>JAEBUS010000008.1:0-166891 GCA_023014475.1 Amanita pallidorosea
AAAGAGAGAGTATATGCCTCAGGTATTTGGACTTGAGGAATCTGACACAAAAGTTCACTCCAAAATTGGGCTGTTCAATGCCCTGAGGTAAAACAGGCTGGTCTGAAAAGCCTAGTCTGCTTCTACAATCATTGGGATCAGTCATATTCTCAATTTGATACATCCTAGATGCAGCTCTTGTATTTTGAACCCGCTCTCTTCTGGAGTAAGTAGGCCTAGACATATCCAACATGAATATATAAACAATATGGTTGTTGAAAGCTCTTACATAATATGATAAGTGGATTGGAGGTGAAAAATAGATAGAATATTTAAGAAAGTGACTGGAGGGGGAAAAAGATTTATCAATAATAATTTGGATGTATTTTATAATTAATTACTGCACCTGCCCAGTCAGAAAGCAAGTTTACTTCAAAATAATGTCAAAGCTGAGCACAAATTACCGCAGTATGTTTCTAAGCCTTATCAGTGCCAATCTAATTATAAAAAAGTAAATTGACGCATACAGGCTCCAAAATATGCAATTACTATGCCAAAATTATTAAATAAGGGTACACTCAATGCATCTAAAGCTTACTCACATTTCTCTGAATTTCTCCTGATTTTCCTGATTTTTAAACACCTGAATAGCAAAGCTAAGGCCTATCAGCACAATCAGTAAGCCTTATCTGCACAGTTGTCATACATGTTCACCAAAAGCTCTGAACCAAAAGCATCTAATGACATCCTAAAGACATTCACATATCCCTACAATTATCTGATTTTATTTGAATTTTTAAGCAGTGTGTGTGTGGTGAGGGAAGGAAGAAGGAAGGAACAAAGAGCAGCGCTTTTTTTGCTTACACAATTGCTTACAAATGCTTACGGTAAATTAATTAGTCATGGCTGCCAATCTTATGTCAGCCTTCTGTCAGGCATTATCTACAGAATTTGTCAAGCCTGCTCTGTCACAAGTACCCCTTTCACACGCTTGTCCCCTTCTATATAGATTACCAACACAATTTGTCAGGGCTTTGTCGCAGTACCTTTCCGCCCCGTTGTTTCCGCTTCCTACTAGACAAGCTTCAGGGGCCCGCCCATGGCGCGTCCTCGCGTTGCTCAACTGCGCGTCATCTTCGCCCGTTCAGCTTGCTGGGGGTCGCGCCCCCAGACCCCGCAAATCCACTTTTCTGCATGACATCCTTATCCCAATTCTGGGTGACATGCTTTATACCACTGTACAGTTTTATGCTTTAATCTCAATGAGTGTCATGAGTTGGGTGTGAAATCCATCTGAATGGACGCATGTGAAGTGCCCATGTCAGTGGTGGTGTAAGTGACCATGTCATGTGGTGTGTGAAAACACTATGTGGTGGAAAATGTGAATAGGCCATGTCACATGAAGACACCATGTCATTAGCATCGTGAAGTGTCCATGTGTCATGTGTGTGTGAAGCACCATGTCACATGGTGCTAGTAACATGCCATGTCAGGTGTATGTGAAGTGCCATGTCACGTGGTCCTGTGAACAGCCCATTCACATGGTGCATGAAAGCCATGTCAATGTGACATGTGAGTGCCATGTCAGGTGGTGTTTGAAACAGCCATGTCACGTGGCATGTGAACAGCCATGTCAGTCTGGCGTGTGAAACACATGTCACATGGCGTTGAAACACATGTCACGTGGTTGACACATGTGGTTAAACACCATGTCACGTGGTGTGTGAAACACCACTGTCTGGTCGAAACACAGTTGTTGATGTGAAACACCATGCACGTGGTGTGTGAAACACATGTCACGTGGTGTGGTGAAACACATGTCACGTGGGTGTGTGAAAATGCACCGTGAACATGTCACGTGTTGTGTGAAAACACCATGTCACGTGGTGTGTGAAACCCATGTCACTGGTGTGTGAAACACCATGTCACGTGTGTGTGGAAACACCATGGTCACTGGTGTTGTGAAACACATGTCACGTGGTGTGTGAAACACCATGTCACGTGGTGAAACATTGAAGCACCTGTCATGTGGCATGTGAGCCAACCATGTGAAATGCCATGTGGTGGATCTGTGTGAAACAGCCATGTATATGGACCATGTGAAATTCCAAGTGGTGGTGAGTCACTCCTGATGGTCAACCATGTGACTGGGGTTTGTGACATTATGACTGAGGTGTGGCTTTGTTGGGAACCCTTTTGGACCTGGGGATGTGAATTGTGACTGAGGTGGTTGATGGGCACCATGTGACAGGGGTGTGACATGTCACATGGTGTGGAGGTGCCATGTCATGTGGTGTGTGAAGTGCCATGTCACGTGTGTGTGGAAATGCCATGTCACATTGTGTGTGAACAGCCATCGTATGTGAAAGCACCATGTCACATGGGGTGTGAAGTGCACATGTCACAGGGTGTGGTGAAAGTGCCAGTCACATGGTGCTTCATGTGGTGAGTCATGTGAGTGCCATGTGATTGCAATGTCACATGGTGGTGTGATTTCCAAGTGGTGATGAGTCATGTGATGTGGCATGTGAAGTGCCATGTCACAGGGCGTTGAAGTGCATGTACACTGTGTGTGTAATTCCCAAGTGGGTGTGAGTCATGTGATGTGGCGTGTGAAGGTGCCAGGTCACAGTCACATGGTGTGTGAATTCAAGTGGTGGTGAGTCATGTGATGTGGCATGTGAAGTGGCATGTCAATGGTGTGTGAACAGCCATGGTCACATGCGCATGTGAAGATGCCATGTGAAATGCCATTGGTTGACCAAGGAACATGTCAGTGGCAATGTGATGTAATGGCCATGTGAATTCCCAGTGGTGGTGCACTCCCTGGTGACCTGGGGTGTGATGAGTGTGACTTGTTGAGAACCTTGTGATGAGATGTGCTTGTGAGTGCCCTGTTGACTGAGGTTATGACATGTGGGCCATGTGTGAGTCATGTTGTGATCACTCCCTGAGACGGTGTGACTGGGGTGTGACTTGTGAGAATTGTGTGCTGATGAGTGCCAATGTGACTGGGGTGTGACTGAGGCCGTGACTTGTGAGCACTATGTGACAGAGCATGTAGAGAAGGGCACAAGGTTGCTTACAAATGCTACGTGAAATTATTGTCAGGCTGAACAAATGCTGACCAATCTTATGTAGCATTAGTTCAGCTTAGGTCAGCATTATAATCAAGCATTAGGTCAGCATTAATGTCAGCATTACCACAGCGATTTGTCAGCGCTTGGTCAGCGGTACCTTCCCAACCCGTTGTGCCCTTTATATAGACAAGCTTCAGGGGCCCGCTAGGCGCGTCTCGCGCGTTTGCTCGAACCTGCGGCGTCGTCTCGCCCTTCAGCTTGGCTGGGGGCGAGCCCCCAGACCCCGCAATCCCACGTCTGGGTTTATGCTTTATCCCACGTTTAGATTTGTATGCTTTATCTAAATCAGAGTTACCAGGTGGTGTGTGAAAGCGCCAGGGTGTTGAAATTGCCCAGGTGGTGAAAGCCCGCAAAACCCAGCATGTGAAAGCCCCAGGCGTGTGAAAAGCCCCAGGCTGTGAAAGCCGCCAAGCGTGTGAAAGCCCCAGGCGTGTGAAAGCCCCAGGCGTGTGAAAGCCCCAGGCGATGTGAAAAGCCCCAGGCAATGTGAAGCCCAGATGGACCCCGTGTGTGAACATGTGGTGTCACAATGGGTTGGAAAGCGCCAGGTCACATGACATGTGAAGTGCATGTCATGTGGTGTCACATGGTGTGTGAAAGTGCCATGTCACATGAGTGTGAATCCAATGTCACTGGTGTGTGAAGTGCCATGTGAAAGTGCCACTTCATGTGAAGCACCATGTCACATGATGTGTGAAGTGCATGTGAAAGTGCCATGTCAAATGTGAAGCGCCAGTGTCATGTGTGTTGTGCAGTGCCAATGGTCCATGCATGTGAATCTACGATGTAACAGGGCATGGTGAATGCACCATGTCACGGGGTGTGTGAACACCATTCACAGGGTGTGTGAACACCATGTCACAGGTCACCGTACGTGTGTGACTGTCAGGTTAAACAACAGTCACAATTGAAGCACCATGTCATGTGGCATGTGAGGACCATGTGAAATCCCATGTGGTGGACTGTGTGAACAGCCATGTGATGGCCATGTGAATTCCAAGTGGTGGTGAGTCACTCCCTGTGACTGGGTGTGACTTTAGGCACTCCCTGGGTGGTCACCATCTGATGGGGTGTGACATTGTGACTGAGGTGTGGCTTGTGGGAACCCTTTGACTGGGATGTGACATTGTGACTGAGGTGTGGTTGATGGGCACCATGTGATAGGGGTGTGACATATTGTGTGAAGTGCCATGTCATGTGGTGTGTGAACAGCCATGTCATGTGAAGCACCATGTCACATGGGGTGTGAAGTGCCATGTCACAGGGTGTGTGAAGTGCTATGTCACATGGTGCTTCATGGTGGTGAGTCATGTGATGTGCCATGTGATGTGCCATGTCACATGGTGTGTGATTTCCAAGTGGCAATGAGTCATGTGATGTGGCATGTGAAGTGCAATGTCACAGGGCATGTGAAGTGCCATGTCATGTGGCGTGTGAAGTGCCATGTCACATGGTGTGTGAATTCCAAGTGGTGGTGAGTCATGTGATGTGGCATGTGAAGCACCATGTCACATGGTGTGTGAATTCCAAGTGGTGGTGAGACATGTGATGTGGCGGTGAAGTGCCATGTCACAGTCACATGGTGTGTGAATTCCAAGTGGTGGTTGAGTCATGTGATGTGGCATGTGAAGTGCCATGTGAAATGCCATGTGGTCAACCATGTGAACATGTCATGTGGCATGTGATGTAATGGGCCATGTGAATTCCCAGTGGTGGTGCACTCCCTGTGACTGGGGTGTGATAGTGTGACTTGTGAGAACCTTGTGACTGAGATGTGCCTTGTGAGTGCCCTGTGACTGAGGTATGACATGTGGGCCATGTGTGAGTCATGTGTTAGTCACTCCCTGAGACAGTGTGACTGGGGTGTGACTTGTGAGAATTGTGTGACTGATGAGTCCCATGTGATGAGGTGTGACATGTGGGCCATGTGTGAGTCACTCCCTGAGACAGTGTGACTGGGGTGTGACTTGTGAGAATTGTGTGACTGATGAGTCCCATGTGACTGGGGTGTGACTGAGGCGTGACTTGTGAGCACATGTGACAGAGCAATGTAAGAAGGGCACAAAGGTTGCTTACAAATGCTGACAAATGCTGACATAATTATTAGTCAGGCTGCAAAATGCTGACCAATCTTATGTCAGCATTAGGTCAGCATTAGTCAGCATTATATCAGCATTAGGTCAGCATTATATCAGCATTAGCTCAGCATTAGCTCAGCATTATGTCAGCATTACCACACGATTTGTCAGCGCTTACTCATCCGTGCTTTCACACACGTTGTTCCCTTCTTATAGATGTATAACTAATGTAATGAATATCTTATCTAATATCTATATAATAAGAATAGCTATTAATTAGTGTTTCATATTTAATCATAATAGCTTACATAACATTACCACGTGTTTTGTGACACATGTCACAAACATGTGACAATAGTGTGACAGAAGTCACGCTTATGTGACAACGAGACAGAGTGATGTGACAAGTCACAGGAGTGACATGATTCATCCTATGACATCACTGATAGTCATAAATGACTCATATGACTCATAATAACGTCATATAGAACATTATGATGTCATATAGAATTTATGGAATATCTATTAATAAAAATGACTCATATAGAAGAATATGATGTCATAAAGAATATCTTGGAAGGAATATTAATAGATAAAGACTCAGAATGACTCATTAGCGGTACCGATATTATGTAATAGGTAGATTACACTGTACTTAGGTTAGGGTTTCTGAAATGCATATAAGGAGGGCGTTCTGAGCGACTATCCCCTCAGTTTTACAACTAACAACCTATTAACTAAGGCAACCTTAGCTAAGAATGTAAGTAATTGAAACCTTACTTAGCTAATAGTGTCTGCGCTGCTGTCTTTGTTTCAATAGGTTATGGGCCCCGGCAACCGCCTTCAAACACTCAAAGGATGGGTGTTGTATTATTAGAAGGAAAGTCTAATAGTGTAATAAATGTAGTAGATAGTGTTTTGCGTTTGTGTGTGATCGACTGACATCTAAGATCTCCAAAAATATCCATTCTAAATATATGGCTGATGGCCTCTATCAATAGAACAGATGAGATCTAAAAGTCGATTGTGTGATCTGTGTTTGACATTTTCTCTCATGCCTACGAATGATGCTAACCCAATCATGGGATAAATGATCGCTTAATGTAGCAGGGATACCATTTCTGTCACACTTGTGACAGACTATCTGGAAGATAGATTAAACATCTGGTGTCACGCATTGGAGTTGTGCGTTGTTGGGAAACAGAAATCAAATTCTCCCAGGATTGACGGATCTTAAAACACGTTGTGGTTTTGTCACACCAAAAAACTACACTCAGAAAGACACAGATTTTGGGCCACTTTATGTGGATAACAGGGCCGATCCCCTGTAAAGGCTTCACGCACCCCCAATTGCCCGTTACATTATTGCATATATCATAATGACCGTTTTCGTCGGTCTTCTTCTATATTTTATTATTTAATATTCGTATAAAGGTTGTGCTGAGGCGGACTTCCGTCATACACGCAGACTATTGTTGGGCAGATGACTAGCACCCCAATAGATTAGGACGTCTGAGGATGTCACTTACACAGATACATACACACACAGATACATACATACATACTAGTTTGTATGCAGGGAATTTGAAGGAGCCCTGGTACGAGATTGGCATACAACATCCATACAATGAGTCGTTTGCTTGCCGAATAAGTCCATGACGTATTGTTTCAAAAATAGCACAGCCTGATAAGCACTTTTTTTCTCATGTATCATTCGGGAATAAAGAATTAGGCTAATATATTTCTATTTTTAGAAAACAAACAAATATGTCTCAAGTTTACCACATCGGTCCCCTCTTCTACCAAATCACATTATCAGTATCTTGATAAAGCTATTGGAAAGACCGGATTCATCAACTCTGGCATCAATCGCTCGAGTTTTGATCAACAACAGGAAATTGACTAAGCAGGATGTCCTGGACATCATCAGAAAGTTTCGAAGAGGATGACATGTTCAGAGTCGATCCATATGGTCGCCTCGCTCGCGTCGTATATATGGCACATGCCTGTGCCAGCTATAATTGCATCAATGGCACCCCTGACATTAACGATCAATATCCGCCGGTTCGGGCTTTCAATCGCCCGGCATCTCAGATCCATCTCGCATCACGCCTTCACACGTTCAGCTTCATCTACAATTGCTATTTGACTGAGGAAGTCAGGAGTATCCACGATCCTCAGCCACATATTCTAGGGATCAAGTACATGTCCGATGATGGGAGATATATTCAGGAGAATATAGATCTCAGCCTCCTTGATATGTTTATCAAGTACGAACATGAGGAAGGAGCCAATGATGGCAACGCTGAGACTGACACGCATCCACAACAGATCTTGGACATCCCTGGATTCCCACAGTATAGTGGCCCTCAAGGTCACTATAATGGCTACGATGGACGTCCTGCGCCTCAATATGAATCTCTCAAAAAGACGATTGATCTGACGCCACATAGGGTTGATGAACCCTATGATCCCAAGGATCTTTCTCACATGCTAGCCAGAAAGTGGCTAGAACGTGAACATACAATCTGGATCCACGATGGTTTTGTTTATCATAGGAAAGAAGACTATGATGCGGCCGTTCACGCATCGGAGATACAGAAACAGGAGGCGGAAGCTCTGATTGAGCTTGATCAGATACTCAAAAATGCCAATATGAGCCTAAGGTAACCGATCTAAATCAGCTAATTAAATCAAAAGCTGATGTCATTGTGACAGCGTACGTATGCAGGGGTCGTGAGGAGCCCAACAACTGTTACAAGAAGGGAACTACGTCATTCCCCTTACAGTCACATCCGGCCCGGCAAGAGCCTATCTCCAGTTGCAGAGAGAGACCGAGCGGGAGCTCCGGAGGCATTCAGCCCCATCGTCCCGAGCACGGACGAGATCCGGAAGTTCGGGAAGCTCAGCGCTTTCCGAGGACAGTGTCAACTACCAGGTATAGTACCTAGTAGTCAATGTACTTTCACACAGGTGGACCAAAAATGGTCCAAATATGAATATTTTGTCGCAGTCCGATAAGATTGAAAATCAGACTAAGAGAGATAATTTCCCAACGGTTAAATCTGATGAAAAACTTCATCAAAATGAGTTTACTCACACGTCTAATTTGGATAATTTTGTATATGTTCCTGATGAAATCATTGACATGTATTATCCTAAGAGTAATCCATTTTTGAAAGAAGAAGAAACCGCGTTCACCATCCACAAATGAAAACATTGTTCAACAATTCCCAGAGTCTCAAGGACGTGTTAATAACACCCCTGAACCAACATTATTAAATACAATACATGGTGCCTCACATGCCACATGACATGGTGCTTCAATGTGACATGGTGTTTCACACACCCTGTGACATGGTGTTTCACACACCCTGTGACATGGTGTTTCACACACCCTGTGACATGGTGTTTCACACACCCCGTGACATGGTGCATCACATGCCCTGTGACATGGTGCATCACATGGCATGTGACATGGCACTTCACACACCACATGACATGGCGCTTCACATGACATGGCACTTTCACATGGCACTTCACACACCATGTGACATGGTGCTTCACATGACATGGCACTTTCACATGGCACTTCACACACCATGTGACATGGTGCATCACACATCATGTGACATGGCACTTTCACACACCATGTGACACCACATGACATGGCACTTCACATGTCATGTGACCTGGCGCTTTCACACACCATGTGACACCACATGTTCACACACCTGGGGCTTTCACATGCCTGGGGCTTTCACATGCCTGGGGCTTTCACACGCCTGGGGCTTTCACACGCCTGGGGCTTTCACACGCCTGGGGCTTTCACACGCCTGGGGCTTTCACACGCCTGGGGCTTTCACATGCCTGGGGCTTTCACATGCCTGGGGCTTTCACACACCTGGCACTTTCACACGCCTGGCGCTTTCACACACCACCTGGTAACTCTGATTTAGGATAAAGCATACAAATCTAAAGTGGGATAAAGCATAAAACCCAGAAGTGGGATTTGCGGGGGTCTGGGGGCGCGCCCCCAGCAAGCTGAAGGGGCGAGACGACGGCGCAGTTCGAGCAACGCGAGGACGCGCCATAGGCGGGGCCCCTGAAGCTTGTCTATATAGAAGGGCACAACGGGTGGGAAAGGTACCGCTGACAAAGCGCTGACAAATCGTGTGGTAATGCTGATATAATGCTGACCTAATGCTGATATAATGCTGACCTAATGCTGACCTAATGCTGACATAAGATTGGTCAGCATTTGTCAGCCTGACTAATAATTTACGTAAGCATTTGTAAGCAACCTTTGTGCCTTCTTACATTGCTCTGTCACATGTGCTCACAAGTCACGCCTCAGTCACACCCCAGTCACATGGCACTCATCAGTCACACAATTCTCACAAGTCACACCCCAGTCACACTGTCTCAGGGAGTGACTCACACATGACTCACACATGGCCCACATGTCATACCTCAGTCACAGGGCACTCACAAGGCACATCTCAGTCACAAGGTTCTCACAAGTCACACTATCACACCCCAGTCACAGGGAGTGCACCACCACTGGGAATTCACATGGCCCATTACATCACATGCCACATGACATGTTCACATGGTCAACCACATGGCATTTCACATGGCACTTCACATGGCATGTGACATGGCTGTTCACACACCATGTGACATGGCACTTCACATGCCACATCACATGACTCACCACCACTTGGAATTCACACACCATGTGACTGTGACCTGGCACTTCACACGCCACATCACATGACTCACCACCACTTGGAATTCACACACCATGTGACATGGCACTTCACACGCCCTGTGACATGGCACTTCACATGCCACATCACATGACTCATCACCACTTGGAAATCACACACCATGTGACATGGCACATCACATGGCACATCACATGACTCACCACCATGAAGCACCATGTGACATGGCACTTCACACACCCTGTGACATGGCACTTCACACCCATGTGACATGGTGCTTCACATGACATGGCTGTTCACACACCATGTGACATGGCATTTCACACAACACGTGACATGGCACTTCACACACCACGTGACATGGCACCTCACACACCATGTGACATGTCACACCCCTGTCACATGGTGCCCATCAACCACACCTCAGTCACAATGTCACATCCCAGTCAAAGGGTTCCCACAAGCCACACCTCAGTCATAATGTCACACCCCATCACATGGTGACCACTCAGGGAGTGACTCACCACCACTTGGAATTCACATGGTCCATCACATGGCTGTTCACACAGTCCACCACATGGCATTTCACATGGTGCTTCACATGCCACATGACAGGTGCTTCAATGTGACATGGTGTTTCACACACCACGTGACATGGTGTTTCACACACCACGTGACATGGTGTTTCACACACCACGTGACATGGCTGTTTACACACCACGTGACATGGTGTTTCACACGCCACGTGACATGGTGTTTCACACACCACGTGACATGGTGTTTCACACCCCACGTGACATGGTGTTTCACACACCACGTGACATGGTGTTTCACACACCACGTGACATGGTGTTTCACACACCACGTGACATGGTGTTTCACACACCACGTGACATGGTGTTTCACACACCACGTGACATGGTGTTTCACACACCACGTGACATGGTGTTTCACACACCACGTGACATGGTGTTTCACACGCCATGTGACATGGTGTTTCACACGCCAGACATGACATGGCTGTTCACATGCCACGTGACATGGCTGTTCACACACCACCTGACATGGCACTTCACATGTCACATGACATGGCATTTCATGCACCATGTGACATGGCTGTTCACAGACCACGTGACATGGCACTTCACATACCACCTGACATGGCATTTCATGCACCATGTGACATGGTGCTTCACACACCACATGACACATGACACTTCACATGCTACATGACATGGTGCTTCATGTGACATGGCTATTCACATGGTCCACCACATAGTGTTTCACACACCACATGACATGGCACTTCACACACCACCTGACATGGCACTTCACATGGTCCATCAGATGGGATTTCACACACCACCTCATGACACTTCATTGAGATAAAGCATAAAACTGTACAGTGGGATAAAGCATGTCACCCAGAATTGGGATAAAGGATGTCATGCAGAAGTGGGATTTGCGGGGGTCTGGGGGCGCGCCCCCAGCAAGCTGAAGGGGCGAGATGACGGCGCAGTTCGAGCAACGCGAGGACGCGCCATACGGGGCCCCTGAAGCTTGTCTATAATAGAAGGGAACAACGGGTGTGAAAGGTACTGCTGACAAAGCACTGACAAATTGTGTGGTAATCTATATAGAAGGGGACAAAGCGTGTGAAAGGTACTGCTGACAGAGCGCTGACAAATTCTTAGATAATGCTGACATAAGGCTGACATAAGATTGGTCAGCCTGACTAATAATTTACGTAAGCATTTGTAAGCAATTTGTAAGCAAAAAAGCGCTGCTCTTTGTTCCCTTCCTTCATTCCTTCCCTCACACACACACACTGCTTAAAATTCAAATAAAATTCAGAATAATGTAGGGATATGTGAATGTCTTTAGGATGTCATCTAATGCTTTTGGTTCAGAGCTTTGGTGCATGTATGACAATCTGTGCAGATAAGGCTTATGATTGTGCTGATAAGGCCTTAGCTTGCTATTCAAGGTGTTTAAAAATCAGGAAAAATCAGGAGAAATTCAGAGAAATGTGAGTAAGCTTTTAGATGCATTGGGTGACCCTTATTTAAAATTCTTGGCATAGTAATTGCATATTTTGGAGCCATGTATGGTCAATTTACTTTTTTCATAATAGATGGCACTGATAAGGCTTTAGTAAACATACTGGGTTAATTGTGCTCAGCTTTGACATTATTCTTGAAGTAAACTTGGCTTTCTGACTGGGCAAGTGAGTAATAATTATGAAAATACATCCAAATTATTATTGATAAATCTTTTTCCCCCCTCCAGTCACTTTCTTAACATATTCTTGATCTTTTTCACCTCCAATCACTTATCTATCATTATGTAAGAGCTTTCAACAACCATATCTGTTTATATATCATGTGTTGGATAGGTCTAGGCCTACTACTCCAGAAGATGAGCGTCAAAATACAAGAGCTGCATCTAGGATGTATCAAATTGAGAATATGACTGATCCAAATGATTGTAGAAGGCAGGCTAGGCTTTTCAGACAGCCTGTTTTACCTCAGGGCATTGAACAGCCCAATTTTGGAGTGAACTTTGCTGCTCAGATTCCTCAAGTCAAATACCTGAGCATATTGATGCACCTAGGCTATTTCCTATGCCTATCATTCCAGAAGTGCAGATACCTGGCTATATCAATGCTACTAGGTCATTTCCCATGCCAGTAATTCCTGGAACTCATGTTCCTACTCCTGGAGCAGCTCCTCCTCTTCCTGTTGCTGTGACTCAAAGTAGACCCATAATTGGATGGAGAGATATGGCTGCTAACTTGCCACCTCCTCAGCCAGCTAGAAGAGGCAGAGGCAGACCAAGACAGGTTTCTGGACCAAGAAATATTTTATCTGGACCTCAGGCTAATAATGTCAATCTAAATAATGTCCACAGAGGACAAATTGCTCACAGAGAGCAAGGTGAAATTCATAGACAAGCTGTTTTGGATGCTCAGGTGCAAGAGAGGCTTAGAGTCCAATCTTTAGAAGCTGCACAGGCTAGCCAAAGACAGATGGTACTTTTGCAACAGTTGCAGGAGCAAAGGGAGAGGGAGTATAGATACATACAGGATGGCATAATGCATGATGGGCAAAGGCAGAGACAGCTCATTCAGGAAGAAACACACCTTGAGCAGACTCAGAGGTTGGATGAGCAGAGACAAAGAGATTTGGAAGCTGAACAGCAAAGGCAACTTGGGTATGCTCAGATGCTTGAGGAGCAGAGACAAAGAGATCTGGCAGCTGAACAGCAAAGACAGGGAGAATTGGCTGAGCTGCAAAGACAAGCAGAGATTGAAAGGCAGTTGGCTTTGGAAGCCCAAAGACTACAGGAGCAGGAGGAGCTATTTCATGAAGCACTGGGTTTGGAATACATAGATGAGGTTGTAGATGCAGATGGTGCTCAAAGAAGAAACCTCATTCAGAATCAATGGAGACAAGAGCTTGAGAGAGAGCTGGATCCTGATGTGGATGATTTGGATTTGGATGAGTTGGATGCTGAGGACTGGCAAAGGCTGGATGAGGCTATTGCTCAGGCACTGGCTTTGCCTGCAATGAGCAACAACTACAGCAAGAAGCTGATATTTATGAACAGATCAGGGCATATGAGGATGAAATCAGGAGAGAAATGCAACCCCCACAGGATTATATTCCTGATGATCCCCCAAGAAATCCCAGAGATCTACCAAGAGGCAGGAGACCCTATGTAGACCTTCAGCCTAATGAAATCCATGGCTTGGGTCCAATGAATATCACTTGCTCTCACTGCAATGCTTTGCATTGGGATTTTGAGAAACTGTCATCTTCAACTGCAAGGAATCTCAAGTTTGGCATGTGCTGTTTGCAAGGCCAAATTCAGTTGCCTCCATTGAGAGAGCCCCCAATAATTCTCAGAGACCTGCTATGTGGCCTCTCTCCCCATTCCAAGAATTTCAAAAAGGATATCAGGCAGTACAATGCTGCCTTTGCTTTCACTTCTTTGGGTGTCAAGATTGACCATGCTGTCACCAATGCACCTGGGCCTTATTCATTTCGCATTCAAGGTGAATTGCATCACCATTCAGGTGCCTTGCTGCCTGCAGAAAATCAGCCAGAGCGCTATGCCCAGATATATATTCATGATGATGCTGAAACACAGATCAATATGAGGATGGCCAATAATCCACACCTGCATCCTGCCATCATGTCTGAGTTGCAAGCCATGATTCTGCAAACTCACCCTTATGTTGCTCTCTACAAATCACCACCAAATCATGGCTGAAACTCCTGCTAATCAGAGGCAAAATATTCAAGTGCTGTTGCGCATGGAGAGGAATCAGGATGGAAGGAGATATAATCTGCCAACTGCTGATGAGATTGCAGCAGTCATTCCAGGAGATGGCTCTGAGGAGATCTCTGAACACAGAGACATTGTGTTGCGCCTTCAAGGTGGTGGTGGCCTGCGTCGGATAAGTCATTTGAATCCAGCCTACTCCCCATTGCACTATGTGTTGCTATTTCCACATGGTGAAGATGGGTGGCATATCAACATCCCAACTCAGCCTAGACCTAATGGTAGAGCTAGAGCAGCCAAGGTGACTCAGAGGTGCTATTATGCCTACAGGCTCCATGTCAGACCTGGGGATTTGGAACAGCCTCCCCTATTCAGAGGTGGAAGATTGTTCCAACAATACATTGTGGATGGATGGGCTTCTGTTGAGCAGAGTGCTTTGAATTGGGCCAGAACTCATCAAAGGGAGCTCAGAGCTGATGTGTACCAGGGACTTAGAGATGCTGCACAGGTGACCAAGGTGGTAATCCCACCATGCAAAATGTGGGTCAAAGGGTGATCTTGCCTTCAACTCACATTGGAAGTGAAAGGCATATGCTGCAATTGTTTCAAGATTCCATGGCTATTTGCAGAGAGTTCCAAAAGCCAGATCTATTTATCACAATGACAGCCAACCCTAATTGGCCAGAAGTGAAGGAGGCACTTTTGAAAGAAGCTGGGCCTCATGGCAGTCCTCAGACTGCAGGAGATAGACCTGACATCATGTCAAGGGTGTTTGAGGGGAAAAGGACAGCCCTCTACAAAGAGATTCAAAAGGGGCTTTTTGGCAAAACTGTGGCCATGCTTTACACCATTGAGTTTCAGAAGAGAGGCCTTCCTCATATGCACCTTTTGGTGTTTCTTCATGCTGAGCATAGGATCAGAAATGCAGCTGATGTGGATTCCATTGTCTCTGCTCAGATTCCAAATCAGGCCACTCAGCCTGTTCTTTATGATGTGATTACCAGGAACATGGTTCATGGTCCATGTGGTGCTGAGAAACCTCATGCCAAGTGCATGGTGAATGGGAGATGTTCAAAGCAATTCCCAAAGGAATTTCGTCCAACCACCCATTTTGGTGATGATGGGTATCCCAAATATGCCAGACCTGACAATGGGGTATTTTTTGAGAAGCATGGGAACAGATATGACAACAGGAATGTGGTTCCTTACAACCCATATCTATCTGCAAAGTACAACTGCCACATCAATGTGGAAGTGTGTGCTTCTGTGCATGCAGTCAAGTACATCCACAAGTACATTTACAAAGGGCATGACAGGACCACTCTGGAGATTGGCAGAGGTCAGGAGAGGAATGAGATCAAAGAGTATCTTGATTCAAGATACATCTCTGCTGCAGAGTCATGTTGGCATATCTTTGAGTTCAACATGCACAAGGAGCTTCCATCTGTGATGAGGTTGGCTGTCCATGACAAGGATCAACAGATGGTCTACTTTAATGAGGCTGACAATCTTGATGAGGTTGTTGAGAGGAATGCTGAAAAGCACACAACTCTGACTGCTTGGTTCAGAAAGAACAGAGTTGATCCTGCTGCAAGAACTGTGCTCTATCAAGACTTCCCAAAAAAGTATTGGTATGTCAAGAAGGATCATGAATGGAGACTTAGGGCTGGCAGACATCCTCCAGCAATTGGAAGGATGTACTTTGCCTCTCCATCTCAAGGAGACAGATTTTACCTGAGAATGCTTCTGACAGTGGTGGTTGGAGCACAATCCTTTGAAGATTTGAGGAAGTTTAATGGGATTGTTCATCCCACTTACAAGGATGCCTGTCTTGCTAGAGGATTACTTGAGGATGACAGGGAATGGGATCAGTGTCTCAGAGAGGCAGCACATATGCAAACTGGATCTGCTTTGAGGTCCCTTTTTGCTCTGATTCTTCTCAGTTGTTTTCCAGTCTCTCCTGAAGTTCTCTGGGACAGATACAAGGAGCACATCTGTGATGACTTGAGACGAAGGCTTCAGAGACTCCCTCAATATCAAGATCATCAATTTGAGGATGACAAGATCCATGACTATGGGTTACACCTTCTGAACAAGATCCTTATGAGGTCTGGAAAGACACTGACAGACTTTCCACCCATGCCATTGCCTCAAGGACCCTTTGATGGTCAAGCCTGGGAGGACATCATGAACAATTTCCTGTTGGCACAGCAGTTGGATTATGACCCAGGACAGCAAGCTGAGTTGGTGACACTGAATGAAGGCAGGTTCAATGAGGAGCAGAGAAATGTGTTTAATGTTGTCATGGACTCTGTCAACCACAACAGAGGAAAGCTTCTGTTTGTCCACAGTGCTGGAGGGTGTGGCAAGACATTTGTGTGCAACACCATTGCTGCAGCTGTCAGATCTCAGAATCAAATAGCCCTGTGTGTGGCATCATCTGGAATTGCATCTCTGTTGCTGCAAGGAGGAAGGACAGCTCATTCCACATTTAAAATTCCCATTCCTGTCACAGAAGCTTCTATAGCAGGAGTCAAAAGAAACTCCAAGATGCATCAGGTATGAAAGGTTTCTATATAATCTACAGTATGAAATGTGAACTCTGACATGGGTTTGGCACAGGTATTGGAGAGGTCTTTACACTTAGCCACATATCCTGGCGGACTCCGATCGGAGTCTGTCAGAGTCTGATCGGAGTCTGATCGGAGTCTGATCGGACTGACTAGGACTTGAATGTCAGTGTGACACCAGCCAATTTCCATCTCATGTCTGATCAGAGTCTGATCAGACTCTGGTCGGACTCTGGTCAGACTCTAGGAGTCTGATAGGAGTCTGAGCTCGGAGTCCTCGGACTCTGAGCAGTGTGGGTTGTTGACCACTGGTATATATAACATCCTGTGACATTGTGACACGAGCGCGACACAAGGCTCCACGTGACGGCAGTGACGCGCCGTTTACTGTTTACTACTGCACGTGACACACACGTGACTGCCGTGTGTTCGATAGTTGTGACGTGACTGTGGTTGAGTGAGACCTCACCGTCGCCACCACCGCCATCGTCGCCGTCGCCACCGCCATCTCACCGTCGCCACCACCGCCATCGTCGCCGTCGCCACCGCCATCTCACCGTCACCACCACTGCCATCGTCACCGTCGCCACCACCATCTCACCGTCGCCACCACCGCCATCGTCGCCGTCCACCGTCATCGTCGCCGTCGCCACCGCCATCGTTGCCGTCCGTCACCACTACCACCACCCCCACGCTCGTCACCGCCCTCCGACGATCACCTCCCGCCTCTCACCACCATCACCCCCCGTCACCGTCACCACCCCACCACGTTACCGCCACCACCACCGCCGCCCCTCGCCACTCTCGACGCACCCTGCCGCGTCGACGGACCCGCCTATTCACCCCCGTTTGCCCACCCACCCGCGCCACGTCACCAAGTACCTCTCGCCGCGCCGAAGTCCGAACACGCCTGTTCGCACCCACAGCAGCTCGCTGCTGCATGACGCGAGCACCCACGGGCCCAGACCAATTGTCTGGGCCCCTCGTATGTTTTTTTCTTTTTTATTGCAGATAACTAATTTTTTTTTGTTTTATTATCGGTTTTTGAATTCGACGAACCCACAGCTGCAGCTGCAGCCACCCTTGACCCACACCTACCCACTTGCGCGTTGCGCCCACCCACTCGCACATCATGCCCACCCTCTCGCGCCTCATGCCCGCCCACTCGCATGCCACGCCCACCCATTTGCACGTTGCGCCCACCCTCTCGCACGTCACGCCCACCCCCCACACCGCGCCCAACACTCGCACATCGCGCCCACCTCTCGCGCGTCGCGCCTACCCACTCGCAAGTCGTGCCCACCCTCTCGCGCGTCGCGCCCACCCTCTCGCGTGCCTGCCCACTCGCGCGTCGTGCCTACCCACACGCATGTCGCGCCTACCCACTCGCGCATCACGCCCACCCACTCGCACGTCGCGCCCACCCTCTCGCGCGTCACGCCCACCCTCTCACACTTCGCACCCACCACTCGCACTTCGCGCCCACCTCTCGCGCGTCGCGCCTACCCACTCGCCTGTCGCGCCCACCCTCTCGCGCGTCCCGCCCACCCACTCGCACGTCACGCCCACCCTCTCGCGCGTCACGCCCACCCACTCGCACGTCGCGCCCACCCACTCGCACGTCGCGCCACCCTCTCGCGCGTCGCGCCCCACCCTCTCACACGTCGCGCCCACACTCTCACGCGTCGCGCCCCACCCTCTCACACATTGCGCCCACCCACTCACGCATCACACCTACCCACTCCCGCGTCGCGCCCATCCACTAGCACGTCACGCCCACCCCCTTCTTGCATTATGCCCACCCCCTCTCCCATCATACCTTTCCCCTCTCCCATCATACCCACCCCCAAACCCATCATACCCACCCCCAAACCCATCATTCCCACCCCACACCCATGGCCACTGCCTTTTGTAATATATATAAATTATGTTGTAAAACATTATCAATTGAATAATAAAAAAATGAGAAATTGCATATATGAATTAAATAAACTCTTGATATCTACCTTCACCCCCTGCACACTCTGGTGATGTTTGCTTACCCCTGACAGGTTTCATAGTAAATCATACAGAAAAGCAGTGAGCGAATATGGCAGGAAGTCATTTTGACCATGGCAAAATGTAGGAGAGTCTGGGTCAGTTGTGGGATGTATGACTTGGACAGGAATTTAGTTATAGTTACTTATTCACTAAAATCTGACTATGAGAAAATAAAGTAAAGTCCAAGTCATTGTGGGTGTTACAGTTTTCCTTTTGTATCAGCTTCCTGACTCAGCAGACTGCTTTACTTCATCACCATTACTCATAATTGTGCATGTTTCATATTGGATGCTATCTCCTTTTTGTAGTTACCCTCGCATTTCCTTTCTCAGGTAACTACAGCTTTATTTCCCCTTATAGTTTCCATTGTTCTCAAACCATATATAAACCCATGTACTGTAGAGTAACCTCAGTTTCAACTTAGACAAGTATTGCTCTCAACCTTGTTCAATCTCAACCCTCTCTTCATTGTCCTCAGAACCTTTGTCATCATTTGACTTAGTGACCAGACTCTTCATCCAGTGGCTGGGAGCAGACCAAGACTCTGCTTGTTGCTGTTGACTTAGAATGAACCATGACAAGGGCATCATCCATAACAGTGGGGATGTATATAGATGGAGTCCAGATACTAGTATAGTTTGGTCTATTTTGGATGGTTTAAAAATGTGACATGTTGGTGACAGGTGAGAGAAGTAGTGGAAAGTGGTCTGAATGCATGTCATGATTTCAGTTTGATCATTGTTGGAAAATGTGACATGTTAATGACATGTAAGAGAAGTATACGTAGTCTGAAAGGGCATATCTTGATTTTGTGCTGTAGTGAATGTGACAAATAGGTAACATGTAAGAAATTTGAGCCAAATGCATGTTGTGATTCTCACCATTTGGATAGTGGAAATATGACATGTGAGAAATGCACACATGTTTAGTCCACATAGACTCTACATGGATTTTCTACATTGCTTTGGTTTTTTCCTGGACTTTGCCTGGAGTCCATGTGGAGTCCACCTGGGTAGGTGGCTTAGTGTAAAGTACTGTTCTATTGCCATTGTTGCATTGGTGACAAGTGAGCAGGACTCCACAGGGACTCCTGTCCAGTCCTTGCATTTTTACTTACTACTTTTTTTGCAGCAGTGAACAAGGAGTGAGCAGGACTCCACAGGACTCCCAGTTCACTCCTGGCTGGATGACGCCTGGCATTTTTGGAATTTTTGCAGTCATTGAGGACTGAACAGGGAGTGAACAGGGAGTCCACAAGGACTCCTTGTCCACTCATGGTTGAAAGGCTCATTTTATGTCAATTTACCAGGAGTCTACAAGGAGTCCACAAGGACATGTGGGGGAGTGTAAAGTGTTCAGAAAGTGTGGAGAGAGAGGATAGTGATAGTGAAAATGAGTGATTGGGTTGTAACTTACATACTTTGTAAGATTAATTAAGTTGTCAGTTGTTCTGATCAGACTGGGTAAATTTCTTCTCTACAAGTTAATTATGTAGTTTGTCAATTGAGTCTGACCAGACAGGGCAAATTTCTTCTCTGCAGTTAATTATTCAGTTTGTCAGTCAGAGTCTGATCAGAGTCTGGTCAGAGTCCGATCAGAGTCCGATCAGAGTCCGATCGGAGTCTGATCGGAGTCTGATCAGACTATCGTAGTCTTAGACAGTCTGATCAGACTCCGATCAGACTCCGATCAGAGTCCGATCGGACTTGAAGGAGTCTGATCGGAGTCCAATAGGATATGTGGGGGAGTGTAAAGTACTGTCCTTGTCTGGGAGTGCTTTCAATAATGCCCTTATGCGTTGGGCGGTTGATTCTTCTGAGGTCATTTCCTCTATAGCTCTAATGGTGCAATTCTGAGGAGGAGATGGTTTGTTGGGCGTTGTCTGGGCTTTCCCTTTGTTTGGGCAATCCCTGGATATGTGTCCCTGAGTTCCGCATCAGAAACACTTGCCGGTTTTCCGATATTCCTCCTTTGGGCATCTGAAAGGCGTCCAGTAGTTATGGCATTGACCCCTTTTGATCCTGATGCCGAGTTCCTCGAGTTTCGGTTAAATTTGAAACATCTCTCCGTGTTTCCTGATCCAGAGGATCAGTTCATCAGTTTCAGGGTCTCCCAAGCATTGTGTAATCGCTCCGCAGCATCATAGGCTGTTTCCATGTTGATAACTGCAGGGTTTTCGATGATTTTTGCTGCGACTGATGCTGGGAGTCCTTTACAAAATAGATTCGCTGCGCCATGAACCCTGTGATTCCGGTTGACTGAATGAGCGATCGGAACTTCTGAATATAAGTAGGGATATCAATATCTCCGCCGACTTTAACTTTATCTAGATCATTCAGGGTCCTGGCTGCGGTGTCTGATTCGCCCCAATCGGCTAAGAATCGCTTCTTGAAACTGCTGTAGCTATCCCAAGAGAGCGTCGTTCCTTCTTCCTTTTTCTTTCCTTTGTCTGTAGTTGCCTCGTCCAATTCCTCTGGATATTGGATTTCCAATCATCTAATTCCTCTCCTAAGTGTAGGAAAATGTAGTTGATTTTTTTCTTGGCAGTGGTAAATCGTTCCTCATCTAGATCGAAGGTGTCATCAAATGCATAGATGAAATGTTTCGCTTGGATCGTTGTCCTTTGAATTTCTCAATGGAGATTCCCTTTATCCTTTCGGAGATGTTTCTTTTTCGTCTGCCATATCCTTTTTTGTTTCAGTTTCAGGTTCCTGTTTCGTTCTGTTGCTTGTTTCCAGCTTTCTCCTTGTTTCAGTTCGTTGTCAAAATCTAGATCCAGTTCAATCTGCTGTTGTTCCTTGTATTCGTTCCACTTGGCAAGAGTAGATTCCTCGAGTGCGGAGAAGACTCCGTTGGTTAGATCCTCAGTGTCTCGAAACTCGTGCCACCAAGTGAGTTCTGGTTCTTTGTTTGGTGGAAAGATAATCGGCTATCTGAATTGTTTTCTTCGTTATGCCAATTAATCCAAGTTTCTGCTGGTAATTCTTCGTCAGGGTTTCCTTCTCTGTATTCTCCTTCGAAGAAGCTTTCTGGGACTTGCTGTTCTTTTTCTTAGTGGTTGAAACGTAATACCACCTTCGTTTGTTGTAGAAGGATAGACTTCCCTTTGTCCAAGGTAGTATTTTGCCTATAACGAACGGAGTCGTTTGGCAGTCTGATCTGGGAGGTTCAGGTCTCAATGGTGTCTGGCTAGTGACAAAGCACTGAGCGGTTCCTGAGTTCCAACTTGTGTTACGGACGATGCCCTTGTCGTAGTTCATTCTAAGTCAACAGCGACAAGCAGAGTCTCGGTCTGTCCCAGCCACTGGACAGAGAGTCTAGACGCTAAGTCAAATGATGACGAAGGTCTTGAACGGTGAAGAAGAAGAGCGTCGAGTTCAAGCGAGGTTGAGAGCAAAACTCGTCTAAGTTGGAACTGAGGTACTCTACAGTACATGGAGTTTATATATGTCTGGAGAACAAGGGAATTGTAAAAGGGAATAAAGCTGTAGCTATCTAAGAAAGGAAATGTGAAGGTAACTACAAAAGGAGATAGCGTCCAGGCGTACGTTGCGCAGTAAAGATGGATATGAAACGGTTCATTGAGACAAGGAGATGAAACGAAAAGAGAACTGTAACAGGAACAGTCAAGTATGGTGGTGGGAATATCATGGTATGGGGTGTATGGGGTGGAATGGAGTGGGACATCTTGCAAAGGTTGAGGGGAGGATGAATGCTGATCAGTATGTCTCAATTTTGGAGGACTACATGCTACCAAGTTTGGAGGAGAGTGGGATTTCTGATGAGGAGGTCATTTTTCAGGAAGACAATGATCCCAAGCACACCTCAAAAAAAGGCCAGGAAGTGGATGGAAGACCAAAATATCACTCTTCTAGACTGGCCTGCACAATCTCCAGACCTCAGCCCCATTGAACATCAGTGGTTTACCTCAAGAGGGAGCTTGCAAGTATCCAACACCACCAAAGGGAGTATGTGAGATGTGGGAAAGAACAGTAGAGGTGTGGAATGGTATACCACCAGAGGTGTGCCAGAATTTAATTGAAAGCATGCCTAGAAGGGTGGAAGCAGTGATTAAGGCAAAGGGAGGCCATACCAAGTACTAGAATAACATTCCTGATACCCCCTCACAAAACTGAGTCAATGAGTACCTCATTTAAATTGACCATATCTCCATGATCTCTGGATGAAATTACATAATGTTTTATTCCTCACATAGCCCTGATTATGTACTGCAGTTGATACACCAACGCTTTGTTTATATGTGTTATGGTTCAGAAGATATGCTACAACTAATCAAAAAGTGCCAAACATTGACTCAGTTTTGTGAGTCACAGTAGGATTGAATGACATATGTGACAGGTCAGTCACATGGAGCATACAAGATCAGGTACCCTTTCCATAGGAGAATAAAATTATCTTTTTTTACACAGTTGTATCTGTTACGGACGATGCCCTCGTCGTAGTTCGTTCTAAGTCAGCAGGAGCACTTTACTCTCCCCCCCCCTCAAATCTCGGAATCCGAGTGGGTTACGAGGACTCCTCGTATTCCGATCGGATTCTGAGCTCCAATTCCGAGCTCAAAATTCTGGCTGAGAGCCCACTCAAAATGGAACTCGGACTACGAGTGCAGTCCGAGCCCATTCCGAGCCTAGCTAGGAAAATCCGACCAGTCCTAGGACTGGTCAAGCTCGGAGTGTGCTCGGACTACTCGTAGTCCGAGCACACTCCGAGGGGAACCAGTACACAAGCCTCAGATATATATAGCATCTGCTTACATCACGTGTGACACAAACGCGCATTGTTGATCGTGACACCGACGTGTTGTTGATTGTCATGTGACACACCACGCGTGCAAATCATGTGATATGCCAGCACAGCTGTGCAGTGATCGATCTGATCAGCACAGCCCACCCACCCACCACCAGCATGAACACTCACTCAACGCATCGCGCTAGCCCCCCCGTCGCTCAACCAAGAGGAACAGAGCGGAGTCTGCGGCATCGAATGCCGCTGAGAAGAAACGGGCGAAGACGAAGGAAATTGGGAGGAAATCAGGAGCGGCGAAGAGGTGCGCCCGCCGCCAATATTTATTTTACTCACCAGCTGTTCTAATCCCTTCAAATAGGAAGACGTCCGCAGCTCGCATAGCCGAGGACGATGCAGCGGCGAATGACGACCCCAAACTCACCCCGTAAGTCATTTTTTCGCCGGTTTCCTCACTATCCCTCTTATTTTTCTTCTTCCCCTCCCTCTTCTACTCCTTCTGGACTCGCAAACAAACATGATTCCTTTGGCGCCCATCCCTACACCAACGCGCTCATCCCCACACCAACGTGCCCTTTCCCTCCTCTGTTGCTCGCCCTCGCCCGCCCTCTGTCGCTCCCCCACCCTCTGTCGCTCGCGCACCCTCGCCCGCCCTCTGTCTCTCGCTCCCCTCGCCCTTGCCCTCTCTCCGCTGCCGCCCGCCCTCTCTCCGCCGCCGCCCGCCCTCGCCCTCGCCGCTCTCTGCCTCCCTCGCCCTCTCTCCGCTGCCGCCCGCCTCTGTCGCTTGCTCACCCTCGCCCTCACCTCTCTCCACCGCTCTCTGCCGCCCTCGCCCTCTCTCCGCTGCCGCCGCCCCTCTCTCCGCTGCCGCCCGCCTCTCTCCGCCGCCGCCCGCCCTCTCTCGCCGCCGCCCGCCCTCTGTCGCTCGCTCGCCCTCGCCTCGCCCTCTCTCCACCGCTCTCTGCCTCCCTCACCCTCTCTCCGCTGCCGCCCGCCTCTGTCGCTCGCTCACCCTCACCCTCACCCTTTCTCCACCGCTCTCTGCCGCCCTTGCCCTCTCCGCTGCCGCCCGCCTCTCTCCGCCGTCTCCGCCGCCACCCGCCCTCGCCCTCGCCCTCTCTCTGCCACCCTCGCCTCTCCGCTACCGCCCACCCTCTGTTGCCCGCTCGCCCTCGCCCTCGCCCTCGCCCTCGCCCTTGCCTCTCTCCGCCGCCCTCGCCCTCTCTCCGCTGCCGCCCGCCTCTCTCCGCCGCCGCCCTCTCTGCGCCGCCCGCCCTCGCCCTCGCCCTCTCTCCACCGCCCTCGCCCTCTCTCCACCGCCCTCACACTCTCTCTGTCGCTGCCCGCCCTCTCTCCGCCGCCGCCCACTCTCTCTGCCGCTGCCCGCCTCTCTCTGCGCCGCCCGCTCGCCCTCACCCTCTCTCCACCGCCCTTGCCCTCTCTCTGCCGCTGCCCACCCTCTGTCGCTCGCTCACCTTTGCCTGCCTCTGTCCATCGCCCTCTCTCCACTCCCCTTGCCTCTCTGCTGCCCTTGCCCTCTGCTGCTGCCCACCCTCCATTGCCCACTCTCCACTGCCCTTGCCCTCTCTCTGTCACTCACTCCCTCACCCATGCCTTCACATTCTCTCTGTTGCCCTACATTCTTCTTCACAAATGGATATTTAAACTAAATATAATATAAATTAAATGACATTAATACATGTATTATTATATACTTAGTACAGAAACTGTATTAGAAGAAAGTGGCATCTCTGTCCATCCCCCAAAACGTAGTATATCCATTGTCACTAGTGCTGCCAACCAAAGCACAGTGACCCGTCTACGTCGCTCTGATATGGAGTTGAATGACAGTGGAGTCAGTATTTAACATTTATATTCACTCATAATTCATAACATTCTTCAAAAGGATGATGAGGATAGTCATGAAGATGGCAATAGTGAAGATGAGACTGACATTGGTGATAAAAGTGAAGGTGGTGACCATGAGGGAGAGGTGAGGTATCACAAATTATTTCTTGAGCCAAAGTCTAACCAAGCAACAGGAAATTCATGAAGATGAAGAAGCTGGAGATCAAGAGGTCAATGAAGGTGAAGAGACTGGAGATCAGGAGGTAAATCAGGTTTGTCCTTTCCTTCATTCCATTTTCAAATCACTGACTGATGAAGGATAATGAATCTGGCAATGTGGGGGAGGCAAGTAAATATTAAGACATGCCAACAGTGTCCTCATCCTTTTCTAGGATGATTTGAACAAGACAAATGAAGGAGAGGAGCTACCATTGGAAGGTTCTTCTAGGACCATTGGGGGAATCATCAGGGGCAGGGCAACTGGAAATTTCTTTAATTTTGCTGATGCTGAAGACATCATGGAGGACAGGATCCAAGCTCAAGGCTTGGTTAAAGTCTACAAGTCCTGTGTTGACATTGCCACTGACCCCAAGCCAACCATGGTCCTCAAAACTGAGGTGACTCCATCCATTATACCAGTACTCAAACATTTGTCCAGGAAATATTCTCCTGTGGGCAGTAAGTGCCATTGCTGTCCCATTTTTCTATTGTCATACATTAACAATGGTGTAGAGTTAAACCAGAGGATTTATGTCTGTGAAGATGGGGATTGGGTGATTAAAGGTAGGTATGAGGATGCCATTGCAGATGAGGAAAAGATAGAATGGTCAGTTGTTGAAGGTAGACATGTTATCTCTCTGTGTGCTGTAAGTCTTTCATTTCACACTGTTTGACTTGAACTTACATGCTGCAGGAGGAAATTCCTTCTGGAACCACCTTTGGTACTAACCTTGCCAGTCACAGTGTTTCAGCAGCTTCCAGTGTCTCTTTGACCTCTGGAGGATTTCCTGCTCAATTATCTCCTGCAGAACTTGTTGCCATATTGAACATCCCTGGTCATCTGACTGATAAAGATGACACATCTTTAAAGGCTTACTATCAAAAGTACAAGGCCTGTTTGCAGGCACAACATACAGTGGATGACATGACTTCAAAGGGGCAATGGCCTGCACAGAGGAAACCCAATTTGACAGACATTGTCAAATTGTTTGTCTCCCCTTCCATGTGGCACTCACATGTCAAAAAGTTAGCAAAGGTGCCTGATTATCCAATGATGCAGGAATGGTTGGAAGGAGGAGAAGGAGCTCCTGATGACTTGACAGTGTGGGGTTACACAAAGCAAAATGGATACAACTTTATGGATTTGAAAGGATATTTTGAGAAGCAGGATGAGAGGGCAGCTAGCAAAGGGAAGAAGAAGCAGCAAAAGGGAGCAGATGATGATGGAGGATCCAAGCAGAAGAAAGGGAGCAAGAAATCAAAGAAGTAAGCTCTCTGTCATCCAAGATCATGTGTAGTTGTAAATTTTGTAGTATCTCCATGTTTGTCTTATGGCTCTTGAATGGACTATCCAGTTGGTTTCTGTGTCTGTGGATGATTACCTTGATTCCAATGGTTTCAGCAAAACCAGAGCAGGCTTTTCCAGACATACCATTCCAGACCTTCTGCAAATTTGTTGAATCTAATTTTGATTCTGCAATATCTCTATCAACAGTACTCATGATTCTATTTTCCATCACTGAAAATACAACCCTTATCAGTCTCCATGCACGCCAACAAAGGCCACAGTATAGAGGGGAGGTATCCACTACCATCACCAGTTGGATGAAATGTCTGTCACATGCAATACTCCAAAGACTAGATGGCAAACCAATTTTGCTAGGAGATGAAGTGAATGATGACCATGAAAGATTCAACACCAAATTATGTTTGAAGCTTGATTCACTTGCTAAACTACTGAAACTGCATCCTTATAGTAGTAAAGGGAAATTCCAGGGGAAATTGAAGGCAGTCTCACATAAAGATATATCCCCAGTACATGTCATTTGTCCAGACTCAGTTGTCTGTGAGACAATGAGCTGTAATCCCAGGGCATTGCTGCAGCATACTAAATCAAAAGACATTCCTTTGGTCACTCTGGTTAAAGGCTTTGTTTCATATGAGCAAGTGCCTCTGTTAAGTGGTTTCTGTCCAGATTGCAGGACAGTCTATTATGCTGACCATGAAAGAGTCACTACCCAAGTTCAAGATAGATATGACAGGGTATACTTGAATTCTGCCAAATATGTGAAGATAGGGCAAAATCTATGGGTTGATAGACTGTTCACATCAGCTGTGATGAGTGGGATCTATAATTTTCATGCATCACCTGCCACTTATTCTAAGTTTTGGAATATGTCATTTGAGTCTGTAAAAGTGGCAAGAAGGCAGATATGGCAAGCCTTTGTTCAAGAGTCATTAAGGATGCAGGCTGCTGAGTCTGGAGTGAATGTGACAATGGCAGATGGCCTACCAATAGATAGTGTCACAAGACAAGCATATGAACTTTTAGGGGATGGTGGCATCATTAGCATTTCAAGGAAACATAGCTGTAATGAGTGTACCCAAAAATATCGAGAAAGATCTGCCAATCCTGGTGGCATAGACCCATCAGCTATTATTGGTATGGAGGATGGATTAATTGCACCACAATTTCAAACAAACATTGTTGAAAATTGTGCTCCTGTAAAAATGGTTGTGGTGGATGGAATTGTCACAGGACATACTGTAAGTCCACACATTACTATTGCTTAATTTATATTCATGAGTTTCAGTATTGTGGCTATTTGAATTGTACTAGTGACTTGCAGAATGCACGAGGAGGGGTATATTGTGCATTTCATGAAAACTTGGTTGGCAGATTGTGTCATGTCACAGGTTGCAACAGTGTTAAAATACAAGGTACACAAGCATGTGCACAACATCAAGGAAATTGGCAAGGGCATGTCATCAATCACAGAACAAATGTACTGGGGGGTTACAGAAGGGCCATGAGAAGGTTGGATGAGACATGGCCTTGGATGCCTGCTGCTGATCAAGCACAGCAACCCCATGATGTTGAAGATGGTGTTGAAGAGAATGTTGAAGGAGGGCAAGCAGGACTCTTCAGGCCTCCAAGAACCTATTGTGTTGAAACCATTTGTGCACCCTGTGGTGTTGTCATTGCATGGAGAAAGTTCATAAAGTCTGAATCTCCAACAGCTATATTGGAATTTCTGGAGCATGTTTATCCAACTGAGGAGAGTAAACCTGCTTACATTTGTATTGACAAGGCCTGCCTGGTACTTCGCACAAGTATCACAAATGAATCATGGGAAAGGTGGAAGAATACCAGTAGATTCATTGTGGATTCTTACCACTATGTTAATCATCGGGCAACTGATACATTGTGTCGTAAATGGTGCAATCCAGCTCCTTTGGATGGATCAGCCCCTAACTTGGTAATTGTGGAGAGAGATGAGAGGGGAAGACCTTATTACAAGCGTGCATTTAATACACAAGCTTGTGAACAGTTGAATGCTTGGTTAGGTGGATTTGACAATATTTTGAGGAGGATGACATCTTGGAACTTTCATTTGTTTTTGCATACTATGCTTTTCTATCATGCAAAACATGTTATTGAAAGGCAGGAAAAGAAGGCAGTTGAGGAGAATTTAGAAGACTCAGAGGAGGATTGAGGATAGGTAGAACATATGCATGTACAGTATATTGTGTCTATATATATTACTGACACTATGCAACCACCTTGACATTTGTGAAGGGTTTGACAGGTTCATATCTGTGTGCATCACCACCTCCAAAGTAATATGTGATGACACATATCTGTGTGAATCATCACCTCCAAAGTAATATGTGACAACACATATCTGTGTGAATCATCACCTCCAAAGTAATATGTGACAACACATATCTTTGTGAATCATCACCTCCAAAGCAATATGTGACAACACATATTTGTGTGTATCATTGCCTCCAAAGTAATATGTGACAACACATATTTGTGTGTATCATTGCCTCCAAAGTAATATGTGACAACACATATTTGTGTGTATCATTGCCTCCAAAGTAATATGTGACAACACATATTTGTGTGTATCATTGCCTCCAAGGTAATATGTGACAACACATATTTGAACAATATTGCATGTGTGCCCTGGAGGCTACTATTCATGCATCACTCATACAAACAAATATCCAGATGAGCATGGCTAATCCATGTTGAATTTTTACACTATAGCAACATCACCAATGAATGCAGAAACCCAGAAAATCCCAGTAAACATACCTGAAGTTCATCAAACCTCCACAGTGCTTGCAAGCTGGCAAAATGGTTAGAGCATGGCTTAGTGTGGTGGGTACTGATACTTGCAAGTCACACCCATGTTAGGAGACCTCAGAAGACGTCTAAAGCAAAGGTGTACTCATATGTGTACTTGGACTATGTCATAATTGAAGATAATGCACTTTTAATGCAACTAAGAATGGACTCGGAGTGGGTCCATTCCGAGTCCATTCCAAGTCCATTCCGAGTCCATTCCGAGTTCAGTTCGGAATCCTGTCAACTCGGAATGGACTCGGAATGGGCTCGGATTCTACTCGGATTCCGAGTCCAATTGGTGATAATTCGGAATGGACTCGGAATGGACTCGGATTCCGCTCGGATTCCTTGTAATGAACTCGGAATCCACTCGGAACAGGGGGGAGTGTAAACTGCTGGTCAGCAGTGACAAGCAGAGTCTCGGTCCGCTCCCAGCCACTGGACAAAGAGTCTAGACGCTAAGTCAAATGATGACGAAGGTCTTGAGAATGATGAAGAAGAAGAGCGTCGAGTTCAAGCGAGGTTGAGAGCAAAACTCGTCTAAGTTGGAACTGAGGTTACTCTAAGATACATGTGGTTTATATACGTTTGGAGAACAAAGGAAACCGAAAAGGGAATGAGGCTGTAGCTACTTGAGAAAGGAAATATGAAAGTAACTACGAAAGGAGATAGCGTCCATGCTGTACACTGCGCAGTAATGATGATGATGAAACGGTTTACTGAGACACGTAGACGAAACGAAAAGAGAACTGTAACATTACCCCCTTCGTATGCGAGAAGTCGCCAACTTCTACCATGAATTCGTCCAACCGTGGTCTTGCCTGGATTCCAGCCAACTGATGATGTTGCCGATATCTTTATCGGCGGTCTCTACTCGCCACTGTAGACTTTGAACTGCCCGTTGTAATTGTTTTGCTTGGGCAAGCATTGTGTCTCGTTCCTCGTAGGTAAGGGTGTGCGGGTCAGTGGTGAGGGTGAGGGCGGTGATGAAGTTGAGTGGCTCGGAAAATAGGTTGAAGTAGGTGACCAGGGTGGCAAGGTTGTCGCTGACGTTGTCAAGCATGGCGTTGCGAGGGCGAGTGATGATGGGTGGGATGGAGGCGATAGGAACGGTGATGGTGTCGGCCAGTTCTGCTGGATGTTCATGAAGTTCAGGGAGGTCCGCAAACTCGAAGTCGTCGATGGTAATGGTGGTATTTACGAAGACCTCGAGGGGAAGGTCCTGTGCGGTAGCGAGGAAAGGCGAGAGGACGGCGGCGGGTTCAACATAACAATGGCCACATGCGGTGACCAGGAGGGCAAAGGCAAAGGCAATGAGGTAGGCAATGGTGGTGAAGAAGGCGGGCATGATTATGACAGATAGGTTGGGGAATCCGATGTACTTCAAAGTGTCCTTTTATGTTCAATTGAACACCTCATCATCATAATTGACAGTCAGGAGCTCTTCTTCCGAAAACTGGTAAGATGACATGGGCGCTCTGATGGTGGGAACGTATTCAAGTTCTCCATCAGATTCTTCTGATTCGCTCAATTCATTCCTGGTAACAGTGGAAACCTTGTTCTCATGCTCAGTGTCTGTGATAGGGTTATTGCTTTGTGTGATGGTTTGTTCTGGTGTATCAGGGATGACTGGGTCGTCAATAAGTGCGTTCAGAAAATCCAGGCTGTCCATTGCATCGTTGAAATTGGCTTGTGCATTTGGACATGCCGATCAGCAACCCAGCGGTATATTTCGATTTCTTTGCCAGCGTGTTTTAGCTCCTGAACGAAGACATATTTTTCAGGTTCTTCTCTTCAAAGGGCCATCTCAGCGTACACCTCATATCTGTGATTCAAAGGTATGTTGGGTGATGGAAGGTATGATCTGGCTTCGGGATAATATGGTAATTCCTCGGGATCGAATGTAAGATCCATGCATTTTGGGAGATAATGAAGGCAAGCATTAAATGGGAATTCTACGTGTCCTTGTGGATGTTTTAAGTGTCTGGTGGTTAGTCTTGAGGCTCTAGGCAGTTTGTCGGACTGCTCGTGTTCGGATGATTTTAGAGAATCGTGGTAATCCTAACGGAGATGTTGGAGGGCGATAGATAGGAATTTTAATGATCCGTCCTCGAAATCTCTCGTAGAGTTTTGGAGAATATCGTCCTCGAGTAGAACAATATTTCTTCGTATATCGGATATTTTGTTTAAGAATTCGGCGGTTATGGTAGCGAGACATGGGTATTTTACAACTGTCTTTTCTGTTTATATGCTTGCAAGATATCCGCAGCATTGCCTAGATTGCATTCTGGTTCCCAGGAATTGTCATTCGGACCGTAGTTCTTCCATTTAACCAAATATTGATATCCTGCTCCACGCTTTCGGTGTGCGAGAACCGCTTCAACTTCAAACTCTTCTTGTCCGTTTACGAGATCAGGAGGGGGCTGTGTAATTTGGTCCATGTGTTTCAGTCTCCCTATATGGCATAAGGAGTGATGTGTGAAAGACTGGATGAATGCGCCATTGTTTCGGAAGTTTGAGCTTACGTTACTGGTCCTAATGCTTGCTCAATGGGGAAGGGTCCTTCTCGTTTCGGCGCTAGCTTCCTGGACTGGTATGGGATATTAAGATTTCTGTTTTCAAGCCAACTTTGTCTCCTATTTCGAATTTGATTGATTTGTCTCTAATTCGTCTAGCCACCATTTGTCTAGCTAGTTTGTGTGCTGCAAGCGCCTCTTCCCTAGCTTTTCGTAACATCTGTAGTCGTTCTTCTGCTGCTGGTGTCGTCATTTTCTGTGCCGCCGTAGGTAGTGCAACAGGGTCTGTTCCATACATGAGCTGAAAAGGCAATGCTTTAACTGAATCGTGATGGCGATTGTTATGGGCAAATTCAGCAATTGGTAACAATTGTTTCCAAGTATGGGCTTCGTTTGCGCAGAATATTCGAAGATATACTTCTAGTTCCTGATTAACTCATTCCGTTTCTCCATCGGTTGTGGATGGTACGCGGTGCTCATCCTATGATCGATTCCTAATGTTTTTCTGATTTCTTGGAAGACTTTGGCTGAGAACTGCGGTCCTCGATCTGAAATAAGTACGTCTGGTAGACCAAAGTGCTTGAATATTTCGGAAATGTAGAGGTCTGCCGTCCCTAATGCGTCAATGGTTTTCTTGCAAGGAGTAAGAATTACCCCCTTTGTAAGACCATGGTCCACCGTGACCAAAATTGAGTCAAATCCGTCGGAAATGGGAAGATCGGTAATAAAATCCAAGGTCACTTGCTGGAATGGTCGAGTCGCCTTAGATCCGATTGGTAGGAGGGCTGGGGTGTTGGGGTGAGTGTTCACCTTCATTTGCTGACATGTGGCACATCCAGTGATCCATTCTTTGACGTGTTTTTACATTCCTGGCCACCAGTAATCTCGTTGTAACAATTCTAGCGTTTTCAAGCGTCCCGGATGCCCGGAGGTGGGCGATTCATGGACCGTTTTGATAATACTGGTGCGGAGTGTTCCAAGATCAGGGATATATGCTCTGTCAATGTATCGAATGATTCCGTCAACAAATGCCCAATCCTGTAATTTGGATTTAATAGGCGGAGCGCGTTGCGCTTCTATGACTTCGATGATGGTTCTTCCAAAGCTGTCAAGTGACGTAGCATCTCGGATTTTCTGAGCAAGGTCTGTAGCGATAAGGCGAATAAACTTGTTATTGGGTAACATGATAACATTGTCCAGTATATCATCATCTTTCATATGATCAGGACGGTGGGATAATGCATCTGCTTCAAACATTTTCGTCCCTGGTACGTGTTCTATCTTCAGGTCAAATTCCGATAGCATCATAGACCAACGAGCTTGTCGAGGTGTTAATCGTTGTGGAGTTCTATAAAAGGAAAGGTTTTTGTGATCGCAATGGACTATAATTGGATGCGGAGATCCATGCAGCAAATGTTGCCATGCTTGTAATCCTTTAATAATAGCCAGTAGTTCTCGGTCATAGATTTGGTAATTCTGTTCTGTTGTGGTTAAGGCGTGTGATATAAAACCACAAGGATGAAGGGATCCGGAGGTCGGCTTGTTTTAATACTGCTCCAGTGGCCTTATTGGAGGCGTCCATTTGTAGGATAAATGGCCTTGTGGGTCTGGCATGCGTAGGACTGGCATTGATGAAAATTTTCGTTTTAAATTTCATCGAAAGCCGTCTGACAATCAAGCATCCAACTGAAGGTTAAACCTTTCTTAGTCAAGTTCGTCAACGGTTTTGCTATAGCAGCAAAGTTGCTGATGAATCATCTATAAAAATTTCCAAATCCGAGGAAGATCTAACTTGTTTGACTGTTGTGGGGTTGGCCAGTCTCTGATACCGGCGAGTTTTACAGGTCCATTTGAATATGACCGGGCGTAATGACCATCCCAGGAATTCGACTTCTTGAACGCAAAATTTGCACTTTTCTAACTTCAAAAATAGGTCTTTCTCCTGCAAGCGCTCCAAGACTCTTTCGGTTCGTTTCTGTATTTCGTCTTTCGTTTTCCCACAGATCAGAATGTCGTCCATGTAGATAATGAGCCATCCTTCGTTAATCATGTCCTGGAAATATTCGTTCATCATGGTCTGAAACGTCGAGGGCGAATTGCAAAGGCCGAAGAACATTACTGTTGGTTCATACAGCCCTCGGTTCGTAATGAAGGCCGCTTTCCATTCATCGCCTTTTTTAATTCGGACGTTGTTATATCCCCAGCGCAAATCAAGTTTAGTGAAATAATTTGCGCCTTCTAATTTTGTCATTAGGTCTGAAACTAAGGGTAATGGATAGGCGTTTTTTATCGTCCATTCATTAAGGTAACGATAGTCCTGGCAGGGTCTAAGGGCGCCGCTTTCTTTCTTTGAAACGAAGAAAAATGGTGATGCCTGTGGCGATTTGGATGGTCGAATATATCCTTTATTCAATTGTTCCTTAATCCATTCGTCAAGTGTTGACTGTTCTTTTAATGATAGTGGGTAGATTTTGCTAACTTTTGGCGTAAATCTGGTTTTGAGTTCAATCGCATGGTCCCATAGACGTGATGATGGGAAACGCTCTGATGCCTTTTTCTCAAAGGTAGACTGCCAGGGAAGGTATTCGGGTGGTAAGACAGTTGGTGTTTTGTCACGTTTTGCTTGGTGTTCGAATGCCTGTGATGCTGATGTTTTTACTCTTATCCAGTATTCATCTTCTCCCCATTGTTGAGTATCTAGCGCTATACGCCAAATGGGTTTGTCATCTCTTGAATCGTCGTCTATTTGGAGGGTTTTCTTTCGCCAATCAATAGTCGGATTATGCTTTTCCAGCCATGGTATCCCAAAGATGATTTCTTGATCCCCTAAGTTTGTGATCCATAACCAATTATCATATGGTTTTCCATTGATAGAATAGGTCAGATGAGTTCGATGCGTGATCATGCCATTTTGATTAATGGTTCCGTCAGCGTTTTTGACTTTAATCGGTTGCTTTAGTTCTTCTTTTGGCCAACCTTTTGATATGCGTTCGTCAATGAAGTTTCCTTCTGCTCCACAATCAATGAGGGCAGACATTTCAGCGGGTTTATCGTTTGTTTGCACAGTAATTGAGATCCGTTTATCATTATTGGATTGTATGATTACAGAATCGAGTGCTAACTGTTCAACTTTATGGGAGGCGTCAACCGCTTTCTGGCGTCTCCTTCTTAAAAACCCTCTGTTTCTAGTTCTTGGAGGGTATTCTCGCGCTCCTCGTCTGGGAGTGCTTTCATAGTGCCCTAATGCGTTGGGCAGTTGATTCTTCTGAGGTCGTTTCCTCTATAGTTCTAATAGTGCGATTCTGAGGAGGGGGCGATTTGTTGGGCATCGTCTGGGCGTTCCCTTTGTTTGGGCAATCTTTGGATATGTGTCCCTGAGTTCCGCATCGGAAACACTTGCCGGTTTTCCGATATTCCTCCTTTTGGGCATCTGAAAGGCGTCCAGTAGTTATGGCATTGACCCCTTTTGATCCTGATGTTGAGTTCCTCGAGTTTCGGTTAAATTTGAAACGTTTCTCTGTATTTCCTGATCCGGAGGATCGGTTCATCAGTTTCAGGGTTTCCCAAGCGTTGTGTAATCGCTCCACAGCATCATAGGCTGTTTCCATGTTGATAACTGCAGGGTTTTCGATGATTTTTGCTGCAACTGATGCTGGGAGTCCTTTACAAAAATAGATTTGCTGCGCCATGAACCCTGTGATTCTGGTTGACTGAATAAGCGATCAGAATTTCTGAATATAAGTGGGGATATCAATATCTCCGCCCACTTTGACTTTATCTAGATCATTCAGGGTCCTGGCTGCGGTGTCTGATTCGCCCCAATCGGCTAAGAATCGCTTCTTGAAACTGCTGTAGTTATCCCAAGAGAGCGTCGTTCCTTCTTCCTTTTTCTTTCCTTTGTCTGTAATTGCCTCGTCCAATTCCTCTCGGATATTGGATTTCCAATCATCTAATTCCTCCCCTAAGTGTAGGAAAACGTATTTGATCTTTTTCTTGGCAGTGGTAAATCGTTCCTCATCTAGATCGAAGGTGTCATCGAACGCATAGATGAAATGTTTTGCTTTGGATCGTTGTCCTTTGAATTTCTCAATGGAGATTCCCTTTATTCCTTTCGGAGATGTTTCCTTTTCGTCTGCCATATCCTTTTTTGTTTCGGTTTCAGGTTCTGTTTCGGTTCTGTTGCTTGTTTCGAGCTTTCTCCTTGTTTCGGTTCGTTGTCAAAATCTAGATCTAGTTCGATCTGCTGTTGTTCCTTGTATTTGTTCCACTTGGCAAGAGTAGACTCTTCGAGTGCGGAGAAGACTCCGTCGGTTAGATCCTCAGTATCTCGAAATTCGTGCCACCAAGTGAGTTCTGGTTCTTTGTTTGGTGGGAAGAATAATCGGCTATCTGAATTGTTTTCTTCGTTATGCCAATTAATCCAAGTTTCTGCTGGTAATTCTTCATCAGGGTTTCCTTCTCTGTATTCTCCTTCGAAGAAACTATCTGGGACTTGCTGGTTCTTTTTCTTAGTGGTTGAAACGTAGTACCACCCTTCGTTTGTTGTGGAAGGATAGACTTCCCTTCGCCCAAGGTAGTACTTTTGCCTATAATGAACGGAGTCGTTTGGCGGTCTGATCTGGGAGGTTCGGGTCTCAATGGTGTCTGGCTAGTGACGAAGCACTGAGCGGTTCCTGAGTTCCAACTTGTGTTACGGACGATGCCCTCGTCGTAGTTCGTTCTAAGTCAGCAGTGACAAGCAGAGTCTTGGTCCGCTCCCAGTCACTGGACAAAGAGTCTAGACGCTAAGTCAAACGATGACGAAGGTCTTGAGAACAATGAAGAAGAAGAGCGTCGAGTTCAAGCGAGGTTGAGAGCAAAACTCGTCTAAGTTGGAACTGAGGTTACTCTAAGATACATGTGGTTTATATATGTTTGGAGAATAAAGGAAACCGAAAAGGGAATGAGGCTGTAGCTACTTGAGAAAGGAAATATGAAAGTAACTACGAAAGGAGATAGCGTCCATGCTGTACACTGCGCAGTAATGATGGTGATGAAACGGTTTACTGAGACACGTAGACGAAACAAAAAGAGAGCTGTAACAATGACACTATCTTATAACTTACTTACTGATGAAATATCAACACTTCTCAAGGCAGCACTCACATCAGGAGTGAGCACAGCTTCCCAGGCACTTAATGGAAACTGTTTGCAGCAACATGTCCATGCTCCCACACTCTGCTGCAATTGTCCTGGCATCTTTGCCCTGGTTTACTAATGCAATCATAAGCAACACCAGAATTCTTCCCCAGGAGTTGCAAAAGGATTTTGATGTGAGAGAATTATTGTTTGTCTTTTAACAGGTCCTGATCAAACCTATGCCTTGGTTAAGACCATTCTGGAGAAAGAGAAAGGGCTCTTCTCAAATCCAGAGATAAGAAATGTTGATAATCAAAGACAACTCTCAAATTATTTTGCCTCACTGTGGCTATAGAGTGAAGTTTGTCAGTTATGCAAAGGATAAAAATAGGCTACTATTTGCCAAAAATGCAAGCATGATGATGAAGTATCAGCTTTGTGATATCATGATTTGGGTTTATCACCCAAACACAGGTGGACTGGTCCCTAAACATGCCAAAGTGGAGTTCCAGGCTCCAGAGAAGACTGTAAGTGATTATTGTTTTCAAGTCATTCCATATGATGGACAGTATCAGGTCCATCATCAACAAAGCACATGAGCAATTCTCCTCTAGCCAAGGAGCTCATATCACCACTGGAGCTCAGAGTGGCCCACATGTGGATCAATTATCTGACATAGTTCCAGGCCATTCCAAGGGCTTAAGTAGCTTGTGGAACAGGGTCAATGCCCTCAGAGAAGGCAGCAGTTGCTATTGTGTGTCACAATATCCTCCTAGTTGCCTACCATGTCAAAAGCTTGCTTGATGTGGGTTTATACTGTATCTCTCATTAATTTCTTGTTCAGTAATATTACAAATATGAAGATTTTGTGGTGCCAAAAGGAATTGTCAAGAAAGATGAATCTAAGCTGAGACTTCCTCTATTCCTGTCTCCCACTGTGTCTCCTCTTGCCCTCCTCTCTGGAATTCAGTGGCACACAAGAGATTTTGTAGGGCCTCTCTGATTGGGGTCAGTTGCAAATTTCCATGTTTTGAAACAACTTCTGAGCCAGTCAACACAGATTTGGCAAAATCTAGGCAACTGCAGGCCTGAACCTATACAAAAGCTTGAGAAGGCATTGTGGAAGATTATCTTCAAGCTTGCAAGAGATGAGGTAGATGAGAGGGAACTTCTCCAAACTTTGCAAAGCATATATTGAAGGGCCCATCAGATTCAAAAGATATGTGGTTTAAGGAAAGTAAGTTGGTTCTACTTTATGTGGGAATAACCTCTATAATACAAAGGTGATATTGAAACCATTACACCAGTTACCATCCTAGAAAAGGTAGTTTTGCTGGAAGCAATGCCTGATGGGTGGCCCAACAGGATGTTATGTACCACTGTATTAATGCCATCATCTCCCAAGCATCAGCTGATAGACAATCACAACAACATGATGGATGTTGAAGAAGGTGAGCATAGAAAGGGGGAAGGGACACATGATGAAATGCAGATGGGGAACAGGAGAAAGCCCCTGAAGCAGGGAGGAGGGGAGAGAGGGAGGAGGGGGAGGGTGAGATTGTTACGATCACCAGGAGTCGGCGCAACCACTCCCCGGTTGAGTGTGTGCAAGCGGTGCTCCCGGTGGTTGGAGGTCATTACACTCCCCCCCCAGTAGTTGAAGATTCCTATAGGAATCCGACAAATCCTATAGGAATACTATAGGAATCTGATACATAGGATTCTCCCTAGAAATGGCAGAGAAATCTTACTACAGTCTGATAAGAGTCCTATTGGAGTTATTGGACTGTAATTGGAGTGAGTAGGAGTCAGTCCAATGGACTTTAATAGGAGTTCAGTAGGAATCTAATAGGATTATGCCCAAGTATAGCAGAAAGACAGTGTAGTTCTGCTATTTTAAGCTTGTTGATATATATTTACACATATTTATCAATGGTCTGTGCTGTTGGCACCATTCCAACAAGAATTAGTCACAAGTCACATCACATATCACATGACCATTGAGCAGATGGTCTGTGCACACCTGAAAGGTATTTAAGGACAGTAAGCCATGCTCACTGAACCCCCATTCCCCTCCTCGAAAACTGATTAGTAATACATATTAGTAAGCCATGTAATGTGATGTAAGTAGATTACATAAGTATATAAGGAGATTACATGGGTATATAAGGAGATTACATAAGTAGACAAGGAGATTACATAAGTAGATAAGGAGATTGCATAAGTAGATAAGGAGATTGCATAAGTAGATAAGGAGATTGCATAAGTAGATTAATGTAGATAAGATTGTATATGTATGCACATGCCTATATCCATTTTCCCACAACTTAAAGTTTCTCACATGTCACAAGACTTGTCACAATTTCACACAGTTAGAAAAGTGAGAATTGTCACATGACCTATTAACAAAAAATGTAGAGGGGATGAATCTGACTAAGAATATGAAAAACCAGATAAGTGTAAACCTGGTATTCACAGAGATAATTGCAATATACTATCAGAATTCCGCATTTTTAGCACAGCCACTGCACTCCAATGTACCAAAGTCATATTCATGACATGCTCTATTAACAAAAGTTGTAGAGGGGAAATCCAATTCTATTGATGGTATACAAACATAAATAAACAAAGAACTTCCTGAGATATAGCCCTTTCTTTCAAGTTTCCCTTACCCTACAAGTAATGCTGAACTAAGATACTGGGATCTCCTGTGATGCACCTTGCCAAATGTGTGCAAACACACCTGCCAGCCACACTATCACACCTACTTCTATGCTTAAGCTCTAGTGCTTTTAACATTAATTGTGTTGTCTGAGTGGCTGTCACACAGTGGTGCAACATATGACCAACAAACCCATGTCACTCCTACATACATATCTGGATATATGGAGAAGTGGACTTCTATTAGTATGGTTTGAGGATTTACCAAGTCAAAATGACTGATTCAGCAACCAGTTAATAGCTAAACTGGTTGTGACCAATGATACTGTTACAGCTCTCTTTTCGTTTCGTCTACGTGTCTCAGTAAACCGTTTCATCACCATCATTACTGCGCAGTGTACAGCATGGACGCTATCTCCTTTCGTAGTTACTTTCATATTTCCTTTCTCAAGTAGCTACAGCCTCATTCCCTTTTCGGTTTCCTTTATTCTCCAAACATATATAAACCACATGTATCTTAGAGTAACCTCAGTTCCAACTTAGACGAGTTTTGCTCTCAACCTCGCTTGAACTCGACGCTCTTCTTCTTCATTGTTCTCAAGACCTTCGTCATCGTTTGACTTAGCGTCTAGACTCTTTGTCCAGTGACTGGGAGCGGACCAAGACTCTGCTTGTCACTGCTGACTTAGAACGAACTACGACGAGGGCATCGTCCGTAACACAAGTTGGAACTCAGGAACCGCTCAGTGCTTCGTCACTAGCCAGACACCATTGAGACCCGAACCTCCCAGATCAGACCGCCAAACGACTCCGTTCATTATAGGCAAAAGTACTACCTTGGGCGAAGGGAAGTCTATCCTTCCACAACAAACGAAGGGTGGTACTACGTTTCAACCACTAAGAAAAAGAACCAGCAAGTCCCAGATAGTTTCTTCGAAGGAGAATACAGAGAAGGAAACCCTGATGAAGAATTACCAGCAGAAACTTGGATTAATTGGCATAACGAAGAAAACAATTCAGATAGCCGATTATTCTTCCACCAAACAAAGAACCAGAACTCACTTGGTGGCACGAATTTCGAGATACTGAGGATCTAACCGACGGAGTCTTCTCCGCACTCGAAGAGTCTACTCTTGCCAAGTGGAACAAATACAAGGAACAACAGCAGATCGAACTAGATCTAGATTTTGACAACGAACCGAAACAAGGAGAAAGCTCGAAACAAGCAACAGAACCGAAACAGGAACCTGAAACCGAAACAAAAAAGGATATGGCAGACGAAAAGGAAACATCTCCGAAAGGAATAAAGGGAATCTCCATTGAGAAATTCAAAGGACAACGATCCAAAGCAAAACATTTCATCTATGCGTTCGATGACACCTTCGATCTAGATGAGGAACGATTTACCACTGCCAAGAAAAAGATCAAATACGTTTTCCTACACTTAGGGGAGGAATTAGATGATTGGAAATCCAATATCCGAGAGGAATTGACGAGGCAATTACAGACAAAGGAAAGAAAAAGGAAAAGGAACGACGCTCTCTGGGATAACTACAGCAGTTTCAAGAAGCGATTCTTAGCCGATTGGGGCGAATCAGACACCGCAGCCAGGACCCTGAATGATCTAGATAAAGTCAAAGTGGGCGGAGATATTGATATCCCCACTTATATTCAGAAATTCTGATCGCTTATTCAGTCAACCGGAATCACAGGGTTCATGGCGCAGCAAATCTATTTTTGTAAAGGACTCCCAGCATCAGTTGCAGCAAAAATCATCGAAAACCCTGCAGTTATCAACATGGAAACAGCCTATGATGCTGTGGAGCGATTACACAACGCTTGGGAAACCCTGAAACTGATGAACCGATCTCCGGATCAGGAAATACAGAGAAACGTTTCAAATTTAACCGAAACTCGAGGAACTCAACATCAGGATCAAAAGGGGTCAATGCCATAACTACTGGACGCCTTTCAGATGCCCAAAAGGAGGAATATCGGAAAACCGGCAAGTGTTTCCGATGCGGAACTCAGGGACACATATCCAAAGATTGCCCAAACAAAGGGAACGCCCAGACGATGCCCAAAAATCGCCCCCTCCTCAGAATCGCACTATTAGAACTATAGAGGAAACGACCTCAGAAGAATCAACTGCCCAACGCATTAGGGCACTATTGAAAGCACTCCCAGACGAGGAGCGCGAGAATACCCTCCAAGAACTAGAAACAGAGGGTTTTTAAGAAGGAGACGCCAGAAAGCGGTTGACGCCTCCCATAAAGTTGAACAGTTAGCACTCGATTCTGTAATCATACAATCCAATAATGATAAACGGATCTCAATTACTGTGCAAACAAACGATAAACCCGCTGAAATGTCTGCCCTCATTGATTGTGGAGCAGAAGGAAACTTCATTGACGAACGCATATCAAAAGGTTGGCCAAAAGAAGAACTAAAGCAACCGATTAAAGTCAAAAACGCTGACGGAACCATTAATCAAATGGCATGATCACGCATCGAACTCATCTGACCTATTCTATCAATGGAAAACCATATGATAATTGGTTATGGATCACAAACTTAGGGGATCAAGAAATCATCTTTGGGATACCATGGCTGGAAAAGCATAATCCGACTATTGATTGGCGAAAGAAACCCTCCAAAAGACGACGATTCAAGAGATGACAAACCCATTTGGCGTATAGCGCTAGATACTCAACAATGGGGAGAAGATGAATACTGGATAAGAGTAAAAACATCAGCATCACAGGCATTCGAACACCAAGCAAAACGTGACAAAACACCAACTGTCTTACCACCCGAATACCTTCCCTGGCAGTCTACCTTTGAGAAAAAGGCATCAGAGCGTTTCCCATCATCACGTCTATGGGACCATGCGATTGAACTCAAAACCAGATTTACGCCAAAAGTTAGCAAAATCTACCCACTATCATTAAAAGAACAGTCAACACTTGACGAATGGATTAAGGAACAATTGAATAAAGGATATATTCGACCATCCAAATCGCCACAGGCATCACCATTTTTCTTCGTTTCAAAGAAAGAAAGCGGCGCCCTTAGACCCTGCCAGGACTATCGTTACCTTAATGAATGGACGATAAAAAACGCCTATCCATTACCCTTAGTTTCAGACCTAATGACAAAATTAGAAGGCGCAAATTATTTCACTAAACTTGATTTGCGCTGGGATATAACAACGTCCGAATTAAAAAAGGCGATGAATGGAAAGCGGCCTTCATTACGAACCGAGGGCTGTATGAACCAACAGTAATGTTCTTCGGCCTTTGCAATTCGCCCTCGACGTTTCAGACCATGATGAACGAATATTTCCAGGACATGATTAACGAAGGATGGCTCATTATCTACATGGACGACATTCGATCTGTGGGAAAACGAAAGACGAAATACAGAAACGAACCGAAAGAGTCTTGGAGCGCTTGCAGGAGAAGACCTATTTTTGAAGTTAGAAAGTGCAAATTTTGCGTCAAGAAGTCGAATTCCTGGGGATGGTCATACGCCCGGTCATTTCAAATGGACCCTGTAAAACTCGCCGGTATCAGAGACTGGCCAACCCCCACAACAGTCAAACAAGTTAGATCTTTCCTCGGATTTGGAAATTTTTATAGATGATTCATCAGCAACTTTGCTGCTATAGCAAAACCGTTGACGAACTTGACTAAGAAAGGTTTAACCTTCAGTTGGATGCTTGATTGTCAGACGGCTTTCGATGAATTAAAACGAAAATTTTCATCAATGCCAGTCCTACGCATGCCAGACCCCACAAGGCCATTTATCCTACAAATGGACGCCTCCAATAAGGCCACTGGAGCAGTATTAAAACAAGCCGACGCCTCCGGATCCCTTCATCCTTGTGGTTTTATTCACACGCCTTAACCACAACAGAACAGAATACCAAATCTATGACCGAGAACTACTGGCTATTATTAAAGGATTACAAGCATGGCAACATTTGCTGCATGGATCTCCGCATCCAATTATAGTCCATTGCGATCACAAAAACCTTTCCTTTTATAGAACTCCACAACGATTAACACCTCGACAAGCTCGTGGTCTATGATGCTATCGGAATTTGACCTGAAGATAGAACACGTACCAGGGACGAAAATGTTTTGAAGCAGATGCATTATTCCCACCGTCCTGATCATATGAAAGATGATGATATACTGGACAATGTTATCATGTTACCCAATAACAAGTTTATTCGCCTTATCGCTACAGACCTTGCTCAGAAATCCGAGATGCTACGTCACTTGACAGCTTTGGAAGAACCATCATCGAAGTCATAGAAGCGCAACGCGCTCCGCCTATTAAATCCAAATTACAGGATTGGGCATTTTTGTTGACGGAATCATTCGATACATTGACAGAGCATATATCCCTGATCTTGGAACACTCCGCACCAGTATTATCAAAATGGTCCATGAATCGCCCACTTCCGGGCATCCGGACGCTTGAAAACGCTAGAATTGTTACAACGAGATTATTGGTGGCCAGGAATGTATAAACACGTCAAGGAATGGATCACTGGATGTGCCACATGTCAGCAAATGAAGGTGAACACTCAGCCCAATACCCCAGCCCTCCTACCAATCGGATCAAAGGCGACTCGACCATTTCAACAAGTAACCTTAGATTTTATTACCGATCTTCCCATTTCCGACGGATTCGACTCGATTTTGGTCACGGTGGACCATGGTCTTACGAAAGGGGTAATTCTTACTCCTTGCAAGAAAACTCGACGCATTAGGGACGGCAGACCTCTACATTTCCGAAATATTCAAGCGCTTTGGCCTACCAGACGTACTTATTTCAGATCGAGGACCGCAATCTCAGCCAAAGTCTTCCAAGAAATCAGGAAAACATTAGGAATCGATCACAGAATGAGCACCGCCTATCATCCGCAAACTGACGGAGAAACGGAACGAGTTAATCAAGAACTAGAAGTATATCTTCGAATATCTGTGCAAATGAAGCGCACACTTGGAAACAACTATTACCAATCGCTGAATTTGCCCATAATAACCGCCATCATGATTCATGTTAGGACTAACCCACCACAATCACAAGCTTCCGAGAAGAATAGATGTAATAGAGACGAAGCTATAACACAATAGAAGTAGTAACCTGGTAAGAGGAAACTATACTAGAGTCTTAGAGACTCCTACCTACGACGCTCCACCTTATATACCCCAACCATGGTCTGTGCGCAGCAGCCTCATGCCCCTAGGGCTATGCGCGCGCAGCAACGGAACCATGGCGACTATCTACGCCTTCCCGCGATCCCCGTGTCCCCATCCGGTCCTTATTGTCTTCTTATCGGCACAGCCCCTGGCTGACTAACCGCTGACCTAACCGATGGGCGCCTGACATAGGGGTTGGCGCCAACGAGTCTGTATACCTATGCGTCCATAGGGCCCCAGAGAAAATAGATAAAAATATGAAAAATCGCCAAAATCGTAAGGTCGTAACATGACCCCCCCTTAAGACTTCACGTCCCGGGAAGTCAATGCGAGGATATCGTCCTTGGGAATTTTTGCAAAGGTCTCTTGCAAACCCGTCCTGTCCGGTTCATCATAAATAAGTTTGCGGTCCCTTTCCACCGCTGCCAGTTCCGATTAAGCTTTTCGAGGTATCCCTCTCGAATTTGCCATTTTCCCATCCAAACAATCGTTTGGGCACGTGCACCTGGTATGATTCTGCCATCGTCTGTAGTCCATCGTACGTTGACAAGCGACGCGGAGCGCTAGGATTTGCCTTGTGAACTTTGAACCTCCTTTTTAGCATTATCGAGGTTTTCAGCGGTTCCCAAGTGGATTCCTCCACAGGATAGTTCTTCCACTTAACGAGGTATTCCAAACGTCCACCGCACGTCCACTGACTCGGCTATCCATGACTTCTTCCACCTCGTACTCATCATCCTGGGATTCCTCGACCATTTGTAACTCCTTGCGTTGAGCTACTTTGTCTTTCTGAGTTGGGAAAACCGATTCTTTGTATGGTTTGAGATGGATCTCGTTAAACACATTGTAGACCTTCCATGACGCGGGGATTTCAACTGATACGCAGAGGCGCCGACTCTTTTGACAACCTCCAGAGGACCAACAAACTTGCCATCGAGCTTTTTGGTAGCGTGGATAGTGGGTAGATTTTCGTACTAAGGTAAACCTTTGTCTCCCGGCTTGTATTCTCGCGCTGGCGCTTTGTTTTCATCATACCGCTTTTTCATGACTTCAGCGGTTTTATTCAGCGCCTCCGTGGCCTTGGCATGTACGTCCTCGACTTGCTTGACCAGTTCTTAACTGCGACTACCTTTGGTGCGTGGAGTGGGTTTATCCCTTTATTAGGATGCCGTCCGTTGTTCATGAAGAACGGTGAATATCCTGTTGACGCGTGGACCGGTCATTATGGCAGAACTGTGCCACCGCCAACCAATCACTCCAGTTATCTTGACGGTGGTTTTACGAACATAGTCAAGAACTCCTTGACTTCTTGGTTGACGCGCTCCGTTTGCCCATCTGTCTGTGGGTGATAGGCCGTGGATCGATTTGCCTTTATGCCCAGCATTCCATATAAGTTGTCCATGAACTTTGAAACGAACTGTGGTCCCCGGTCACTGATGACCTTCCGAGGAATTCCATGCTCTCGGAATACGTTATCTCGAAACAAGACTGCCACGCCTTGCGATGTGATTGTCGACGTTGTTGGAAGGAAGTAGGCCTTCTTGGTGAATCGGTCCACCACCACCATAACCATGTCGTTGCCTTTTGATTCTGGCAAGGGTCCAATCAAATCAACAGAAACAATCTCCCAAGGCTCCGAAGGAATCTCATTTGGATGAAGTGGTGCCGCCCTAGCCTGTTGGTCCGGTTTAGCGCGTTGACAAGTTTCACATCCAGGATGTATTTCTCAATGTCTTTACGCATATTTGGCCACCAGTAATCTCGCGTTAGTAATTCCAACGTTTTGACGACTCCGGAATGTCCCAGGAATGAACTAATCCAATCAATTCTCCTCTTAAGCGGTTATTGGCAGGTATATAAATTTGTCCCTTCCACTGCACAATTCCTTTGTCAATTGTATAGTCCGGGTCTCCTTTTTCTAGTCCCTCACGCACTTGCGACTCCCATTGTCGTTTTGGAATTTTTCCCACATCCTTTAGCAATTCATCTACTGCTCGATCATCATCCAGAAGCCGTACAAACAGATGTTCCTTCAAAAGATGACTCCTTCATTGTCATTTTGTCCTCGTGCATGCCCTGCTCTTCGAGACAGTAGATCCGCTTTGGAGTTAGATTTTCCCGACCTATGCTTGATGATAAAGTTGTATTCCTGTAGATCTGTGACCCATCGTGCTTGCCGTCGGTTCAGATTTTGTGCCTTCCGGAAATATGTAAGGTTTTGATGATCCGTTAAAACTTCTACAATTTCCTTCGCTCCTTTAAGATAATGAGACCATTCATAGAATGCATGCATGACCGCTAGCATTTCTTTATCGTAGATCTCATAGTTCCGTTCTGCGTCATTTAAGGCCTTAGAAATGAACGCCACCGGTCTCCAAAGTTGGTCTTTGCCCTGTTGAGACAAAATTCCGCCAATCGCGAAGTCTGATGCATCTACCTCGATCCGAAATTGGCCCTCGTCATCGGGAATCTTGAGGACAACCTCCCTCGCCACAAGGTCTTTCAGTCCCTGAAAGGCCACAGACTGAATGTCTGTCCACAACCAGTCGACCTTGCCCGTCAACTTAGTGAGTGGTTTAGCCACTTGCGCAAATCCCTGTACAAATCGTCGGTAAAAGTTGATGAAGCCCAAAAATTGCTGCAGCTCCTTTTTGCAGGTCGGTTCCGGCCAGGATGCAATTGCCTCGACCTTGCCCTTTTCCATTCGAATTGAGTCGGTACTAATAACCAAACCCAGGAAATCAATTTACGGCTGATCAAACCAACACTTTTCCGGTTTAAGGGATAATTTGTGGTTTGCTAATTTGGCCAAAATTCGATTTACATGTTTAGTGTGTTCTGCCTGTGACTTTGAGAAGACCAAAATGTCATCCATATAGATAACGACCCATCCTTCCGCAATTTCTTGCCTGAAGATGTCATTCATCATTGTTTGGAATGTTGCTGGCGAGTTTGTTAATCCAAAGAACATAACAAGTGGTTCAAATAATCCACGATTAGTCCGGAAGGCCGCTTTCCATTCATCGCCTTGTTTAATACGGACGTTGTTGTAGCCCCATTGGATGTCCATTTTCGAGAATACTTTGGCTTGTGATAATTTATCCACTAATTCCCCAATAAGTGGTAAGGGGTATCGGTTTTTAATTGTCATCTCATTCAACCGTCTGTAATCTTGCACCGGTCGCAATTTCCCATCTTTCTTTTTGACAAAAAAGAATGGTGATGCCATTGGGGATTTACTAGGTTGAATGCGCCCTGACTCCAAGTTCTCCTTAAGGAATTCATCCAATTGCGCTTGTTCGTCTCTATTTAGTGGATATATTTTACAGTCCACTGCTTTTGAACCAGGCACTAGCTCAATCGCGTGATCCCAAGGGCGTCGTGGCGGCAGCTCATCAAACGTTTCCTTCTCAAAAACCTTACGATGCCCTAAATAATGTTTTGGCACCACCTCCTCTAATGAACGTTTTGTTGCCGCTTTTGCCTCCTTTGCCGCTATATCCATAGCTACGGATCGAGTCATCAACTCTGGTTCTCCGATGTGTACTGCTAGGAGTTTTTCTCCATCCTCCAGCGGCTCCATGGAATCCACTTCATCCTCCGGATTTTCGACGTGAGAACGATCCCAACATGTTCCTGGACATCTACTAAATCGTACTTCCGCTTTTTCCAATCCATTACCGGATTGTGATGCTGTAGCCAGTCGTACCCCAAGAAGATATCAGTTTTTCCTAATCCTGCGACCCCGCATTCGATGACTTCCTCATGGCTTCCTATTCGTAATTTGAACTGGACCATGTATTCAAGACTCCCTAATGCGTTTCGTGTTCCATCCGCATTATACACCGGCATGGGTCTAAGAAGTTTGCGTTTGTTAAGTTTGTGACATTCCACAAACTCAGTACTGACGCAAGATCCTGTACAACCGAATCTACTAACGCAATAATATTGATTTGCGTGCCAGTATCCATAGTTGTGATGGTTCCTTTTAGGTTCATTTCTTGTCGTCCCGTAGCTTTGACAACACTCTGTCTTAACCGTGTTAGGTTCCATAGGGCTTCATCCTCGGGTTGTTGGTTTAATTCATTAACCAATTCTTCCGTAGCTTCGTTTAGCCGTTTATTGTGAACCCATTCTTTTAGACACCGCACCGCCGTGTCTTTGTCCTGTTGCCAAATCCGCCTTAGTACCCATGCAGGGGACCAAGTTGGAATTCTAGGTTTTGCGCTCACACTTAAGTTTCGGATTCGGTGGACATGTGAAGAACATTCATATAGCAGGTCTGGTATACTAATACATGAGTCCTTGTCCTGAATCGAAACTCTATCAGCCAGCAGCGCGGAGCGCTTGCCTACTGGCTGTCGCCAAAACCCTTTTCCTTTCCGTATTCCTTCCATTGCTCCTCAGTGAGCTCCTCCACCTTTAACTCCCGAATACGGCCTTTTCCTTTTTCCTTCTTGTTGAACCGCTTTGGTTCCGGACAGTCCCTGGCAAAGTGGCCTTCCTTGCCGCAATTGTAACACGCCCCCGTCCGTCGTTTTGCCTTGTCAACATCCATTGCATTCGGATCTCTGCTAGACGTTGCCATGGTGGGCATACTGTGTTGTATCGGCGCCTTGTTTTCCTTTGCCACCGGCGTTTCCTTATACTCGTTACGGCTTTTCTTCTCGCCGTATGCCTCCTTCGCCCTGCGTATATCCGTGCCAACTGCACAGCTCTGTCCTGAATTGCTTTCAGGGACGCATCGTCTGCTAAATTGCCATGTCTGATCAATTCTCCGCCCAATGCGGGATTGATCCTGTTGAGGAAATGATCCTTGAGAGCATTTTCACCCCAGCCCACCAATGGTGATAGCGCGTTAAACTTGATGATGTAATCCTCAATTGGAGTATTTCGTTGCTCCAATTTCATCAAATCATCCGTGGCGTGCTGCTTGGTCTCCGTCGACATGAAAAATTCGTGCATCTCAGTTTTAAACGCCGCCCAAGTTGTCCATGGATATTTATTCGTATTAGGCGGGCGCGTCCACTGCAATGGTTGGTCCTCTGGCTGTAAGGGCGCTCGATGCCCGTTATTCACCTCCACCCATGTGAGATCCGCTGGGTATCTTGTTGGAGCACGTGCATGTTTCCTTCATACTCCTCGTCCGCCTTTTGAATTTCTTGGAGCTTTACTCCTGCCATTCCCTGCGCGATTTCCTTTTCCCTTCCTGGTTCGGTATAGGCAAATGACGATACGCCTACGGACCGTTGTTTCTCGCGCCAGCGTGAAATAAACCTCCATGGTTTGCAACCAGTTATCAACCTGACTCGGATCTCCCTCAAAGTGATCCGGCATCTCGGCCTTTGTTAATGGAGCCGGTGAGGGTCGAGGATGGGTGCGCTGCCACTCTTCCAAGACATTGGTGAGAAGTTGTCCAAACCCGTTGACTGTTGCCATTCTGGATTCCTCGATATCGTCAATCTCCTGTTGCCTTTGTGCGACGGTATCCTGGTTTGTTCCAGTTAAAGGAATTTGCGGCGGCAAAGGATGCGGCATCACTTGCGTGTACCCGATTAGGAAGTCTCTAAGTCCCATGGCCATTTGAACCGTCCATTGAAAGGCGCCAATGTGGTAGCGACCATACCCTTTGAGGATCCAGTCCTCCATCTGAGTCCATGCATTGAGTCCTTGAGACACGCGCTCCACATGGATGCATCCTTCGCGTCCATAAGTTTTTCGGGCTCTTACATTTGCCTGCAAGTCCCTCATACGACTGTCGAACTGATAGATCTCCTGGATTTGCGGGTATGCTGGCCATTCAAACTTATTCCAATGCTGTTTCTTGAACATGACCAAATAGCAGAATCCCGGAATGTCCGGGTGTAAAATTTCACTACTATAACGGGCCACAGGGTACGGATAAGCGTGTTCTACTTCATTTGCTACTGTCCGACGCCAGTGGTCTATCTCCCGCCGCTTTTGCGCCTGGTCCAAGTTGCTAGGCCCCGCCTCAATCATCCAATCTTCTGCCGTGGTTATAGGTCCGTCATGCCAGTTCCAGTCACCACGCGGGTGCACATAACTGCGTTGTACTCCGCCTTTTTGGCTTTGATGGCTTTGGCGTAGGTGGGAACTTTTGGTGGCACTGGAGGTGGTGTGGACTGTTTTGAGGTCCGGGGTGGGGTAGATCCAGTGATCAGATACAAGACCGGGTTAGGCTTGCTGACACGTACAGGGACGCTGGATAACTCCGCGTCACCACCCTCACATTTGATCGACAGGGTTGATCCGGTGTAAGAACGAGCCTTCTTCTTTTTCTTGTTACAGCAAAAGAAGCCTTTGCCTCCCCATCGGGCTCGCTTGTTGTAAGTCGCCCCTTGCGACCATCTCATCGATGCTACCCCAGTCCCAGATATCGTCACCGTCCTCTATCCAGATCATAAATTCCTCTAACACGTGGAATCGATCACGCTGGCAGTTGTCTTGGAGACTAAACCGAGCAAATGGATTTCGGAGTTCGGTATTCCAGGAAGCGATCTCGGTAACGGTAGGCCAAGCCGGCCAATGATATAGATCATAATATTCTGGCTTGAACAGGTACATATAGCAGTACCCAGGTTTGCGCCAATGATAGTTAGGCCGGTCCTCATTCGTCGGGACCCCAGGCAACACGACCCATTCCTGGTTTTCCACCCAGTGCTCTGTGTATTCTTTCTTAGTCCGAATTCCCCAATCGGCCAAGTGCAGATCCATGAAGTCATCCCATTCCGGGAGCATGACTCCATCGTTGTCCGGGCCGGTGTGATTTTCCAAGGAGTTGGGCTCCGTAGCCGGACATGAGCTTGATGGGCTTTTTCTCCATTCGTACATATACGGGGCGTACCGCGTCATGCGGCCCGAGTGCTTGACCTTGATGTTGCCATTTGAGGCATGCATCAATTTATTCCGCTCTTTTGCCGTTAGAACCAATCCATCATGTTTCAGGGTGAACACGTTGAACCCCTGGAGTAACAATAACACGTTGGACGGCGAATCGAACACCGCTTCCCTGACTTCTGGTTGATCCACGAGCTGCTCCAACACCTGTTCGAGCACCCGTCGGTCCGCCTCCAGTTCTCGTTCCATCTGCTGGAACCGCTTTTGCTTTCTAAGCGCCTCGCGCTTTTCCTGCATGAGGATCTCCCATGCTTCTTCTTGCTCGCGGAACGCCGCTTCCTCAAGCACCTGTCTTTCGTATGCTGCTCTGCGCAGCCTGAGCTTTTCTATTCGGCGCTGCTCCTTGCGCCAGTAGTACCATGCGTGAACGTGCGCATCACTTTGTCGGTAGTCGACCGGCTTGGCCGACTCGGTTCGTTGTTGGGGCAAAGGGCACCCCGCCGCCCATTCTATATCGAAGACTTTTCCGATCTCCATCAAGGGACATAGCTGCCCCTGGCAATACGTAGTTGAACAATTGAGCCATTGTTCCGGATCCCAGATCCAAGCGTGTTCCAAAAATGGTAAGACGTCCCAAGTAGGGAGATGTCGCCTCTTCTTCCGTAACTGTACTTCCGAATACAGTCACTGCCCGATGCGGTCAATAACGCACCCGCACTCGAGTGTTCGATTTTATTCCACCAAATGACCAAAAGCGGTGCTGCCCGGCGCTTCACTGAGATGTCCTCGTGCTCAGATTGATTAGATCTGATACGTAATTGGTATTCTCAGACTGTATGCCTTGATACAGGTCACCACTGATGATTGCCTTCGCGCGTTCCTTGCGCTTTTCCGAAGTCCTAATGTAGCTGCCCGGGGCGACCCTGCCTGGTCCACAACCCAGCACGCGACTACTCTCGTTTAGAACTTTTTTGTAGACAGAGTGGTCCCGCAGTCAGTCGTGACTATGTTGTTGACTATGTCGATATCGAGGCTGCAACCGGCCTCGTGGTGTAACGAGCGGTTGGTAAGACGAAAGGTTTTTTAGGGATCGCTTCAACGCTGTAAGCGACAACGAGCAAGACGTGCTCGGCGCTGTAGCAAACGATGAAGGGTGTGATTTGAAAGACTCTAGATTATGTTAGGACTAATCCCACCACAATCACAAGCTTCCGAGAAGAGATGTAATAGAGACGAAACTATAGACACAATAGAAGTAGTAACCTGGTAAGAGGAAACTATCTAGAGTCTTAGAGACTCCTACCTACGACGCTCACCTTATATACCCAACCATGGTCTGTGCGCAGCAGCCTCATGCCCCTAGGGCTATGCGCGCGCAGCAACGGAACCATGGCGACTATCTACGCCTTCCCGCGATCCCCGTGTCCCCATCCGGTCCTTATTGTATCCTTATCGGCACAGCCCCTGGCTGACTAACCGCTGACCTAACCGATGGGCGCCTGAACATAGGGGTTGGCGCCAACGAGTCCTGTATACCTATGCGTCCATAGGGCCCCAGAGAAAATAGATAAAAATATAGAAAAATAGCCAAAAAGTCGTAAGGTCGTAACAATTCAGTTAAGGCATCGCCTTTCCAACTTATGTATGGACAAACCTGTTGCACTACCTACTGCAGCACAGAAAATGACGACACCAGCAGCAGAAGAATGGCTACAGTTATTACGAAAAGCTAGGGAAGAGGCACTTGCTGCGCATGAATTAGCTAGACAAATGGTGGCTAGACGAATTAGAGACAAGTCAATCAAATTCGAAATAGGAGACAAAGTTTGGCTTGAAAACAGAAATCTTAATATCCATACCAGTCCAGGAAGCTAGCGCCGAAACGAGAAGGACCCTTTCCCATTGAGCAAGTTTTAGGACCAGTAACGTATAGGCTCAAACTTCCGAAACAATGGCGTATTCATCCAGTCTTTCACACATCACTCCTTATGCCATATAAGGAGACTGAAACACATGGACCAAATTACACGGCCCACCTCCTGACCTTGTAAATGGACAAGAAGAGTTTGAAGTTGAAGCGATTCTCGCACACCAAAAGCGTGGAACAGGGTACCAATATTTGGTTAAATGGAAAAACTACGGTCCGAATGACAATTCCTGGGAACCAGAACGCAATCTAGGCAATGCTGCGGATATCTTGCAAACATATAAACAGAGAAGACAGCTGTAAAATACCCATGTCTTGCTATCATAACCGCCGAATCCTTAAACAAAACATCCGATATACGAAGAAATACTGTTCTACTCAAGGACGATATTCTCCGAAACTCTACGAAAGATTTTGAGGACGGATCATTAAAATTCCTATCTATCACCCTCCAACATCTCCGTTAGGATTACCACAATTCTCTAAAATCATCCGTACACAAGCAGTCCGACAAACTGCACCTAGAACCTCAAGACTAACTACCGGACACTTAAAACATCCACAAGGGCACGTAGAATTCCCATTTAATGCTCGCCTTCATTATCTCCCAAAATACATGGATCTTACATTCGATCCTGAGGAATTACCATATTATCCGCGAAGCCAGGTCATACCTTCCATCACCCAATACCTTTGAATCACAGATACGAGGTGTATGCTGAGATGGCCCTTCGAAGAGAAGAACCTGAAAAATATGTTTTCGTTCAGGAGCTAAAACGCGCTGGCAAAGAAATCAAAATATACCGCTGGGTTGCTGATCGGCATGTCCCAAATGCACAAGCCAATTTCAACGATGCAATGGACAGTCTGGATTTCCTAATGCATTTGTTGATGACCCGGTTATCCTGATGCGCCGGAACGAGCCGTCATACAAGGTGATGACCCTATCACAGACACCGAGCATGAGAACGAGGTTTCCACCGTCACCAGGAATGAATTGAGCGAATCGGAAGAATCTGATGGGGAACTTGAATACATTCCCACCATCAGAGCGCCCGCGTCATCTTACCAATTTTCGGAAGAAGAACTCCTGACTGTCAATTATGATGATGAAGTGTTCAATTGAATATAAAAGGACGCTTCAAAGTGCATCGGATTCCCCAACCTATCTGTCATAACCATGCCCGCTTTCTTCACCACTGTTGCCTATCTCATTGCCTTTGCCTTTGCCCTCCTGGTCACAGCATGTGGCCACTGTTATGTCGAACTGGCCGCCGTCCTATCACCCTTCCTCGCTGCTGCTCACGACCTCCCCCTCGAGGTCTTTGTCAACACCACCATCACCATCGACAACTTCGAATTTGCCAACCTCCCGGAGCTTCACGAACACCCGGCCAAACTCGCTGACACCGTGACTGTCCCCATCATACCCGTTCCACCCACCGTCACTCGTCCTCCGAATGCTATGTTGGGCAACGTTAGCGACAATCTCGCCACCCTCGTCACCTACTTTAACCTGTTCTCAGAACCACTCGACTTCGTCACGGCACTGACTCTCACTACCGACCCCCACACCTCACTTATGAAGAACGCGACGCAATGCTTGCTCAGGCAAAACAACTGCAGCGAGCAATTCAAAGTTTACAGTGGCGAGTAGAGACCGCCGACAAAGATGTCGGTAATATTATCAGCTGGTTGGAGTCAAGGCAGGATCACGGTTGGACGAACTCTTGGTAGAAGTCGGTGACTTCTCGCATACGAAGGGGGTAATGTTACAGTTCTCTTTTTGTTTCATCTCCATGCTTCGGCGAACAGTTTCATATCCATCTTTACTGCGCATTGTACAGCCTGGACGCTATCTCCTTTTGTAGTTGCATTCATATTCCCTTTCTCAGATAACTACAGCTTTATTTCCTTTTACGATTCCTTTGTTCTCTAAACGTATATAAACTCCATGTACTGTAGAGTAACCTCAGTTCCAACTTAGATGAGTTTTGCTCTCAACATCGTTTAAACTTGATGCTCTTCTTCTTCATCGTTTTCAAGACCTTCGTCATTGTTTGACTTAGTGTCTAAACCCTTTGTCCAGTGACTGGGAGCAGACCAAGACTTTGCTCGTCACTGTTGACTTAGAACGAACTACGACGAGGGCATCGTCCGTAACAGGTACTGCTGCTGCTGCTGCCAGTGCCAATGCTGGTGCTGCTGCTGGTGCTGCTGCTGCTGCCGCTGCCGGTGCCAATTGATCGTCTTCCCCTCGTTCTGCCTCCTTTTCTGACCTTCGATCCCCTGCCGATGCACTGTCAAATGCCTGAAGCGCGCTCTGTTGGGCTTTGACAAGTCTTCAGACCCTTTCTTGTCGCTTTTGACCCAGGCGACTATAAACGACCACATAAACTTTCGCCGCTCATATGCTTGAGCAACGTCAGCCGGCTTCTGCGGCATTTGTCGGTTGTGAACACCCATTGCTAATTAGTGTTAACATCCAGATTTCCATTCATAAGCAAGGAGATCGCACCAATTCAGCCTTTAATTTTTTCATGACGGCCCGTATGTTGTTATTTTCGAGGCCATTGCGAATCGCACTGTCGATGTTGTCGATGGCAGTGGAGACAGTATCTGCATTGATAACGCGTGAGGCAGACATCGTTGGTACAAAAAGTAGCGGCAGCGGGATGCTTGAACAAGGAAAAAAAATTTTCCGGAAGCCAACACTTCGTGAGAAACTGGCTGCCACGTGACATGGACTGCCATACATGGCCGGTGCTGTATGTGGCCGGTGCTGTGCTGCTGCCGGTCTATCATTCATTTATACTATGACAACTATACCTACGACAGGTCCATTTGCACACTCCCATCCCCTTCTTCGTCTGGCAACCATGAGACATCCATAAAGTCGAAATCCTGCGGGCCGTAGACGTCAGGTGGAAGTGTGATATCGGCCGTTGCTGCACGTGACTGTGGCAGGAGATTGAGATCAGGGGGAGGGCTGTTTTCAAGCCATGCATCGGCAGCCGCAAGTGCCTCCTGCATGTAGCCAGAGTCACTGCCGCTGTTGTCTTCACCCATCGCGAGAAATGCGTCGGCAGCAGCGGCAGCGGCATCTTCGGCATCCTCTTCATCATCATCGGCCTTTCCACCCTTGTGCTCATCAATGTAGCTGAGAACGCTCTCATCGTCGGAGACATCCTCATCTTCACCATGCCTTAACCAAGCATCGGCTGCATCAGCCGATGAGAAATCCCGTGCTGCTGCTGCCATGCCACTGTCGCTGTCAGAGTCTCGGCTCAGCCAGGCGTCAGCTGCATCTGCAGATGACCAATCACCGGCACTGGCACCGGCAATTCCACTAATCCAGGCATCGGCAGCAGCATCCGATGCATCTTGTTTTTGTGTTCTGCCACCTGAACTGGATGGCCTCGGAGTCACGGCACCGGCACTGGCACTGGCACTAGGACCAGCACTAGGACCGGCAGTGCAACCGGCATTTGCGTTGTGTGGTGGTGAGCCAGGCATCGAGGGAGGCTCTTGAATATCCATCCCCAGTGCTGAATAAACCACCGTGCCAGTGGGGAGGGTCGCTGTAGTTGACCAGACTCCGGGATGATTGCCAAAGGGCAGTGATTTGTTGTAGCCCGAATGGTGTTTTGATTTTCGTGGCTGCCAGGCCAGAATCTCAATTCCGTAAGGTCAGCGCCTGAAGTCCACTGCGAGGACTGCAGTTGGGACTTGAAGCGCTCCAAATCGGCCTCGGCCTGTGTGCGAACGAGATTTGTCATTTTTTGGGTATGTGCCTTTCGCTTTGCTTTGTTCGCTGGGGCTGGCGTGAACATTGATGAAGTGGTTGATTGTGCGGTTTCCTTCATCAGCACCCTTTCATGCAACTCAAAGAATCCCGCCGCACGGCGTGTGTCGAGGTCGACTTGATTGAATGCCGACTCTTCCATCCCCTCTGCGAATGACCTCATTGCTTGAAGATCGGCGAGCATATCCGCGGTGATAGTTTTGTAGGCGCTGCAAGACTGACACACGGCACCAGCAATGTCAGCAGACGCCGTTTCATCGGCACCGGCATGGCGATGAGTCGCAATTGTGGATGGGAGGGGATAGTGCATGCGAGGTTTGAGTTGTGACCGATGAGTTGCCAAGCATTGATCCAAGTTCTGGCTGCTCAGTTGACCGTTGGTGTGAGGCTCACGATTGGCATTCCACCAATCATGTCATAGCGGTCAACAAGACTGCCATGGTTATCGGGATCAGTCCCAGCATCCAATGTTGCCAAGATGTCGTCATGAAACCGCAGCGGCAAGTTAACCGGCGAGACATCAGCCAAACTATTGGCGAGCGATCGAACGATGATCGGCAAATCGATGACCTGGCCGACGGCAAAAGCGATGCCTATGTATGACATGACGAATAGCTATATCACTATCAGCAAGCATAGTAAATTCATTGATCAGGACAAACCAATTCAGCCTGCAGCCATTTTTGCATCCATGTCTGTCGCTCGGCATCGGCTCCACTGATGATGAGCAGCGCCTGTCGGAATCGTGATTCAGCGTAGTAGGCAATTTCCTGGGTCTTCACATGCGACATATGTTTTGACCCTGATTGCAAGGCAAATGGGCTGAATATGAAGATTGTGCCAGTGCTCATGATGAATATCGACAAAGATGAACGACAAAAAAAAAATGTGCGTTTGTGGTCACGTGGGTGTGAATTACATAATAGCGACGAGAGTTACAGGCAAGCAACTGAACAACATAGCAGTCAAATACAGGGCGAGATGTACAGCGGAGCAGCAGAGCTTTGAAAGGACTGATCAGTCTTCATGGCCATCCGCCACCACATTGTGTGCTGCCGGTGGGCATATGAAGCGGCACCGGCTGACATGCTACCTCTGGCTAGTGCCCATTCCATTTCTCACTTAAGATGTAGAAAATACCGGACCGTCCACTGCATCTCGTACGTGACAAGAAGGCATTCTTCATACCAGCGGTCCTTTTGCACCCTTGCACGCAGCCAATGAACTCGTTTGACTACAATGTTTTAAGTATGTGCGAAGATAATGATGCAAAGAAAGTATTGCCTTACACTCAATAGTTGGGTCTGAATCAGAGGATACATCAGCACTGGCACTGGCACCGGCACCTGTGCCAACTGGCAGAATTGAGTGTGGTTTATTGATGTGCCAAATCCAGGAAAGGCACAGGCGAGTAGAGCTGGGAGTGTTGGGATCAATGACTGCTGTACTCGCCTTGATATGGTCCTGTGTCAAAATCTGAAATACTTGTAATGTTTGTTCATCTGCTCCAAGTGTGGGTAAGCGGCGACGGCAATTTGATAAATGCGAGAATGCAGAGCAATTGCAGAGCCAGTCACTTAATGATGGTTCTGGCTCGTGTCCTTACTGCTTCCTCGGGGCACTCTGGATTACATGTGAATACTGAAATGATTTGTTGGCAATAAGTTCTTGTAGTTGATTAAGATGCCTTTCTGCCTGTCGCTTGCGAGCCAAAAGTTCGACATCTTGGAATGGCCACTTACATTGTTGTTGAAGGCAGGTGGAGAATCTGTCGTTCCACATGTAAGGCGGCATCCCCAATCGCTGTTTGATTCCAGTCCAGGGATGCTGAGAGAAGTTTTCATCATCAAATTCACCCTCCTCATTTGGTAAATAAGCAATGGGGGCAATTGCATCTGAGACACCCGCCCTCTCCTGCAGCTCCTTCAGTTCATGGAGCAACAGTGCAAGATGTTGCCGATGCTGCTCTATTGATTGCGATCATCAGCTTTGTCATGTTGACCATGCCGACGCAGGCGATCTTGGATGTCAGTTCTATTACTATGATTATAGCGATGATGAAAAGTATAAAAGGAGCTCTTACTGTTTTTCTTCCACCATCAATGCAAATTCAATCCATTGCTCTATTAATCCTGATGCTGGTGCCAGTGCCATGCGTGTTGATGCCGATGCCGTGCAAGTAGTGGTACGGTTGGTTGTTCGTGCACCATAAATATCCATCAAGGTGATGTCAGAATGCCTTAGATGCTTGCTCTGCTGACATCAATCTCCCAGCTCTGTGTTGAAAATATGGGGACAGTGGCGGTCAGTTCTTTGTAATATTGTGCTGCTCGTGACAACATGGCAGATGCTTCAACATGTTGTCAGCAAAGGGATTTCGCAATCAATAGCATTTTTTGTGGTTTGACTCTGTTGCATGGTTGTCAAGAGTCTCTGACCAATGTGCTAAAGTGGCCGTTCGGACAGTTGGCGATATTTGCGTTCAGAGATGACCATAAAGACTCAAGGATCTTGCCAGCAACAACACCTGTCCCAGGAATAAAGGATGGTGCAAAACGGTAAAAGCATTCATCTTATGTGCATGCACATGGAAGAGGCCAATGGCCCGATCAATTTTCAGGCCGACTGGCAATTGGTCACCAATGCGATCAAACAAGTGGACAAAATACTGACAGGCAATGTCATAAATGAGCATGACACCTTGATCAGGATCAACGCCAGTCGTCTGTAATGCCTGAAGGAAGGCAAAATCAATGTTCTTCTGTTGTTCCCCCTTGAACAAATCCACTAGGGCGTTTGGGGCATAGCATCCATGCCACGCACATGCAATCCCAGCTATGCCAGTGATATCACATGCCTTGGAACCTAACAATGCATTCATGATGGCTCGAAATGTCTTTTTGCATGGCGCTTTCTGCCATCATTGAATCATTAATCATTTGGATGATGCAGCTGCATTTCAGATGATGTACTGTAGATGTCTCAAGGGCAGTTTTGAGAAATGCATGATACTTCTCACGTGTGGGTGCCATTCCACCTCGTTCAAAAAGCCATATGTCGGCTTCATCATTCTTCTGCCGGATATGATTGGCTTTGAAATTTCCGTCAGCAACCAGAACTCGTTGAAAAACAAATCTATTTGGATTGGCCCTCCAAGTTGGAGGTAAGTTGATGCCAGGCTGTGGACATGCTGGACAGAAAGTGGTCAGTGTACCCGGAGCCGGCTGTTGGGGATCCTTCTCATCATGCCCATAGCCGGCCCATTTGAGCTTCTTCATCCATCTCCAGACACGTGACATTCATCGCAACTCATGGTAGAGATTGGTGACCTCATCAGGGGCGACCGGCTTTGTCAATTGGCGAAGAAGTTGGTAAAACTGGTAGGCAGATGCCTTAAGTTCCAGATTGCAAAGCCGAAAATTGTCCAGAACTTGCGCTGAAAATAATGTCTTAATATTGACAAAACTTGCTGGCATGAAACGAGCAGTGACAAGGTCAAGAGGCACAGTATCTTTGCCAGTGCATTGGCAGGTCAACAGTGGAGCACTTTACTCTGAGCCCCCGAAGATGCTTGGACTACGAGGACTCAGCTCGGAGTCCGAGTTTTTTGAGTATGCAAGTGAATTTGGCTGGAAACCCAGCCAATTTGACCTCGTAGTCTGAGGTCAGTCCTAGTAGTCCGAGCCCAGTCCAAGACTGGGCTCGGAAATCCTAGGACTGAGGCTGCTCGGAGTCCAAGTGGACTCCGAGCAGTGTGGGGCACATGTTGTCAACCACTGGTATATATAACATCTTGTGACAGTGTGACACGAGCGCGACGCAAGGCTCCACGTGACGGCAGTGATGCACCGTTTACTGTTTACTACTGCACGTGACCCACACGTGACTGCCATGCGTTGCATGCTTGGGATGTGACCGTACCGTGCCCGCCTCACCATCGTCGCCACTGCCAACGTCGCGTCGCAACCGCCATCGTCGCCACCATCCGTCACCACTACCGCCACCCCCACGCTCGTCACCACCCTCTGACAACCATCTGCCTCCTCTCACACCGTCACCAACGGTCACTGTCACCACACCACTATGTCACCGCCGCCACCACCACACGTCACCGCCGCCACCACCACCACGTCACCGCCGCCACCACCACACGGTCACAGTCACCACCCCACCGCCACTCGCCACTCCGACGACCACCCTGCCGCGTCGACGGACCCGCCCATTCGCCTCGTTCGCCCACCCTGCTCACGCCTATACACGCCAAACGCCACCCTCACCGGGGCCCAGACGAATTGTTCGTCTGGGCCCCTGGTATGTTTTTTTTATTTTTTCTCTCGTTTTTTTACGGCTAACAGTTTTTTTCACCTAGTTATCTTTTAACCAACCCCCGACGATCCGCTCGCCCTCCCAGCCACCAGTTCCCAGTCACCTGCACCACCTGTCCACCCACCACTCCCGCCCCTGCCCACGCCCACTCCAAACGGATGGGACGACCCACCTCAGTCGCCCACCCACCCACTCGCGTGCCAACTGCGACCATCACGCGTCACACGTCAAAGCCCACCACCAACCACCGACCTCACCGCCGCCGCCACCACCTCTTCGCCACGTCTCAACGACAATGCCACGCGTCCGCTCACGGTCACCGATGTCCACAGCACCCCCACATTCAACGACAATGCCACGTGTCTGCCCACGGCCGCCGACGTCTGCCAGTGCCCCCGCGTTTCCCATTTGCACCCATGCGATGCCGTTTGCACCACCCCGATTCTGTTTGGATGACGTTAATAAATGTATTAATAGTTTTATTACAAACAGAATTGAACTGTTACAGTTGAAATGAAAAATAAAATAAAATAAAAATCCACTTTTACACTACTTGGGGTGAGACAGGCTGAGACTAATCACCTGATCAATCATTGCCATATCAGGAAACCACCTATGATTCAATTTAGTTCTCATGGTCAAATTCAAAAGAATTGACAAATGCCATGAAATGAAATAAATTCTGAGACAAGTTGGACAATAGCTGTTAAGATATTTGACCAGCTCCACATTCAGCTAATCTGTAGCTGCCAAAGCCATATCTGCTCCCTATGTCTTCTCAACTGCTCACTCTTGCATCAAATTTTAAATTAATGTTACTATTTAAACCAATTGAGTCAAAACATTTATTTAAACAAGCTGAAGGGCAAGATGACAGCGCAGTTTGGGCAACACAAGGACGTGCCATAGGCAGGGCCCCTGAAGCTTGTTTATTTAAACTGCACATCTTGTCTACCTGTATGCCCACCTGTTGTTACAGTTTCTTTTCCCCTTCATCAGCGGATATTCTATTATTACTCCATGACTGCGCTCTCCTTTTTGTAGTTACCTCCCATGTACAGTAGAATAACCTCAGTTCCAACTTAGACAAGTGTTGCTCTCAACCTTGCTTGATCTCAATGCTCTCATCTTCTTCATTGTCTTCAGGACCTTTGTCATCATTTGACTTAGCATCTAGAACCTTTGTCCAGTGACTGGGAGTGGACCAAGACTCTGCTTGTTGCTGTTGGCTTAGAACAAACCACAATGACCATAACACTTGTCACATGCCTGTCACCCATCAAACCTTGTCTCTCAACTATCTATACATAGGGGAACAAGTAGGAATGTGGTCAGGTGTGGGAGGTGTGGACAATTTGGACAGATGTGTGGTAACATGGTAGGAAGATGTTTGTACAAGATGAGAATGTATGCACCTCCCATGGAATAGAACAGGAACTGAACAGACAAAGGGGACCCATCAAGCACAGCTCAGATAATAATTGGCATTGACACAGAACATGGTAGGAAGATGTTTGTACAAGATGAGAATGTATGCACCTCCCATGGAATAGAACAGGAACTGAACAGACAAAGGGGACCCATCAAGCACAGCTCAGATAAATAATTGGCATTGACACGGTAGACTAGTGACTTGGGTGAAAGGAAACTATCTAGAGTCTTAGAGACTCCTACCATGAGACACCACCTTATGTACCACAACACCTGGTCTGTGCACAGCAGCCTCATGGCCCAAAGGCTATGTGCATGCAGCAACAGACCCAGGTAAAGCCTGGACCTCCACAGCCATTCTCTATCTCCATCTGACCTCCTTTTGTCTAGCCCTGGCTGACATAATCTCTTGAGTATCCCTTGGTGTGTCCATAGGCCCTCAGATAAAATATAGAAAAATACACAAAAACCCAGAGAAATTTGTTGGAGTTGTAACAGTCTGATCTATAAATATAAATATTATCTGTGACACATAACATGGCTGGGGAGACATTTATGAGATAGACACATGAAGAATGTTACTGTAGAATAGGGAACTGAGATGGGACTTGTCATTGAATTAGGTTTGGGTATTGGTCACATGCACCCTCTGGAATTTTGCAAGTGTCTGTCACCATCCTGTGCTGCAGACAAAAGACAGTTACCAATCAAGCACAGCCCATATGATTAACTTGTAGAATATTGAACATTTTGGCATCTTCCTGAACTCTGTAAGTACTTCTTACTTAGCACTGCACCACAGTGTTGCTGTCTCCATGCATTGACATAACTGGCATGGTAATGTGGCTAGGGAGATAAATAACAGGTGATTGGGAAGATGGTGGGAATGTGGACAATGTGTGGGAACATGAACAGGTATGTGGGAATGTGAATGGGTATGTGGGAACAGGTGTGTGGGAATGTAAACAGGTGTGTGGGAATGTGAATGGGTTTGTGGAATGTGTGTGGGAATGTGAACTGGTGTGTGGGAATGTGAACTGGTGTGTGGGAACATGAACAGGTTTGTGGGAATGTAAACAGGTGTGTGGGAATGTGAAACTGGTGGAATGTGAACAGGTGTGTGGGAACATGAACAGGTATGCAGGAACTGGAACAGGGTGTGTGGGAATGTGGACAGGTGTTAGGATGTGAACAGGTGTGTGGGAATGTGAACAGGTGTGTGGGAATGGGTGTGTGGGAATGTAACAGGTGTGTGGGAATGTGAACTGGTGTGTGGACATGAATAGGTTTGTGGGAATGTAAACAGGTGTGTGGGAATGTGAACAGGTGTGTGGGAACATGAACAGGTATGCAGGAACTGGAACAGGTGTGCGGGAATGTAAACAGGTGTGTGGGAATGTAAACAGGTGTGTTGGGAATGTAAACAGGTGTGTGGGAATGTAAACAGGTGTGTGGGAATGTGAACAGGTGTGTGGGAATGGGTGGTGTGGGAATGTGAACTGGTGTGTGGGAATGTGACTGGTGTGTGGGAATGTGAACTGGTGTGTGGGAATGTGAACTGGTGTGTGGGAATGTGTACAACTGTGGAACATGTTAGATATGTGTGGGAAAAGGTGGGAATGTGTCTGAGTTCAGTCATAGTTCAGCTAGGACTGAGCTAGGACTGAGCTAGGACTGAGTTCAATCCTAGCTCAGTCCTAGTTCAACTAGGACTCGGACTGGGCTCGGACTGAACTCAGAGTCTACTCGGAGTCCTAGGACTTTTATATTCAACTCGGAGTGAGCTCGGACTGGACTCGGAGTCCTCGGACTCAGCTCGGACTCCACTCGGACAGGGGGGAGAGTAAATTGCTGCAACAGTGCCAAGTGGTGGATTCCATTAGTATGGACAATGCGAACATAACTGTTGTTCATTGCATCGACCATAGGAATAGACGCATCGGCATTGGACTCGGTTTCATCGGCACTGACAATTCTGAAGATTATAGGAATATATGACGAAGACTGATTCGACTTACTCATTGGGTTCCTCGTCTTCATCATCATCCCAGTCAAAGTCATGATTTCTCTCCTGCCAGGAATTACAAAGAAAAGTAGGATCTGTTTTCCGGCATTCTGGTAAGTGCCGGTGCCAGTTCCTTTCCTGACAGAATGCTCTGCATGGTCCTTTTCGACCTCCAACTCCTCCAGATACCGTTGTTGAAATTGTAGTGTTTCACAAATGGGCAAACCAATGCGATGTTCTACAAGTATGTAGGTGCCGACCTCCCAAAGCTCAGCTGGCCGGAAGTGATTGCCAGTCCACCGTTCAATTTTATGCAAAGGATTTTGCTGGTGGGTTAGACGCATACACGCACGACAGACAGGCTTGCTCAAACTGCAATCGATGCACCGCCAAATTGCCACATTATCTTGGGAACAATGAGTGCACGTTGCTCCGCCATGCCTAAACAAGGCCGCTTGCAGCAGATCATCAATTCGTTCAACATATTCCGACAAGTAATCATTTTGAGTCTGCATATTATTAGTGTTAGTCTATCCATCCGTGGATGATAACTTTGGCTAACCTTGCTCTTCTTATATCTCCCGGTGGCTTCAAAATTAGCTGAACCATCAAAGAGATCAGCAGCCTGCTGAATATGAATGGTCTGTGATCTGGTAGTCTGAATGGGGGTGGGTTTCAAGGGAACTTTGACACGTTTTGTTCTCGGACCCATTCTAGAATCTATCTGTATGTCCTCATGTGTCACAGCGTCCATGGCCTCATCATCGTCCTCATGCAGGGACACATGCTTAGAACGTTTCTGGCGTTTTGTGGGTGACAATGCAGCCATGGTGAGGGATGGGAAGATGTCAAAAGATTGACCCTCATGGCCAATGCATGTTTGATGTAAATGTAAGACACATTGTTAGTCGGCACATGTTTGCAGGATCATACACGGTGTTTGATGCAGCATTTTGACAAGTATAGTTAGACGGCATGTTTGATGGAATGTACCACTGCATGTATAGTTAGACGGCATGTGTTTGATGGAATGTACCACTGCATGTAAAGATGGTACACATATGGCAAGATCTCTCACGTTGACACGTTCACAAACTTCTTACTCCCATGTCCACGACACAAGATTCACAGAAAATGATACGGAAGGATAGCAAATATAATGCACAGGAACGGAAGGCCATAGAGCCTTTCAAGCTTTCGTTTTGTTCTCAGACGACCAAAGCTGGTCGTCTCCTCATCATGAAATCGCAAATAATGCCGGCAATGTTCAATCACTGGACAAGTGTTGGCAATAAGCCTGCTGACTCTACAGAGGTCTTGAAGAGAACCAAGGTAAGATTCACGTTGTTCAATGACGGCTTCAATTGTTGAATTGTTAATTAGGAGCTTACTCAGTGGTTGAGCAATAACTGGCGTCCATGTCACTCATTGTCAGGAAAGGAACCGATTTTCGGCATCAAAAAATCGGAAGTTGTGTGGCAAATGCGCCAGAAAGAAGTTTTTGAGGAGATAGCAAACCTGATGGGGTTGAGTGTAGTCGACAGTACAACCCTGGGTTGGTTCGGCCACAGGTTGCCGGCGATACAGATCATCCTGGAGAGGATGACTGTCGCAGAAAAAGTGGCCTTGGACCAAGAGGTGGAGAGGATAGGCAAGGAGGGCCTTCCAGCAGACCTGAAGAGAAGGTGAGTTCTATTGCCGGTGCCGGTGCCGGCCCCATCTGACCCGATTATAGGCTTGCGGAGAAAAACCTGGTAAAACGGGTGAGAGACACCGGAAAGAATCAGTGGATGGAGATGGGAGTTGTTTCCATCACATTTACAGCATACACGGCACCAGACGGGAAACTTGTAGTTGATGAGTAAGTGCTTTTAAATGCTTGTCCCTACTGTCGCACTACCGATGCTTTTAGACATGAGGAAATAGCTGCAACAATGGGAATCAGGGCCAGATCCTTCTCCGATTCTTACAAGGATGAGGTGAATGAGATGAAGCGGCTTGTTATGCAATATATGAAGATTTTGCGCGCAACAGCAAATCCTCTCATTGCCGTTGCCGAAACCCAGCCGCCCCTGACCATGCCGATGACACCAAATGGTTGGCCGGTTCTGCCCACTCCTTGGAATGTGGAGTATAAGAAGGAGGAACTGGAGGATTTGTTCACGTTATACATGCGGCAACATTATAGTGTGTTTCCAATAATATCGAGATTGATGCTGACTAATTTTTGGCAGAGTTAGCATGTGGCCGGGGTTTACATGTACCATATAAAGACCTGACAGAGAAGACGACAGACATGATCGATCCCAAGTATATCCCGCGCTCATTGAAAATGACACGGCCTCGTAACATGCTGAAAGCCGACCTGCAGAGCTTCTTCCAACATCTGGTGGAGCGACAAAGGTTATATGGGCCAGAAGCAGCATTCCGGTTCAAAGCTGTTAAGCAGGGTGATGTATTAGTGGCTGCTCAATATCCGGCCAATATTGATCCACCACCTATCACGCAAGCGAGATCGGCCTTGGCCCACCCCGGTCCTACTCACATTGCCGATGCCGGCAACACAGTACCCGGCCCAAGTCACAGTGCCGACTCTGAGTGGCATGCAGATGATAGAACAGCAGGGCAGGGACAATCCACCAAGCCTGCTCACAATGCCGGTCCAAGTCACATTGCCAACACAGGCCGGCCTGCCGGTACCGGACATATCATCATTGGTCAGAAGGAGATGGACACAGTTTGTGCGGCAGGGGAGGCAATATATACGCCCATCAATGGCCCATCCGATGGTCATCCACAGTACGCGATCCCAATTGCAGTGTATAAGAAGATATTCGGCCTTGTTGACCCATCTCTGTTAATTGCAGAGTGCTCAGGGCAGCCACCCTCGTCACCACGAACACCAAGGTATTTGTTTCATCCAATAAACAATTCAACGACTAATCCTTCAGGTTAAGCGATCAATCACAAAGCCCAACAGTGCAAGCAGACCCTCCCATCACGACAGCAACAAGAAGATATGCTACTCGTGCAAGAAAGAATATGGAGCAACCATCCGAGCAAGGGCCAAGGCCGAGACTGCGGCGAGCCAAAAAATCATGACGAACATCAGGGCTCACCAGTAGTGTGATGACATAAAGCCGCAACCGGCATGTCGACATTATGACCGGAACCATGCAAAGAACTTTACATTTGTAATATAATCTGACATTATGACTATCCTCTCTTCAAACTAGTACAATATATTCACAATCATTACAGCACCATGCAAAGAACTTTATATTTGTAATATGCATAACAATACAAATAATTATATGATGAAAGTCACTTATGCCGAGGCCGCTTGAAAACATTGCCGTACATTTCTGCTGATCTCCGTTTGGTACCACTGGAGTCGGGATGTGGGCTCAGTCGAGGAGAGCGACGGGGTTGAGGCTCTTCAGGCTGTGGAGTCAGTCGAGGTGAACGACGCGGACTGGGTGTTGGTGGTGGATCCAAATCGGGCACCACAAGCATGGGTGTTGTTGGCATGAGCAACTGTTCAACAGCCGCCGATGATGATGGTTCTTCTTGAGACGGCACTGGTGATTCAGAGGGCAGAGGCTGAAACATTGGCATTGGAGGAATCAGTACTGTTGGATGGCACTGGGCAGCTTCCTGTGATGTCTGCGGTGTAGCAGGGATCAATGTCACGCCTGGCTTTGGTTCAATATGTGCCGGTCGTATTGTATTGGCCGCATCGGCCGTGGTTGCTGTTGCCGGTCCTATTGCCGGTGCCGATTGCGAGGGTGGAGGCATGAGTGCCGGTCCTGTGGCCGGTGCCAGTGCTGTTGGCAAGGGGGACCTATGTGTTGTCATGCATGCCATCTCTGCTGGTAGTTCTGTATCGGCCGCATTGGCCGCTCCCAACATGGCCGGTCCTGCCGTTGGTGAGGGTGGCGGCATTGCCATTTCCGTACTGGTACATGGGCCAAGTTGGAGTGGGTTTGGTGACTCCAATGGTGATTTCGGTGGCGCCCTCATGCCTGCCATCGCCAACTTGGTCTGCATCATGTCCATGGTCCTCCTTGCCCCCTTGTCATCATATAGGTAAACAGCCTGCCCGACCGTATCTTGCATTCCGAAGTATTCCAGCGCATCCTGGAAACGGGTAACCAACTCGTCCCTCTGTCCCTGATTTTGTTTATGTTGCTCTTGAAGGTGAACAACATCGGCCATCAGCCGTGCCACTTGTCGCTCTAAACCTGCCACCCTCTTTTCCCAATCACCCTGAGGTTCTCCAGCAACTCCAAATATATCTTCTAATGATTTGATACGCTCATCCAGGGTGATTTCTTGGGATTTAAGATAAAGATGTCAGTTTCCGTACGATGATTTTCACATTGATCGTACCTTTGCGCTTTCCTTTTGCACGTGATGAAAGTGGTGGGGAATCTTGAAGCTCCAGGCCACTGAATTGCGCCCGGGCCTCTGCCATTTCCACTGCCATTTGCTCAGCTGCCAGTGCCGGTATAGCTGCCGGTGCTACTTCAGATGTGGTTCGCGCCCGATTTGTTTTTGCCGGCTGAGCTGTTTCCCACCCCGACTCACTCTCTGTGTCACTCACGACAATCTTCCTCTTTGTTTGTTTCTTTTGTGCCGCTTTTCCAATCGTTACCTTTGTTTTTTTTGGCGATGCACCGTCTGTCCGTATGCACCTTACTTTTATCCTTCCGCATGAGTAACATGCCTTGCCCCGCTCCTGCTTCCAGCAATCCTTTTCCAGCCTTACACACCTCGCGCATGGTGCTTCCATCAATATGTTCAACTTTACCGGCTTGAGCCGTTCTTTTTTCTCTCTGTCGTCCTTCTCTTCATTTCCTGTCTCCTTCTCCTTTACCATTTGCCGGGCCGGACCCGTTTGACTTCCTTGCCAGCTGCCGCTTGTGACCCTGCCGCTTCCGTTGCCGGTTGCTTCTTGTCCGATTCTGGATCAGGCACCCCTGCTGCTTCTGGCTGTGTGGCCGGCCCTGCGAGAACCACCAATTCTGCTAACTTTTCATACCCCCCGTCCCGTCTACTTCTTCTCCCATCTTCACCTCAACCATTTTTGCCCTTAATCTTTTATCAAATTTTTCCAGTGCCATGCACTGGGTTTTTATGAACTCGGCCGACGCCTTCTGGTCAGACTGTACCCAAGGCACGATGAATGACCAGACAAACTTTGGCCGGTTATAGGCCTCGGCAACGTCGGTTGGCAAAGGTTGGGTTTTCCTTGTGATAGAAAGCCAACGCTGTTATGTTATATAAGATTTCGTCACTTATGAACAAGAAAGCCTACCAAATCTGCATTTAATTCCTTCATCACAGCAGCAATGTTACCGGTGGCCAGGCCATCACGAATGGCATTGTCAACCTTGTTAATGAGAGCAGAAACAGTTTGGCCAGTGATGATCGACGAGGACATAGCTGTTAAAATTGTACGGCAGTTGTTGGGCAGGATGTGGGACTTGGTAGCAAGTTTTGGTTGAGTTTACGTGAGAACCTGAAGTGTTTGGTTATATTTTTTTCACCACGTTACGTGAAGGCAAACCAACCAACAATTTCTCCTACCTCCATCCGGACAACTGATTGCCGTACAATTTCAACAACCATGTCTGGGTCCAACATCGTCACCCTTGCCACCGTCTTAGTTGCTATTGAAAAAGTCGATAATGCCATTCGGCATGGTCTGGCCACAGGTGACATTGCCGCTACAATGACGCAATCCGCCCAGATATAGTAGGGTTTCCATTTCGGACCGCACCAAATGTTGAAATCAATTTAGGTATGGCTTTACAGGACGCTGAAAGGGGGAAATTTGCCAAACGACATTCTCAACGCATACCGCCTGCGAAAGTTCATGTGGCCGTTCACCGTGGCATGGTCAAAAATGAGCCAGGAGGAGAAGGAGTCGTTGGAGTTTATCAGATTCCAACGTGACATAGTCAAAAGATTTGACAGTGGGGAAAACTGGTGGCCAACAGGGAAAGGATACATGCAATATATGGATGGGCCGGGACAGCACACGCACCTGCCGGTTGTTGAGCCGGCAACAGAAGCGGCACAGGCCCAGTCTGGGCCAATACAGAAAAGTGGAGTGCCTATAGAACAGGAAACACGGCCAGAACAGCACATGGTTGCTGAGCCGCAGGAGAAAGGCTAAGACATCACGGCTGGCTCAGGGCATAGCAGAAAGACGGGGTCGGAAGCGGAAAATAGTGGAGCCTGACCAAGAGCCAGAGAAGATGGACGTTGATGAGAAAAAACCACGCAAGCCAGTCAAATCGGAAATTCTAATGGACCCGCCATGCGCCATGTGCATGAAATTGGATCAGGAGTGCTGGAAGCAACAGCGGGGCAAGCCATGCTACCCCTGCTCTGTATTAAGGAAGCGATGCATACGGACAGCTGACATGGCAGGCAAGAAACAAAACAAGACAAAGAAGATAAAGACGGCCGAGCTTGTAGCATCGGCACCGGCACCGGCACCGGCATCAGCACCAGCACCAGCACCAGCACCAGCATCGGCAGCGGTACTGACACATGATGATGGGCGGGAAATGCGAAATGTGGCAGAAGCACAGGAGCATTTCAGTGGTCTGGAGATTAGAGATTCTTCTCCCCGCCTTTCATACCAAGACAAAGGAAAGTGGAAGGGTACAATCATTTGAACACAGTTATGTAGAAACTGACCGCTGTTTTAGAAACTGACAATGATAAGCCAGGTGGCAATCTCAAGGAGCCCTTGGAAGCTTTAGAAAATGCTTCTGGAGAAAGTCAAGCCGATCTGGAGAGGAGGGTAGCAGTTTTGGAGTGCAAAGTGGCTCAACTGATGCCGGCCGTTGCTAGCCTTGAAGAACATCGTCGAAGAGATGTGCATCAAAGGCAGTGGCTGGAAGATCGGTTTACAGATCTGCTGTCAATGTTCGGAGTGCATGCCGATCCACTCTTCCTATTGGGTGGACACTCTCACATGTAAGCACCACGGCACCGGCACCGGCAATCATTCAAGAGTTTGCTGATACGAGGGCACTCCCATCTGAGTGAGAGATGTTCCTGTGTTCATTTCTTTATGTATGTATTTTTTGTGAATGGCATGCCAGATGGTTTGGCTCTGTGCCTTCGTGAGAACGGCACTTTTGTGAATGGCATGTCATGTGACCGTCAAACATGACCATACACGTCCTGGTGCATTTTCCGATTATCTGTTCAAGTCATCGATGATGGACAAACATCAGGAACAGAATGCCAACCTCACAACGAAAGGGAAATCGAATCAGGATGCCCACATTCCTGATGGTTGCGCGATCAGCAACCAACCTGCTATTCAGCGATTCATGGTTCTGGCATTCATGGTCCCGGCCACTGATCAAGCTTTTGAGGCCTATCAAAAAAAGTTGGAATTGAACATCAGAGACAAACAAGGAGGTGTAAGTATCAATATTCTCCCTCAATTTGCTCTAATCAATTCCCCTTGTTGCTGGTCTTCCATTCCCATTGCCATATACCAATCCAATACTGTCTGCCGTTCATTGCTTGCTCAATATCAGTCCCAAAACATTGAAGATATTCCATATTCCTTATTGGAGGTGACAAGATCATGATACCTGCTGATCCAGTATGTTGCTTGTTTTGATTGCCGTTGCCGACTAATAGTAGCAGCCATTGACCGACCGAGAACAGCTTGGTCTTCATGCTGAAATAAAGGCAATGCAATCACGGCTAGGCATATCTTACAAGGATGCCTCACATCGTCTTTACATGGCAGAATGGGAGAAGCTGAAAGCTGACGACAATGCCCATAAGGCATTCTCCTCTCTCAAACAGTGCATGGATTCTGCAATTGTGACATTCCAGAATCGCATTGCAGATATATCTGGCCAGGATGGGGAGGAAAATTCAAAGGCCAGTGCCGGTTCTGACGGAGGCATGTCTTAGAAAGCTGTTGAAGATTAGATGTTTGTATTTCATTTTCAGTAGTTTGTAATCAAGTATTTGTGCGGTCCCTGCGACCGCGTGCTGTAGCTGGCCTTTGCTGAAGCCCCTGATCATGATTTGTTGATAATGTCAGGAAAAAGATGGAAGATCACTTAGATATGCATTTTTGACAGAGTTGTAGAACCTTGGTTGTGGCCATAGTTGCTGTTAGTTCATTAGTATTGAAGCAGGCTACTGATTGTGCCGTAGCTGGTTCATTTCCTGACCGGAGTATTTCCCTGCCGGTCGCTGCAAGGTGCTTACCTGTCTGCTGATTGTGCATGCAGATTTCCCAGCCAGTTGCTGCCCAGTGCCTGCCTGCCGTACTGGTTCATTTCCTGAGTGTATGATTTCCCGGCCAGTTGCTGCCAGATTCATTTCCTGACCGCATGATTTCCCGGCCAGTTGCTGCCGATTGTGCCGTAGCTGGTTCATTTCCTGAAGGCATGATTTCCCGGCCAGTTGCTGCCCAGTGCCTGCCTGCCGTAGCTGGTTCATTTCCTGAGTGTATGATTTCCGGGCCCGTTGCTGCCAGATTCATTTCCTGACCGCATGATTTCCCGGCTGGTTGCTGGCGATTGTGTTGAAACTCTGACAGTTATTATAATAGTTACATTAGATTAGTTACACTCATTACAATAACTAATGTAATGGATATCTTATCTAATCTATATCTAATCTATATCTTATCTATTAGATAAGATTGAATAACTATTAATTAAGTGTTTCATATTTAATCATAAATAGCTTACATAATATTAGTCATGTGAATTATGACTCACTATTATGACTCATTTATAGTCATAATGACTCATAATTATGAATCATGATTAGTCATAATGACTAATACTTATGACTCATTTGGAGTCACAATGACTCATGATTATGACTCATGATTAGTCATAATGACTCATGTTTATGATTCATAATGACTCACACTGAGTCATATGACTCATACAACATCATATAGAAGGAAATGATGTCATATGGAACATCATAGAAGGAATATAAATAGATGAAGACTCAGAATGACTCGTTTTAGGGACCGACATTATGTAATAGGTAGATTACACTGTACTTAGGTTAGGGTTTCTGAAATGCATATAAGGAGGGCATTCTGAGCGACTATCCCTGGTACGAGATTGGCATAACAACATCCATATAACCCCAATGAGTCATTTGCATTGCCAGACAAGTCCATGACGTATTGTTTCAAAAATAGCACAGCCTGATAAGCACTCTTTTTCTCATGTATCATTTGGGAAATAAGAATTAGGCTAATATATTTTTATTTTTAGAAACAAATCGAAATGTCATGCGTTTACCAAATCGGTCCTCTCTGCACTCAAATGGACTATCATGTCTATCTTGATGGAGCTATCAGCTACGAAAATTACATCAATCAGGGCATTTTAGCTCGGGTCCTGATTAGGAACCGAAATTTGACCAAGGAGGACGTTATTAATATCATGAACAAATATGACGCAGATGATATGGCGTCATGTGATCCATATGTTTGCCTTGCTCGCCTTGTCCATCTGGTGCATTCTTGTGCCGGATACAATAATATCAAAGATACCCCTGAGGTCAGGGAAATATATCCAGCGATCAGATCTTACGATCTTCCTGCATATCAAATTTCTTTCGCCTCTCGTATTGACACATTTGGTTTCATTCTCGATTGTTTCCTGACTGAGGAAGTCAGGGACATCGGCGATAAACCGCATATTCTAGGTGTCAAATATAGATCAGAAGATGGCATGGCCATCAGCGAGAAAGTAGATCTGATCTTGTTAGATCAGTTTGACAGGGCTGAGGAAGAAGACGAAGAGATCGAGATCATCACACGTCGGGAAAAGTTATCTGTTGGGGATGATGGATCTACGGACGATAGCGCGTGAGCGCGCGCCGACGATGAGACAGGTTACGAGAGTTGATGGGACGAGGGAGAAAGCACCCGACTGATGTAGGAAGGAGGAATTGGAAAGATGGATGATGAATCGTATTCAATGCGAGAGCGCCTGACATCAATACGAGGTACCGTCAATTGCACGGCCTCGTCAATTTCATATTTTATTTTGTATTTATACTACCTATGTACTCGCTAATGGACGCTAATAACTCGCAATCGCTTTGCGCCCACGTCCAACTCAGACAGGTTATGGGCCCCGGCTCCTGTAACCATATCGAGAAGCCCTTCACATTTCACATTAAACCTATTAATTGATCTACGTTATGTCAGGCGAAGAGGCAACGCCGACCAGTGACAAGTCCGGCACTGTCACGTTAGGGTCAGGCAGTTACCGTATCGAGCCGCTTAATAATCAGAACTGGTTGGCCTGGAAAAGGAAGATCACGGCGATATTACGAGATCTTGATCTTGAAGAAATGCTTACCTCAGATGCCCCGACACCGAGATTAGCTAATCTCCCAACCAATGTGGAAACGAAGGCACTCGAGGACTGGAAACGGAAGGACGCTAGGGCGCGAACAAGAATAGAGTTAGCGGTAGGGGACACTGAAATGATCCACTTACTGGCGCCACGACGACCAAGGCTATGTGGGAACAACTCAAAATTGTCAAAGAAAAGAGAGGACGGCTCGGCATTCTTGCAGCACGGGCGCATTATTCCGGGCATCGGCATCTGACGATTTTGATATGAGCGATCATATTACCAAATTAAGACGGATGCAGGAAGAACTTCACCTAATGGGGAGTATCGTACCTGACGATGACTTTGCCATGATACTGCTTACGTCATTACCAGAGACGTGGGACCCGTATACGTCAGCATATCTAGGTGCACAGAGCAACGCTCCCACGGTCTCATCATCCGATCTGATCGCCGTTTTACTTGACGAATTCCGAAGAAGGAAAGATTGGTCGAGCGATCACGGCAACGGCACCACGCTCCAAATTAAAGAAACGCGTGACTGTCACAACTGTAAGAAGAAAGGTCACTTGGCGAGAGATTGCTGGGCAAAAGGAGGCGGGAAAGAGGGACAGGGGCCGAAAAAGAAGCAGAAGAGCAGCAGAAGAGATCGGGCCAATCAGGCGCAAGAAGACGACGCTTCTGGATCCGGTCTAGCTGATTTCGCTTATATGGCAAACCCCGGAGAGTTCTCGAAATCCGATTGGATCCTCGACTGCGCATCATCAGCCCACGTGTGTACCTCACGCGAATTTTTCCTAGACTACACCCCTCTAGAGAAAACTACCATAAAGGGAATAGGTCCGGAACCAGTTCCCGTTTTAGGACGAGGAACCGTCTTACTCAAGTTCCGCGTCGGCGACAAATACTACACGCACAAACTTAGTCACGTGTCACATGTGCCGATCGCGCCGAACTGCCTCATGTCACTCGGACGTTTTGATAAAAGCGGAGGGCACGTGGAGATGAGGGGTGGGAAATGCTATTTGCGGAACAAAGATCGGACTACTGTGGGTGAAGGACACATGGTCAATCATTTATACCTGCTCCATGCGAGGGCAGAGTCACACGCAAAAGACAAGCCTTCGTTGCCGGAGTGCAGGGGCACTCCTGGGACGAATGGCATAGACGGTATGGTCATTTATCCATTTCGGGACTCCAGCGCGCTGTGCGGGAAAATTTGGTCACAGGGATAAAAATAGACGAAACATCGATCCCATCAAATTCTTGCCAAGACTGCCTAGAAGGAAAGATGTCACGGCGACCGTATCCATCCGAGGCAATGCACCGCACGGAGATTCCCGGGGAACGCACGATGACCGATGTATGGGGGCCGGCACCAGTACCGTCTATTAATAAACACAGGTACTTCATTGCGTTCACGGATGACGCAACAAGGATGTCACATGTCCTATTTATGAAAACGAAAGACGAGGCATTCGATCGCATACGACATATTTCAATTATATTGAGACTCAGCATGGGAGACTGCCGAAGAAGCTCCGGCTTGACAACGGCAAAGAGCTTGTGAACGAGAAGTTACGGAAGTGGGCAAATGGGAAGGGTATGGTTCTAGAACCTTCTGCCCCTTACTCACCTTCCCAAAACGGAGTTGCCGAACGTTTTAATCGCACGGTCGTGGAAATGGCAAGAAGCATGATGCGGGCTAAGAATATCCCTACCCATTTATGGGAGCAAGCCATTTCCCACGCGTCTTACCTTCGCAACCGCTCTCCCACGCAAGCCTTGCACAACAGAACACCGTACGAAGCTTGGACGGGCACCAAGCCGGATGTCTCCCACTTGCAAGAATTCGGATGCGACGTATGGGTACTCAACGAGAGGCGGGGGAATAAGCTAGACGCTAAGGCGGCCAAAGGGAAGTTTTTAGGTTTTGTTGACGGTTCGAAATCCGTGCGCTATTACGATTCTAGCAGCCGGACGGTGAAGACCTCTAGAAACTTTGCCTTCATCGAACGCGACACACCTACGGCTCTACGGCCACGGCGACCATACCGGGATTGCGCGCCGAGGGGGAGATAGGAACGGCTTCATCAGTTTCGGCGCACGACGATACGCACGACGGCACTTCAGTTTCCGTTCCGTCCCCGCACGACGCTCCAACGCAGACGGTCAAAGCGCTCCGGGGCCCGGTGAACAGAACGCTCCGGCGCATGAATCACCACCGCCCGACAAACCCGCCAAACCACTGACCATCAGACTTCCGGCAAGATTGCCGCAAGCCGACGCTCATAACGACGATCGCCCACGACGATCAACAAAGATTCTTGACTACAAGAAGATCCATAACCCGGCCGCACGGAAACCGGCGGATCGCTTTACCGACCAAGCTCATTTCGTTATCAACAATGACGACTACTCCGATTCCGAAAATGAATACGAAGAGGCCGTTTATGCCGATGAATTGTGGGATATCGTTTTCATGGCAAATTCAGCGAAATTACGTAACACCATCGAAGAAGCACTTGATAGTGAGGATAGGGACGAGTGGATCAAGGTGATGGACGAGGAATTAGGAATGATGGAAAAGATGGGGACATGGAGATTGGAGAATTTACCAGAAGGAGAAAGGCTGTAGGAAGCAAATGGGTATACACCATCAAGACAGACGAATACGGGAATACGATTAGGTTCAAGGCTCGACTCGTTGCCCAGGGGTTCACGCAACAACCAGGATACGACTACGACGACCTTAATACGTACGCGCCGGTTATGCGCTACGAAAGCCTCCGGTTTATATTAGCCCCGCAGCGCGCAACGGATGGCATATCACGCAATACGACGTCAAGAATGCTTACTTGAACGGCGTATTAGAAGAAGAAATTTACATGCGCCAGCCCCCTGGCTTCGACGACGGAACGGGACGCTCATGCCGTCTCTTACGCTCGCTATACGGATTAAAGCAAGCAGGGAATGTGTGGAACACAACCCTCACCAACGCCCTCCTCGAACTATCATTCCGACAACTACGCGCCGACTATTGCGTATTTATTCGATGGAGCGGCGGTACATTTACTATCCTGCTAATTTGGGTTGATGACATCATTGCTGCTACTAACTCAAAAGAGGAAATTGATCGGATCGCATCAGACCTCAAAAGGAAATTCGAGATCAAAAGTCTCGGCGTGCCGAAATACCTCTCGGTATTCAGATCACCTATTATCAGGACGCGCACGCTTTATTCCTCTCACAGACGCATTACATTGATCAAATCCTTACAGAGTTAGGCCTTCAGGACTGTAACCCGTTATCAACTCCCCTCGACCCGAATGTTCAACTCGATTATACGGAAGGCGAGGACGATGACAACCGATCAGATCAAGCAATGTACGCTTATTCAGCGCTGATCGGCAAGTTACTCCGTTTGGCGACTATCACCAGAGCCGACATAATGTTCGCAACAACGCGGCTCGGGCAATTTGCGCGCAACCCGAAGGCGCGCCATTGGGCAGCTGTTAAGAGAGTATTCCGTTACTTGAAGGGGACGAAATGGTATAGGTTGGAGTATGGAATGAGGAGGATGAATGATGTACACTTCCCAATCTTCTATTGCGATGCTGATTGGGCATCCCAGGCTAGCCGCAAATCAATTAGCGGTTACATAGTTATGTTGCAGGAGGCGCCATCGCGTGGAGTTCCAAGAAACAGAGCGTCATTGCTCTTTCGACCGCCGAAGCAGAATATATCGCCGTCGCTCACGTCACACGCGAGGCGCTATGGATTCAAACTCTGATCACCGAGTTAGAATTCGAGTCGAGGACACCGCTCATTTACAGTGATAACCAAGCAGCGATTGCCATCGCCCATCACCCGGAATTTCACGCGCGAACAAAACATCTTGATATCAGCCTACACTTTATCCGCGACCATGTCACAGCTGGACGGATTCAGATACGCTACGTACGAAGCGAAGACAATGTGGCCGATATTTTCACAAAGGGATTACCTCGTGTACAGCATCAAAGGTTGACGAAGAACATGGGATTGGAAGGCGATCCAAGGGGAGTGTTGGGGATGACGGATCTACGGACGATAGCGCGTGAGCGCGCGCCGACGATGAGACAGGTTACGAGAGTTGATGGGACGAGGGAGAAAGCACCCGACTGATGTAGGAAGGAGGAATTGGAAAGATGGATGATGAATCGTATTCAATGCGAGAGCGCCTGACATCAATACGAGGTACCGTCAATTGCACGGCCTCGTCAATTTCATATTTTATTTTGTATTTATACTACCTATGTACTCGCTAATGGACGCGAATAACTTGCAATCGCTTTCGCGCCCACGTCCAACTCAGACATTATCCGACATCCCTGGATTTCCACAGCATCTCGGTCCGATGTGTCACTATATGGGATTTGATGGCCGCCCCGCTCCGCAGTATGAGTCTTTGAAGAAGACTATTGATACGACGCTCCAAAGGGTTGATGACCCTTATGATCCGAAAGAACTTTCTCAAGAATTGGCCAGAAAAAGATTAGCCAGAGAACATCCGATCTGGATTCATAATGGCGTCATTTATCATGACAAACAAGATTATGATGAAGCCGTTCATGCATCGGAAATTCAGAAAAAGGAGAAAGAAGCTCTTAGGGAGCTAGATCGGTATTGAAACAACGACAGCAGCACAGTACAAAAGCTAAGTAAGTGTTTCAATAATACTTACATTGCTTAGCTTAAGTTGCCTTTAACTAAAAGTAGTTTTTGTTTGTAAAAACTGAGGGAATAGTCGCTCAGAACGCCCTCCTTATATATCTTTCATAAACCCTAACCTAAGTACAGTGTAATCTACCTATTACATAATACCGGTACCGCTAATGAGTCATTCTGAGTCTTCTTCTATTAATATTCCTTCTAAGATGTTCTTTATGACATCATATCCTTCTATATGAGTCATTCTTATTAATAGATATTCCATAACATTCTACATGACATCATAATGTTCTATATGACGTATTATGAGTCATATGAGTCATATGAGTCATTTATGACTATCAGTGATGTCATAGGATGAGTCATGTCACTCCTGTGACTTGTCACGTCACTCTGTCACGTTGTCACATAAGCGTGACTTCTATCACACTATTGTCACATGGCTGTGACATGTTGTGATATGTGTCACAAAACACGTGGTAATGTTATGTAAGCTATTATGATTAAATATGAAACACTAATTAATAGTTATTTTTATTATATAAGATATTAGATAAGATATTCATTACATTAGTTATTGTAATGAATGTAACTAATCTAATGTAACTATTATAATAACTATCAGAGTTTCGACAATCGGATCTTGGAAAAAGACAAATTTGTGTCTTTGGTAACGGATCTAAATCAGCTAATTAAATCAAAAGCTGATATATCTGTGACAGCGTACGTATTCAGGGGTCGTGAGAACCCCAGTCATTCAGAAGAGGGAGTTACGCCACTCCCCATACAGTCACATTCACCTGGGGAAAAGTTTATCCCCAGTAGCAGGAGAGAGACCGGAGCGGATGCTCCGGAAAGATTCAAGCCCGTCGTCCTGATCGAGGACGAAATCGAGAAGCTCAGGGAGTTCGGCAAACTCAGTCGTCTCCAAGGACAGCGTCGACTACCAGGTATAGTACCTAGTAGTCTATATACTTGTACAAATACGGACCAAAATGGTCCTATTATGAATTTTTTGTCACAGTCCGATAAGAACGAAAATCAGACTAAGAATAATTTCCCAACGGTTAAATCTGATGAAAAACTTCATCAAAATGAGTTTACTCATACGTCGAACTTGGATAATTTTGTATATGTTCCTGATGATATCATTGACATGTATTATCCTAAGAGTAATCCATTTTTGAAAGAAGAAGAAACCGCGTTCACCATCCACAATGAAAACATCGTTCAACAATTCCCAGAGTCTCAAGGACGTATTAATAATTCCCCTGAACCAACATTATTAAATACAAAAGAAATTATTGCTGGTTTAATTAAACATCTACAAAGGATCTGTGAGAAACAGAAAGCTGATGATACAAATCAGGATAACGGTTGGAATGATGAACACAAATCAGATGATGATGATAAACCTTGGGGATATGAACCACATAAAGCATCCGATTGGATTGACGAAAATTCGGAAAAATTGTTATCCGAAAAATAATATTTCCAAACCAAGGAATCTTCAACAAAAGAAGAGGGTTCACAATTTTTCAAGCTCCACAAATCAGATGGCAGAAGAACATTGCATCTATGAGAGAACCAAGTTCTTCATCAAATAGGAAATTCTTGAAATCAGGTTCAGGTACTGAATCAAAATCTGATAAGAATATTCAGTCTAATTTCAGCGTTAAAGCAAAGGAATTAGAACTTGCATTTCTGTTCTTTATAAATGTTAAATATAGGGTTAACAAACAAACACATATCATAAAACATACTAAAAATCATCCTATATGGAATAAGAATGGATTATGTTATATGGTTTTATTTCAACCCAGATATTATAAAGAACAAGTTTGGCCTATGTATCCTAAACTATCTGAAATTGTCTCATATCCTCAACATTGGAGAAGAAACGTTCATTTTACTTATGAACGTACTGGCATTAATCATCTTCATTTCACTGAGAATTTTAAGTCTAGACTTGCTTGGTGGACTCTAGATGATTTTGTTTCCTCTAAAAATAGATTGGCAAATTATTTATGTGGAGGAAAAGACGATAAAGAATCGCTAGAAAAAATGGTTACTGTGTTTAATGGAGTAATCAATTATAAAAAGTGGAAAGAAACTTTGATGGCATACTTAGCCATGAAAGGATACACTAAATACGTAACTAGAGAAAAAGAAGGTTATCCTTCACCACCTACAGAAAAATCCAGCATTGAAGAAAAAACCCATTGGGAATTGAAGTATAAATCTGTTTATAATGAAAGACTTGATTGGGATGAAAATTCTGCAAAGACAAATGCTATTATTAAAATGGCATTAGCAACTAATCTATGGTCTTACATTAAAGATACTCCAGCTCAAACTATTGCTGAATTGGATAAAGTTTTTGGAACGACTGGAATAGCCAAATATTTCATTTTATACAAAAACATATTCAGTTGGTCTATGAAACCAGGACAAGATCCCATTATAGCTATCTCTAAACTGATGAAAGCTGTTTCCGATCTAGGAACTGAAGATAAATACAAACTTCCAGACTTTGTATTGACATTCTTCATTTTACATGCTTTGAATCAACAATATAGTACTTTGGTTACTAATATTGTTAATAGCAATATTGACAAATTCACGTCAGCAAAGATAGTTCCTAAGATTCAGAATGAATGGAATCTCACGCAATCAAAAGCAAGGAGTGGCAGACAAACTGTTCAAATTGCTAACATTGGATCTAATATCAACAAATATCCAAACACTAAACCATCTTGGAATGATCAACAATCTAGTAATCAATTTCCAAACAATAGGTTTAGAGGAGGATCTTTTAGAGGAAGATTCAATAATAGACGATCGTTCACACCTCGTCAAAGCAATAATAGATTTGCTAACAAAGCAAATGCATCTTCTTTATCTAAAGATGATAAGAAGAAATGGAACGCACAGAATCGTGATAACAAGAAGCTGAAGAATAAAGCTTTGCTTGCAGAGTTGAATAAGTATAAACATGAGAATAAGAAAGATTCTCATAATATTATTCACTTCACAAATAATATGACGATTGATGAACCAATTCAGACTATAGGAAATATTGAGGAAGAGATACCTGAACACACATCTAATCATGATTTATTAGATAGAATAGGTTTCCATTACATAGATACTATGATGGCTTATCCTCCGGAATATCTTTGAGATGAGGTAGTAGATTATGAACTTTCTCCTGAAGGAACAGAGTTCAAAAGAATCTTCTTGACGCCTCAAATTCCATTTTCACCTATAGCAGAAACTGATGATAGTTCAGTTCTGGATCTTAAATCGCAATCAGACAGTAGTGAGGAACACTACAATGATGCAAATGATGTTATAACAGTGGCATTGAATATATTGATGAAAACATCAATACTAACGTCGAAAATATGGATATAACTAATCCTGAGAGTAACTTTGGAGGACCATCTGATGAGGATGATCCATTTGGGTATGTGACAAATTTAAATAATTCTAATTACTTATCTAATACTGTTTTAGTGCTTGATAATCTTACCAATGTAGATGTGTTGAATGCATCAGATCAAGCTTTGAATAACAGTAGATACAATTGTGTATATAGTAACTATGAATATAGGGTTCCTAGTGAACAAATTATGCTCTTAAATAAGAATGATAAATGGGTAATTGATTCTGGAGCTACCAGACATTGTACACCATTTATAAATGACTTTATGTCATATAAGAAATTTATCACACCAGTTAAAGTTACTACTGCAGACAAAAATGCAAAAACACTCATTGAAGGCCAAGGCCAAGTATGTTTCCGACATGGAAAACATATGCTAAACTGGATTGTATGTTATATGCCAATGTTGCCATACAGAATTATCTCTGTACCACAACTTACTAGTATGAATTATGAAGTATATCACACAAAAACACAAACTATTATACACAAGGGAAACATAACGTTGACAGGATATCCTTTAGAAACTAACTCTATAAGTTGGTTATCTACTGAGATTAAAAGACCTTTACAACATTTGTTATTAAATAATAGTTCTAAAACTATTGATTATTTTATTTGGCATCGAAGAATGGCACATCCAAGTGATAACGTGTTAAGTTATATGTTCAGAAATACTGAAAATAGTTCTAAAGTTAATAAACCACATATGAAAAGCATATGTAAATCATGTATCATGGGAAAACTTGATAACAGACCATATCACGTTTCAACTAATAGAGCAACTACTTTGCTAGAATTGATACATATGGACTTGATAGAATTACCTATTCAGTCTTACCATAAACAAAAATGGGCTTTATTAATTTTAGATGATTATTCTTCTTTTGCTTATGTAGCATTACTTCGATCTAAAGCTGATATTTTTACTGCTATTAAAGCATATATTATATATATTGAGAATCAACTCAATTTAAAAGTAAAAAGTATGCGTTCAGATCGAGGGGAGAGTTTGTAAATCAAAAGCTAAATAACTATTTTCAAGAAAAAGGTATTAAACATGAACTAAGTGCTCCACATGTTCATCAACAAAATGGTAGAGCTGAACGATTAAATGAAACCATTCTAAAGAAAGCACATACACTTTTATTAGAATCTGGTTGTCCTAAATCATGGTGGTCATTTGCATTTGATACTGCAGTCCACATATATAATCATACACCATTAAGAAGAACGAAATGGAAAACACCTTATGAAAATATGATGAACAAAAAACCTAACATGTCGAACTTCAGGATATTTGGATGTTTAGCATATGTCTATATAGTAAAAGAAAGAAAAAGAATAAATTATCACCAAGAGCTGAACCAATGATATTCATTGGATATGAAAGCAAATCATATAAGTTCATGAATGATAAAAATACTATAGTCATTGCTACACATGCCATCTTTGACGAAAACATATTCCCAAATTAACAAAAGATAAATTTATTCATAAAGATATACCCACATCTTTAGATCTTAAAACAATTCCATCAAACAAGAATTATTATAATCATGACACTACAATCAATGATAAAAGGAAATCATTTTATGATTCAAATAATTTAGATGATGATGATTCATCGGATTCAGATGATCATAAGTCTAATAAGGAATTAGACAATCATCTACATGACAGTAATTCTTCATATCATAGCACAAAATCATATTCAGCAGATGAAAGTGATTATGATTCAAATATATCTAAAAGTAATTCATATAGATCAAAGAAGGATTCACATTCAGAATCAGATTTGAATATATCTGATATGTATAAAAGTAAAAGTGATCTTGATGAAGATATAAAAGATCCTGAAACAAAAGGTTTTAGAAGTAGTCAAGTAAAAAGAATTGATGATAACTTCGAAAAAATGAAAGAAATTAATGATTCTTTTAAATTTTTACTGATAAATGAAAACAAAAAGCTATTGATACTCCTTCATTAAAGAAATCATCTACAAATAAGAAATCACAAAGAGATGATGAAAGATTAGCTAAGATAAGAGAATTTAAAAAACAGATTGAAAATCTGAGTAAATCTAAGAATACTCTTAATAAAAGTAAATCATTAATTGAAACATCTTTTCAACTTCCTAAGTCAAATCTTGACATAAACTATAGAAAGAATATAGATTTATTCAAAGGAGTTAAACGTGTTGGAAAGAAGTTAGATCTTCGAGAAGTTAAAAGAAATAGACTTGGTAATGATAAACCAGTTTCTAGATCTACGATACTAGAACAGTCTATTAATCCAGATGAACAAGCTCGAAATCCATTTGGATTCAGAGAACAGGAAAGAGCTGTCATACAACAAAAGTTTGGAACACAAAAATCATCTAGGGTTCCAAAAGTTAAAGTTATTAAAGATAATGTTTATGGAGATAAACATCCAGCTAAAATTGAAGCTGAATTTAACTTTAAAAAATGGAATGATGTCATTCAAAATAGAATTAAGAATGATAAGGAACTAAATGATAAAATAGACAAACAAGTTCAAAAAGTTACTGAAAACTTGTATGGAAAGAAAAAACATCCAAACATTAGAATGTCAGATTCTAATATGACAGAACTAACTGTAGAAGATCTTAGACCTATTCCTAAGAAGAATACTAAGAAAATAACTTCTGTAGAAACAAATAAATCAGATGTTAAATCAGATTTAACTCCAATGCCTACATTTGAAAAGAAAATCTTATTACCTGAGATATAAAGAAACCTTCTATACCAGATATTGATCTAGATAAGATGGTTACTATGGATACAAAATTAGATTCAGAATCTAATGATTTAGAATTTGATAATGAAGCTTGGCTAAAGAAAGTACAAGCAAAAAGAGATAAATTTCTCTTATCAAAAGCAGCATCAAAACTCAATGATCAAGAAAACAGAAGAAAAGGAATACCTGTTGTATATAGAGATTTTATCAAGATAAAAGATAAGGATCCTCAATTATATTCAAAATGGGTAACTGCTATGGAAGAAGAAATCAAATCTATACAGAGTAGAAATGTTTGGGAATTAGTAAACAGACCTAAAGACAGGAAACCTATTGGATGTAGATGGGTTTACACCATGAAGCAATCAGATAATAGATATAAAGCGCGATTGGTTGCTCAAGGCTTTTCACAAGTACCAGGAATAGACTTTGGAGCCACATTTAGCCCGGTTTCAAGATTCAAGACTGTCAGAATCTTACTAGCATTAGCAGCTTTAGAGGGATGGGTACTCAAAGGACTAGATGTTAAAACTGCTTTTCTATACGGCCAATTTAGAAGAGGAGATATATGGAACAACCGGAAGGTTTCAAAACCAAAGATACTGATAAAGTATATAAGCTGAAAAAAGCTTTATATGGTTTGAAACAAGCATCTTTAGCTTGGAATATACAAGCACATAACAGTATAACTAAACTAGGGTTTAGAAGATTATATGCCGATACAGGAACATATGTCTACAGAAACAACAAAGATATTGTTGTTATCATCCTATATGTTGATGATATAATATTCATGGGCAATAATGAAAAGACTGTTGATGACTTTAAAAAGAAATTTATGAATAAATGGGAAAGTAGAGACTTAGGAGATCTAAGTGAATATCTAGGAATGAATATTGTGATAGACAAAAGTAAACGTACTGTCACAATTGATCAAGCCAAATATGCAAAAAGATTGTTGAAAGATTTGGTTTAATAAATGCAAAACCAGTTAATACTCCTTTACCAGCTGGTTATGTACCAAATAAACAAATAGAAGGCAAAGCTACACCTGAAATGATCACATACTATCAACAGCTGATAGGATCATTATTATTTCTAGCAATGTGTACTAGATTGGATATTGTTTATGCTACGATATTAATGTCACAATTTGTGAGCAATCCTACAATGGATCACATTAATAAAGCATTACACATAATCAAATATGTTGGAAGCACATTAGATTATTGTATAAAATATGATGGTCATGATGCTTATGGTTTAATTGTATATGCTGATGCTGATTGGGCTTCAAATCCAATTGATAGGAAGTCAACAACTGGTATGGTTGTAAAATTAGCAGGAGCACCAGTATACTGGAAATCAGCTAAACAAAAAACAATAGCATTATCTTCAACAGAAGCTGAATATATGGCTGCATCAGATGCATGCAGACAGATATCATGGTTAAAGAATTTGTTTAATGAACTTGGATATGATATACAATCCATTCCTTTAATAATGGATAATCAAGCAGCTATTTACATGGCTTCTAATCCAGCTCAAGAACAAAGAACGAAACACATGGATGTAAGATATCATTATATCAGACAATGCGTGAAAGAAGACTTAGTTGATCTCTATTATATAAAAACTGAAGATCAAGCAGCTGATATCTTAACCAAGAACCTTATGTTGAATAAGCATAATAAAATGCTTGAGTTGTGTGGTATACACAATTGATAAAATATTCAACAAGGGGGAGTGTTGAAACTCTGACAGTTATTATAATAGTTACATTAGATTAGTTACACTCATTACAATAACTAATGTAATGGATATCTTATCTAATCTATATCTAATCTATATCTTATCTATTAGATAAGATTGAATAACTATTAATTAAGTGTTTCATATTTAATCATAAATAGCTTACATAATATTAGTCATGTGAATTATGACTCACTATTATGACTCATTTATAGTCATAATGACTCATAATTATGAATCATGATTAGTCATAATGACTAATACTTATGACTCATTTGGAGTCACAATGACTCATGATTATGACTCATGATTAGTCATAATGACTCATGTTTATGATTCATAATGACTCACACTGAGTCATATGACTCATACAACGTCATATAGAAGGAAATGATGTCATATGGAACATCATAGAAGGAATATAATAGATGAAGACTCAGAATGACTCGTTTTAGGGACCGACATTATGTAATAGGTAGATTACACTGTACTTAGGTTAGGGTTTCTGAAATGCATATAAGGAGGGCATTCTGAGCGACTATCCCTCAGTTTTACAACTAACATTACAACCTTAAGTAAGGCAGTAACACTAGTAAGAAATGTAAGTAATTGAATCCTTACTTAGTCTAGTGTACTGCGCTGCTGTTCCTTGATTCAATAGATTGTGCCATAGCTGGTTCAATTCCTGAAGGCATGATTTCCCGGCTGGTTGCTGCCCAGTGCCTGCCTGCCGTAGCTGGTTCATTTCCTGAGTGTATGATTTCCCGGCCAGTTGCTGCCAGATTCATTTCCTGACCGCATGATTTCCCGGCCAGTTGCTGGCGATTGTGCTGTAGCTGGTTCATTTCCTGAAGGCATGATTTCCCAGCCGGTTGCTGCCAGATTCATTTCCTGACCACCTGGAAATGAACCAGCTATGGCACAATTGGCAGGCAGGCAATCAGCAGGCAGGCACTGGGCAGCAACTGGCCAGGAAAACATGCCTTCAGGAAATGAACCAGCTACGGCACAATTGGCAGCAACCGGCCAGGAAATCATGCCGGTCCATTTCTTGCCACATGCCATACCTGGTCACCATGCCAAGCCACATGATCATCAGTGCTGCAATCAGTCCGTTTCCTGGCCGCATCATAATTTCCTGTCCGCCGGCTGCTGCCGTGTACCTTAGGTGGCCAATGTCCTTGACGGCCTCCAATGGAGTATGCTTTTCTTGCTTTTATAGTACAGATGGTGAGGAAGGATAGTATTGTTCTGCCTGCCAATCCTACCATGGCCGGTCAGTCACCTGCCTGCCACCTGTACCAGGGAATTCCTTCCCCCTGTATCATACGTATACAGTGTAGTTAGCCTTATATAGTAGGACTTCCCGGCCTTCCAGGAACCCATATGGTACACTACATTGTAGGACTTCCCTACACCATATCATACGTTACACTGTAACTTCCCTATGTGAATTGGTGGCATCCAGAAACTGTGTGGTTGAAGAGCCAGCTCCTGACACAATTGAAGTTGATCATTGTGACCTGGATGAGAGGTTTGTGTGCGCACCTGATGCACCCGATGCAGACAGCACCAGTGATATGTATGAATTGGACTTCGACAACTCAGACTCAGAATTTGAAATGAACGAGCAGGATTGGCAGGGCATGGAGACCGATAGTGGTGATGATGATGGCTCATTCGCAAGTGAACATGAATCAGAGGAAGATTTTGTGGGCATGTACTAGTCTACACCACAGGCAAGGCTGGTAGGTTGTTATGTGTTATGCACCTACATTCAAAGTAACTGATGCATTTGTCAGACTAGTTCATGTTTGTATTGTCTAGATAACTAAGTTGTTGAATATAATGTTTGTCCTGTGAGCACGTACATCCAGCTTGCTCCACAAACTTCGGATAACAGGTACTGCCGTTTTTGGATAAGTATTCAGGTGGTAAAACGAGATTGAGCAGCAAGACCTTCACCATACTTGAACCAGCACACCCAGGCTGTTTTTTGGAGGAGCAGCGGGAGGGCCCGGGTGCTCTCAGATATAGAGACAATTTGCTTTCGGGGGCATCTTCACCCATGCATCTATGTGCAGTATTCCTTGTCTGGGCCATGGGCAGAGATGGAGAATTAGAATTAGAAGGAGACTGACAGCACGTATAATTTTGTACCCATGTCACGTGACAGGGAACAGCTATCCATGCAAGAAAAAAAAAGATCTCATAACGCCAGAAGCGTTGCTCTTGCCACGAGCGTGATTCCGTCCGCTGTTCCATGATTACTTGTTTCTTTTAATGTTACTCCCTTCAGTGCTGTCGGTTACCTACATACCATTATATGCGGGCTCTCAGGGCACCACTTCCCTTCAACATGTACTCTATGTATTGTAGCTTATGCACCTCCCCAAACTATCCATGCAAGGAAAAGGAAAAAAAGTGCAACAAAAGTGCCAGCGTGACATTCCTTCTTTGTTTTCAACCACTTGCATGTTATGTCGATGGCTGTCATCTTCGACGCTGCGATGTTGCGAGTCCACTTTGATGGGCTTGTTTTAACTGTGAGTGCTGCCTTCGGACTGATGCATTGCATAGCATGTTACATTGATGGCTGTCATCTTCAATGCTGCGATGCTACAAGTCCACTTTGATGGGCTTGTTTTAACTACAAGTGCTGCCTTCAGACTGACGTGTTGCATGGCGCTGGCATGTTACATTGATGGCTGTCATCTTCGATGCTCTACAAGCTACCTCCCATCTGGCAGCACACTCGGAATACCCCGCGGCGTCACCGCACACCATGAAGTCAAGCTTGCCCTCATCATCTCCAAATGTGCCCACGCCATCAACATCACCACATACAGCTTCCAATCCCACGCCGGATCCCTCGGACTCCCCAGGTCCACCGTCAAGGGGCATCAGCCCTGCCTTTCTCCCAGCCTCTCTCATTCCCGACCCACGCTAATAAGCTCCAACCTATCAAAGCAACAGGAAAGACAAGGGGTTTTGTGAGTGAGTTAAAGTTTTCCCGTCAATGCCAGTTCCGGAAGCACACTGCGCAAATGTAGAATGTGAGCAAATGCGGACGAATGCGAGCGTAAGCGGACAAATGCGAGCGTAAGCAAGCAGACCAATCAACAACATGCTCGGATTACGCGAAAGGATGCTAAAGGAAAGAGCGGCTACTCAATAATGGGCGGCGGTCACATGATGATAACCGTTTTGCGGGACAGCGGAAGTGGTAAAGCGAAGGCCGGTGGTGCGAACAGACGATGTCGGGGGCGGATAGCATGGGTGGATAGCAAACGTCGGATGCTGATAATAACGACGAGCAGCCAAAGTCTTTCCGCAAGGCGGGCTCGACAACAACTGTAACGACGCAGAGAGGAAACTCGCAAGTGAAAGAGAGGCCGAAGGCAAAGCGAACGCAAAGAGGAAACTTGAATGGATGGGATATGCTGATTTCTACTACGAGACTTATGGTTTATATACATTTTACTATACTACCAATGCGAGTGAACTCTGAAACTCTGAAACTTTCCCTGTGTACGTGCAGCTCCTTGCTGTCCCAATCCGTGCTTTGAAAGGCGTCGTCCGATGTGGCTTAGTATACGAGTATTTTCATAGTATTTTCCTCCGATGCGCAACTCCGTAGTGGAACCCTGACTGTATTGGCACTGTCCCTAAGGGTGTCTCGAATAGGTGTGCGACGGCCGTTGATCAACCTCCGGCGTCCAATTGCTAAGCGCTAGGGTATTCACTATTGACCGTGAACCTGTTGCCGGAATGCGACCCTTTTCGCTTGATGTAGCCGTCCGGTTGTACTCGGTGATCGACGCAATAGTCCGTGAAGATTTCATTGGCTAAATAGCTTTTTCCGTTGATCGTATACGGATGCGGCTAGCGGCTCTCGATCGCGGTACTCGGAAGGCGGACCTGCCTATCATGGAAGTGGCAGTGCAGATTGTCGCGTGCGGCGGTAAACTCCTGATGCGGAACGTCCGTTAGTCAGCGCAGGCTTTCGGATAATCGGATGTGTGCGCCGGTAGTTGTCAAGCGCGACGGCGCTCGCTGGTAATGCGGAAGGGTGCGGATTATACTGCGACTGTTGTGCGGCTTACACTGCGGGTTTGTGAGCGTTTTGCAATATGCGAGGCCTGTGGATCTGCGCGGTCAGATAATTAGTGTTGGGGTCAGTGCATGTGTATAATCCAATGACGGTAGGACTACTCTCGCATAGCATGACGCAATTACGTGACGAGGTCGTTACATGGTCACAGCGGGACACCACTCATCATCTCCCCTGGACTTAAAAATCTGACTGCCCTCAGTCAGTCTGCTGGACGAATACGACCAATTGATGGAGTTTGGTGCGATGGTGAGCGTACTGTGGATGTGCAAACCCGAGGCGGTGATGCGAGCGCGCAGACTTCTGGTTGCAATGCGAAGGTATGCCGGAGAGCGGGTATGTCTCTTAATGCGGTGGACCAAACCGGCTTCATGGGTATTGGACTTTAGTCGGAGACTTTGGATGTCCATGGGACACAGCGTCTTCTCGAGCTTCTGCGTGGGAATGGACCTGGCTTCCTTTGTAGTTATGTGGGAATCGCCCAGGTGCTTTTGTCGGTTCTGCCGCTTCCTTTCCTCTTTATCTTTCTCTCTCTCTCATGTCTGCGTCACCTACTGACCTGAACCTTGACAACGCCATTGCTGCTGCTGAGGCACGCCTAGCACAGGAAGAGGAGGAATGGCGTATGCGGGAAGAGGCCGCGACCAAGCGTCGCGAGGAGGAACAGCAACAAATTGCCGTGTTGAAAGCATGGAAGGCGGAAGCTGAATGACAAGCGCGTGAAGAGGCGGCGAGGCATCGCGCAGAACTGGAGGCAGCGGAGCATCGTGCTAGGGAGGATGAGGAGCATTGGGCGGAGGAAAGACATCAGGTGGAAGCAAGGGAAGCAGCGCAGAAAGAGGCGGAAGCGAAAGCGGAGCAAGCGCGATGCGTGCTGGAAGAACGAACCCGTGCGCAACAAGAGACTCGTCCTAAACCGCGGCCGAAAGGCAAAACCAAGGTTTGCGAATCCTCTCCTTCCAACTTCGCATCGGTTCTCACTGCAGCGGATATCGCTGAGAAGGCAGTGTTGGCAAATGATCCGGTTGCGCTCAGTGACTTGGTCATTGCTAACGAAATGGAGGCGGCGAGGGCGCGTAAACAGCGTCAAAAGCGAGCAAGAGCGGAAAGTGCGGGAACGGAGGCGGGCCCTTCGAAGCGGTCCAAGTCCAGTACGCCTAACGAGCAGGCATGCAATCAGTCAGTAGCCTTGTTTCTTTTGGTATAGTACGCGACTTCTAATGGAAAATGCAGTTGCGTACAAAAGAAGATCACTTGCTATCCGCAGGTGAATGCAAAGAGCCGGGTGTGCATCGAATGTTGCAAGGCGCGCATTTCTTGTCAAATAAACGGAGTGTCAGTGACTGGGCGCGGGTCGAAGAAGGTAGTGAAATCCCGGGAAGTGGTCGAGTTGAGCGACGAGGGATCCGAAGAGGCCGAGGAACCTGCGGTCACGAGCGACGTAGAGAAGACCAGCGACACGGGTACGAGCACTTCCAAAAGCATCCGCTTGCTACAGCGGCTTCAAGAGCAGTCCGCCGCGATGCGAGGGTCGTTGGCGGCCTTGGCTAGATCCGCAAACGAGGCCAACATTTTCTTGCGCGAGCAAAACGTGCTCTTGCAACAACTTCTGGACTTGCAAGCGACGCAGGCAAACCTGCAGTATAAACTCCGGAATATTGCTCTCGATACGCGCCACGCGATGTATTCGCTGCTCGATTTCTTCTGTCCACCGCCGGTCGTGGATGGGGCACAAGCCGGACCTTCGGGGACAACTGCGGAACAAGGACTTGGCGAAACTGTTGTTGGAGCGGAACAATCGGGCGCGGAGACATTGGACGCGGATGGGAACGTAGGGCATGCGGTGTCCGAGGCAGAAGCGGAAACCAATGTTGCGGAGAAGGAGTCGGTTAGCGCGGAAGAAGGCGAACTCAAGGGCGACGTGGTCATGTTCTCGCCAGCTTCACCTCGCCTTTAGGTCTTTAATATGTTTTGCCGTTTTTGTAGTCCCTCGGGACAATGCACTGTTTGTTTTTGCGCTTTTTGAGACACCATAAGTAAAAAGAGTGAGTAAAGCGAGCAGTATAAACATAAGTGGAAAATAACAGAGACGCGCAGTATGAGCAGACGTAGTCCTGGAGCACAACGGAATTATCATACAGAAGATACTAAGTATAGGATCGGAAATGAATTAGCGTCTAAAATAGTAAAGAGTAACGGAAATGCTCAATCATCGTCTGACTCGGCCGGGTCCGCTTCCGGGTCTATTTGGTAGTACCCAAGTTCTTCTTCGCATGTTTCTTCTTCGTTGGCGGTAGCTGGTGTGGGCTGGTCGTCATCTCCTTGGGAGTGCAAGTTGGCCATTTGTCGCATGTGTTCCTCCGAGGCGTCTAATACGTCGTCCGGAACAGTTAGCCCTCGCCTCGCAAAATAAGGAATGACGCGGAATGCCACGTAAGGCCGGTCGAGTACCGTTCCGTTGAGCTCGCAAAGCATGTACGCGCCACCACGGTTACGTTGTAAGATCACATAGGGGCCAATGTAGCGCAGACGCATCTTCCGGTTTAGTGACTTCTCAATTGCGGTATTGCGGACTAATACCAACGCTCTGTGTTTGAAATCGAAGTCGCGGATGATTGTCGGATGCTCTTTCTCGAATCGTTTAGCCGCTGCTACACGCGCTGCATAGACCTTCCCTTTTAGAACTTCCGTTTGCGCATGTCGCTTCTGCAGTTCCATAGCGCATCGGGCAATGAGCTCGGTGGTCGACAGGAAAGCCTCGGGCGGCGGTAGCAAGTAGGTAGCCTCCGTGATGTCAAGCGGAAGCAGCGGATGCGTTCTGGTTACTGCAAAGTATGGTGATACGCCCATGCGACGTCTTGCTGTGACTCGCTCCGACCAGAATACGGAATGTAGGGCTGGAGCCCAATTGGATCCTTCCCCTTCGCTGGCTTTAACTAAAGCTTGCCGGACGTCGTAATGACTGCACTCTACAATGCCATTAGCGTGAGAGTTGTAACTGGAAATGCGGATGTGGTTAATGTGATACTTCTTCGCTAGATGCGCAACAGCCAGCAGTTTACATTACGAGGAATCCGAGCGGAATCCGAGTCCATTCCGAGTCCATTCCGAATTATCACCAATTGGACTCGGAATCCGAGTAGAATCCGAGCCCATTCCGAGTCCATTCCGAGTTGACAGGATTCCGAGCTGAACTCGGAATGAACTCGGAATGGACTTGGAATGGACTGGAATGGACCCACTCCGAGTCCATTCTTAGTTGCATTAAAAGTGCATTATCTTCAATTATGACATAGTCCAAGTACACATATGAGTACACCTTTGCTTTAGACCTCTTCTGAGGTCTCCTAACATGGGTGTGACTTGCAAGTATCAGTACCCACCACACTAAGCCATGCTCTAACCATTTTGCCAGCTTGCAAGCACTGTGGAGGTTTGATGAACTTCAGGTATGTTTACTGGGGTTTTCTGGGTTTCTGCATTCATTGGTGATGTTGCTATAGTGTAAAAATTAACATGGATTAGCCATGCTCATCTGGATATTTGTTTGTATGAGTGATGCATGAATAGTAGCCTCCAGGGCACACATGCAATATTGTTCAAATATGTGTCATCACATATTACCTTGGAGGCAATGATACACACAAATATGTGTTGTCACATATTACTTTGGAGGCAATGATACACACAAATATGTGTTGTCACATATTGCTTTGGAGGTGATGATTCACAAAGATATGTGTTGTCACATATTACTTTGGAGGTGATGATTCACACAGATATGTGTTGTCACATATTACTTTGGAGGTGATGATTCACACAGATATGTGTCATCACATATTACTTTGGAGGTGGTGATGCACACAGATATGAACCTGTCAAACCCTTCACAAATGTCAAGGTGGTTGCATAGTGTCAGTAATATATATAGACACAATATACTGTACATGCATATGTTCTACCTATCCTCAATCCTCCTCTGAGTCTTCTAAATTCTCCTCAACTGCCTTCTTTTCCTGCCTTTCAATAACATGTTTTGCATGATAGAAAAGCATAGTATGCAAAAACAAATGAAAGTTCCAAGATGTCATCCTCCTCAAAATATTGTCAAATCCACCTAACCAAGCATTCAACTGTTCACAAGCTTGTGTATTAAATGCACGCTTGTAATAAGGTCTTCCCCTCTCATCTCTCTCCACAATTACCAAGTTAGGGGCTGATCCATCCAAAGGAGCTGGATTGCACCATTTACGACACAATGTATCAGTTGCCCGATGATTAACATAGTGGTAAGAATCCACAATGAATCTACTGGTATTCTTCCACCTTTCCCATGATTCATTTGTGATACTTGTGCGAAGTACCAGGCAGGCCTTGTCAATACAAATGTAAGCAGGTTTACTCTCCTCAGTTGGATAAACATGCTCCAGAAATTCCAATATAGCTGTTGGAGATTCAGACTTTATGAACTTTCTCCATGCAATGACAACACCACAGGGTGCACAAATGGTTTCAACACAATAGGTTCTTGGAGGCCTGAAGAGTCCTGCTTGCCCTCCTTCAACATTCTCTTCAACACCATCTTCAACATCATGGGGTTGCTGTGCTTGATCAGCAGCAGGCATCCAAGGCCATGTCTCATCCAACCTTCTCATGGCCCTTCTGTAACCCCCCAGTACATTTGTTCTGTGATTGATGACATGCCCTTGCCAATTTCCTTGATGTTGTGCACATGCTTGTGTACCTTGTATTTTAACACTGTTGCAACCTGTGACATGACACAATCTGCCAACCAAGTTTTCATGAAATGCACAATATACCCCTCCTCGTGCATTCTGCAAGTCACTAGTACAATTCAAATAGCCACAATACTGAAACTCATGAATATAAATTAAGCAATAGTAATGTGTGGACTTACAGTATGTCCTGTGACAATTCCATCCACCACAACCATTTTTACAGGAGCACAATTTTCAACAATGTTTGTTTGAAATTGTGGTGCAATTAATCCATCCTCCATACCAATAATAGCTGATGGGTCTATGCCACCAGGATTGGCAGATCTTTCTCGATATTTTTGGGTACACTCATTACAGCTATGTTTCCTTGAAATGCTAATGATGCCACCATCCCCTAAAAGTTCATATGCTTGTCTTGTGACACTATCTATTGGTAGGCCATCTGCCATTGTCACATTCACTCCAGACTCAGCAGCCTGCATCCTTAATGACTCTTGAACAAAGGCTTGCCATATCTGCCTTCTTGCCACTTTTACAGACTCAAATGACATATTCCAAAACTTAGAATAAGTGGCAGGTGATGCATGAAAATTATAGATCCCACTCATCACAGCTGATGTGAACAGTCTATCAACCCATAGATTTTGCCCTATCTTCACATATTTGGCAGAATTCAAGTATACCCTGTCATATCTATCTTGAACTTGGGTAGTGACTCTTTCATGGTCAGCATAATAGACTGTCCTGCAATCTGGACAGAAACCACTTAACAGAGGCACTTGCTCATATGAAACAAAGCCTTTAACCAGAGTGACCAAAGGAATGTCTTTTGATTTAGTATGCTGCAGCAATGCCCTGGGATTACAGCTCATTGTCTCACAGACAACTGAGTCTGGACAAATGACATGTACTGGGGATATATCTTTATGTGAGACTGCCTTCAATTTCCCCTGGAATTTCCCTTTACTACTATAAGGATGCAGTTTCAGTAGTTTAGCAAGTGAATCAAGCTTCAAACATAATTTGGTGTTGAATCTTTCATGGTCATCATTCACTTCATCTCCTAGCAAAATTGGTTTGCCATCTAGTCTTTGGAGTATTGCATGTGACAGACATTTCATCCAACTGGTGATGGTAGTGGATACCTCCCCTCTATACTGTGGCCTTTGTTGGCGTGCATGGAGACTGATAAGGGTTGTATTTTCAGTGATGGAAAATAGAATCATGAGTACTGTTGATAGAGATATTGCAGAATCAAAATTAGATTCAACAAATTTGCAGAAGGTCTGGAATGGTATGTCTGGAAAAGCCTGCTCTGGTTTTGCTGAAACCATTGGAATCAAGGTAATCATCCACAGACACAGAAACCAACTGGATAGTCCATTCAAGAGCCATAAGACAAACATGGAGATACTACAAAATTTACAACTACACATGATCTTGGATGACAGAGAGCTTACTTCTTTGATTTCTTGCTCCCTTTCTTCTGCTTGGATCCTCCATCATCATCTGCTCCCTTTTGCTGCTTCTTCTTCCCTTTGCTAGCTGCCCTCTCATCCTGCTTCTCAAAATATCCTTTCAAATCCATAAAGTTGTATCCATTTTGCTTTGTGTAACCCCACACTGTCAAGTCATCAGGAGCTCCTTCTCCTCCTTCCAACCATTCCTGCATCATTGGATAATCAGGCACCTTTGCTAACTTTTTGACATGTGAGTGCCACATGGAAGGGGAGACAAACAATTTGACAATGTCTGTCAAATTGGGTTTCCTCTGTGCAGGCCATTGCCCCTTTGAAGTCATGTCATCCACTGTATGTTGTGCCTGCAAACAGGCCTTGTACTTTTGATAGTAAGCCTTTAAAGATGTGTCATCTTTATCAGTCAGATGACCAGGGATGTTCAATATGGCAACAAGTTCTGCAGGAGATAATTGAGCAGGAAATCCTCCAGAGGTCAAAGAGACACTGGAAGCTGCTGAAACACTGTGACTGGCAAGGTTAGTACCAAAGGTGGTTCCAGAAGGAATTTCCTCCTGCAGCATGTAAGTTCAAGTCAAACAGTGTGAAATGAAAGACTTACAGCACACAGAGAGATAACATGTCTACCTTCAACAACTGACCATTCTATCTTTTCCTCATCTGCAATGGCATCCTCATACCTACCTTTAATCACCCAATCCCCATCTTCACAGACATAAATCCTCTGGTTTAACTCTACACCATTGTTAATGTATGACAATAGAAAAATGGGACAGCAATGGCACTTACTGCCCACAGGAGAATATTTCCTGGACAAATGTTTGAGTACTGGTATAATGGATGGAGTCACCTCAGTTTTGAGGACCATGGTTGGCTTGGGGTCAGTGGCAATGTCAACACAGGACTTGTAGACTTTAACCAAGCCTTGAGCTTGGATCCTGTCCTCCATGATGTCTTCAGCATCAGCAAAATTAAAGAAATTTCCAGTTGCCCTGCCCCTGATGATTCCCCCAATGGTCCTAGAAGAACCTTCCAATGGTAGCTCCTCTCCTTCATTTGTCTTGTTCAAATCATCCTAGAAAATGGAATGAAGGAAAGGACAAACCTGATTTACCTCCTGGTCTCCAGTCTCTTCACCTTCATTGACCTCTTGATCTCCAGCTTCTTCATCTTCATGAATTTCCTGTTGCTTGGTTAGACTTTGGCTCAAGAAATAATTTGTGATACCTCACTTCTCCCTCATGGTCACCACCTTCACTTTTATCACCAATGTCAGTCTCATCTTCACTATTGCCATCTTCATGACTATCCTCATCATCCTTTTGAAGAATGTTATGAATTATGAGTGAATATAAATGTTAAATACTGACTCCACTGTCATTCAACTCCATATCAGAGCGACGTAGACGGGTCACTGTGCTTTGGTTGGCAGCACTAGTGACAATGGATATACTATGTTTTGGGGGATGGACAGAGATGCCACTCTCTTCTAATACAGTTTCCATACTAAGTATATAATAATACATGTATTAATGTCATTTAATTTATATTATATTTAGTTTAAATATCCATTTGTGAAGAAGAATGTAGGGGCAACAGAGAGAATGTGAAGGCATGGGTGAGGGGAGTGAGTGACAGAGAGAGGGCAAGGGCAGTGGAGAGAGGGAATGGAGGGTGGGCAGCAGCAGAGGCAAGGGCAGCAGAGAGGGCAAGGGCAGTGGAGAGAGGGCGATGGACAGAGGGCAGGCAAAGGTGAGTGAGTGACAGAGGGTGGCAGCGGCAGAGAGAGGGCAAGGGCAGTGGAGAGAGGGTGAGGGCGAGGGCGGGCGGCGGCAGAGAGAGGGCGGGCAGTGGCAGAGAGAGGGCGGGCAGCGGCGGAGAGAGGGCAGGCAGCGACAGAGAGAGTGTGAGGGCGGTGGAGAGAGGGTGAGGGCGAGTGAGTGACAGAGGGCGGGCGGCGGCAGAGAGGGCGGCGGCGGAGAGAGGCGGGCGGCGGCGGAGAGAGGGCGGGGCGGGAGAGAGGGCGAGGGCGAGTGAGCGACAGAGGGCGGGCGGCAGCGGAGAGGGCGAGGGTGGCAGAGAGAGGGCGAGGGCGAGGGCGGGTGGCAGTGGAGACAGCGGAGAGAGGGCGGGCGGCAGCGGAGAGAGGGCAAGGGCGGCAGAGAGTGGTGGAGAAAGGGTGAGGGCGAGGGTGAGCGAGCGACAGAGGCGGCCGGCAGCAGAGAGAGGGTGAGGGAGGCAGAGAGCAGTGGAGAGAGGGCAAGGGCAAGGGCGGGCGGCGGCGGAGAGGGCGGGCGGCAGCGGAGAGAGGGCGAGGGCAGCAGAGAGCGGTGGAGAGAGGGTGAGGGCAAGGGTGAGTGAGCGACAGAGGTGGGCGGCAGCGAAGAGAGGGCAAGGGAGGCAGAGAGCGGTGGAGAGAGGGCGAGGGCGAGGGCAAGCGAGCGACAGAGGGCGGGCGGCGGTGGAGAGAGGGCGGGCGGCAGCGGAGAGAGGGCGAGGGCGAGGGGAGCGAGAGACAGAGGGCGGGCGAGGGTGCGCGAGCGACAGAGGGTGGGGGAGCAACAGAGGGCGGGCGAGGGCGAGCAACAGAGGAGGGAAAGGGCACGTTGGTGTGGGGATGAGCGCGTTGGTGTAGGGATGGGCGCCAAAGGAATCATGTTCGTTTGCGAGTCCAGAAGGAGTAGAAGAGGGAGGGGAAGAAGAAAAATAAGAGGGATAGTGAGGAAACCGGTGAAAAAATGACTTACGGGGTGAGTTTGGGGTCGTCATTGGCCGCTGCATCGTCCTCGGCTATGCGAGCTGCGGACGTCTTCCTATTTGAAGGGATTAGAACAGCTGGTGAGTAAAATAAATATTGGTGGTGGGCGCACCTCTTCGCTGCTCCTGATTTCCTCCCAATTTCCTTCGTCTTCGCCCGTTTCTTCTCAGCGGCATTTGATGCCGCAGACTCCGCTCTGTTCCTCTTGGTTGAGCGACGGGGGGGCTAGCGCGATGCGTTGAGCGAGTGTTCATGCTGGTGGTGGGTGGGTGGGCTGTGCTGATCAGATCGATCACTGCACAGCTGTGCTGGCATATCACGTGATTTGCATGCGTGGTGTGTCACATGACAATCAACAACACGTCGGTGTCATGATCAACAATGCGCGTTTGTGTCACACGTGATGTAAGCAGATGCTATATATATCTGAGGCTTGTGTACTGGTTCCCCTCGGAGTGTGCTCGGACTACGAGTAGTCCGAGCACACTCCGAGCTTGACCAGTCCTAGGACTGGTCGGATTTGTCCTAGCTAGGCTCGGAATGGGCTCGGAATGGGCTCAGACTGCACTCGTAGTCCGAGTTCCATTTTGAGTGGGCTCTCAGCCAGAATTCTGAGCTCGGAATTGGAGCTCGGAATCCGATCGGAATACGAGGAGTCCTCGTAACCCACTCGGATTCCAAGATTTGAGGGGGGGGGAGAGTAAAGTGCTCGGTAATGCAGAAGGGTGCGGATTATACTGCGACTGTCGTGCAGCTTACGCTGCGGGTTTGTGAGCGTTTTGCGATATGCGAGGCCTGCGGATCTGTGCGGTATCAGATAATTAGTGTCGGGGTCAGTGCATGTGTATAATCCCAATGACGGTAGGACTACTCTCGCATAGCATGACGCATATATGTGACGAGGTCGTTACACGGTCACAGCGGGACACCGCTCATCAACGCACCCTCCGTTTCACCCTAAGTGTGAATGGCCAGCTCCAACAGGACAGGCAACACCGACTTCAAACCTCCCCAAAACCACCCATCTACCTGGTATGTTTCTCTTGGCATGTTGTGAGCCTCGCCAAGTTGTATTTATGCTTCTCCTTTCCCCTTGCCCCTTGCACCTGCACGCAGGCCAAACTGGTGGGAGCAATCAAGATGACTGAGACACCATTAGCTTTGTTCCCCTCGCTCTGTCGAAATTTCAGCAAGGAGCATGTCACCATTGCCACACCGCTTCCATCACTCATTGCAGCCCCATCCAGCATGTCATCCATGCCAAGTGCTCATGGGCTCATCATCAGTACCCAGCCACCAGCCACTTACAACAAGTTTCTCGTCCCTACTGATGCCACTAGCTGCTTTTCGATGACTCCATCACCTGTGACCTGTGCCAAACAGACCATGCACTCTGCATTGGTCAGTTCACTGACTGGTCCAGAATGCACATTGCTGCTGTGAATGCCCTGGACACCAACAAGCTCAGAAAGTTGCCTCACGGAGATTTGGATGGTGAGGTTTACAGCTTCATATCTACATTACCTCCCCCTATCTGCCAACCAATCCCCTCTCCTTGGTTCCCCCAGGACTTGGGTGCTGCCCAAAAGATCCTTGGCTCATTGAGCTTGCTATCTGGGCAGGTGCAACCAGAAAGGCCCTGTTGTGGCATTAGTCATTTGTTTGTGCCCCCAACAAAGAGGATTGTATATCAAGGATCAGAAGTTGAAATCACTGCTTGTCTGCCCACCTTATTCTCAGTCCCATCCCATCACCGCCTCTCTCCCTTCTTGCCCCAGGACCAGGAGTGATTCACTCTTGCCACCCTTGCCACCCTTGCCACCCTCGTCGCCATAGAACAATTGAAGTAGTCTCAGAGCCCTCTGCTCTCTCGCTGCCATGTCTGTTCTATCCTCATTCCCACCATTCACTCTCTCCACCTTATGACAACCCTCGTTGCACTCATTGCCAATCCTCTGCCACGTTTGCAGCTACCGTTTAAATATCATCTTGTGCATTGTTTTTCTTTTTTGCTCAAACTCTTTCTTTCTGACATCCAAAACCTACTCATTCCGTACAGCCACTGATTCCTGCCACTCTCGCAGTAAGTTATCTACCTATTCTATCTACCAGGTGAACAGTCGATATGGCCAAAATCTTTAACAGATAAGCTTGTATATATAGTAGCATTGTCTACTAACAAACTAAAGCTACGATTCTGTCATCTACATGCCACTCTGTCTCGCCGCCCTCCTCTGTCTCAGTCAATATGGCCGAAATCTTTGACTGGTAAGCTTGTATACCATAGTAGCGTCATCTACTAACAAATTATAGCGACAATCCTGTCATCTACACACCGCTCTGTCTCGCCACCCTCCTGTCTCAGTCGATATGGCCAAAATCTTTGACCAGTAAGCTTGTATACCATAGTAGCATCATCTACTAACGAATTACAGCAACAATCCTGTCATCTACGTGCCGCTCTCTCTCGTCACCCTCTTCTCGCTCACCGTATCTCAGTCGATATGGCTGAAAGTTTTGACCGGTAAGCTTGTATATCATAGTAGCATCTACTAACGAACTATAGCAATGATCCTGTCATCTACGCGCTGCTCACTCTCATCGCCCTCTTCTCTCTCTCTGAGTCTCAGTGCCTATTTGCCTCTGCTGCCCTCTCCTCACTTTCACTGTCCTCCATATGTGGGATACTGTCATATACGTGCCGCTCACTCTCGCCGCTGCCCTCTACTGCCCTTTGCCATCGTCGCCCTCTTCTCTCACCACTGCCCTGTTTGCCTCTGTTGCCCTCTCCTCACATTCACTGTCCTCCATGTGTCAGATCCTGCCATCTACGCACTGCTGAGTCTCGCTGCCGCTCTTGCCGCCCTTTGCCTTCATCACCCTCTTCTATCCTGCCACCCTGTCTGTGACCTTGCCACCCTGTTTGTCTCCCACCCTCCTCATGTTTACCCTCTGTCGCCCTTTCTGTGCTGCTTACTCTCGCCGCCCCATCATCAGGAGCCTTCTGCTGCACTCTCATTGCCCTGTATGCCATCTGCCATTCTGCCCTCTCCTCATGCTTGCCTCCCTCTCTCTCTACCCTATTCTAGACAGTGTATGAAAGGAGAGGATACAAGGAGTGCAATAACTAGTTAATTAAGTTATATTTATTCTACCAATGATATAATTATGGCCAAGAGGAGTTGATTAAGTATTGTCAGTCTGATGCTCATGATCAAGATGCCTCTGTCATGCACATCATATCAGAGGTACCATGATGATGATGATGATCACCTGCAAGATGTCCTGGATGGTCATGTCATTCTGATACCCATGATCAAGGTTCCTCTGTAAGGCATGACTTATCAGGCCTCATAATGATAATGATGATGCAAACTACCTGCACTATATTTTGTGTGTTCATGATCAAGTGTAACATGTCTGGATGATTGTGTCAACTGTTGTTGGACTGATGTCCATGACCCAGATTTGTCTGTCATGCATAACTTATCAGAGACACCATGATGATGCAAAACTACCTACACTATATGTCTGTGAATTTATTGAACCTGTTGATCAGGTATTGGCATTCTGTGAAATCTTGATCAGCTGCAACATGTCTTGGATGGCCATGTCAAGCATTGTTAATCTGATACCAATGATCAAGACTCCTCTGTCTTGCATGACTTATCAGAGCATGATAATGATGATGATGATGCAAACAACCTATACTATCTTTCTGTGTGTTCAGATCAGAGGCACCATAAGGATGATGATGACACCAACCACCTACACTCCATGTCTGTGTGCTCAGATCAACTGCAACATGTCTTGGATAATTTCGTCAAGCATTGCCACTATGATCAGCAATGACATCAGATATCTGTTGATCACACCATGATAAAACTGGCATAATCTGCCATCTCTACCAACCCTTATCTATGTTTATCTATGTTTATCATTGTTACAGTTATTGTACCTATCAAGCCTTTCTTGCATATCTTGCCCAAGCCATGACATCAGGTATCTGTTGCTCACACCATTATAAAAGTGACATAATCTGCTATCTCTACTGACCCTTATCTATGTTTATCATTGCTACAGTTATTATACCTATCAAGCCTTTCTTGCATATCTTGCCCAAGCAATGACATCAGGTATCTATTGATCATACCCTGATAAAACTGACATAATCTGCTATATCTACCAACCCTTATCAATGTTAGGCAATGGCTTGATTCTTATGACTACTCATAACAACTTATTTATCCTTATGGAACATCCCAATTATTGTTTGCCTTTTGAAATTTGTCAACTCTACTGTCCTTTATCTAGCATTGTCAATTGGTGTATAAGAGTTATATATATTTTTAATATTTTAATATTTTAAGGCCATATAAGGCCTTAACCTTTTCACCCAACAATCCTGATGCGCTGGGGAATGCTAAAAGAACAAAGGGGGTGCAAGATACTGAGAGGACAAGGGCAATAACGGCCAGACAAAGGTCGCAAGAAGGCTCGAGGGTGCAAAACTAGGCTCGACACAATGAGGGGACTGCTGGGTAGGCTCAAGGGAAGCAAGGGAAGCAAGGGGAATGGGCTTAGAACGAAACCCTGAGAGGGGAACAACTGGGGGGAGCTATCATCTGGTCTCTGTGTTCTCTTTGTTTATCAGGACTACCCTCGCCGTGACAGCTTAGGGCCCCAACAATAGACTTAGGAGTGGAGGAGATGAGAGTAGGTAAGAAACCTGAGAGAACTTGACTGAGGACTCTGGGTGCTACTTGCTCAGTTTATATACTACAAGGGTGGTCTGTGCACCACTCTAATAATAGTAGCTACACTAAGTAAGTATGAGTAAAAGATATAACATAATTAGCCCCTGTTGCTGTGCATTGGTAAGCCTGAGTCATAGTCTATGAGTCATTGGTCTGGTAGTCCGTAATCTAATCTAATCATTATCTAATCTAATCTAATCTTAGCGCTGACTAGATAAGATAGACACCAACCTGACTAAGATGTTTGGCTACAGCTATTGTAAAATACAAGAAAAAGAATAAAAATGTCTTAGAGATTTTGACCGTTGAGAACAGGTCATGACAGTACCCCCTTTTTAGGTTTCGGCTTCCTAGACGAACTAAAAATCTTCAAAAGATATATGTCCACCTTTTTTCTCCTTTTGCCATCTCATGCATAATTGCCATGCCCAAAATGCTTTGGGCAGGAAAGCCCAAGGATCTACACCTTGGTCGGCTTTTTCTATCCAACAGTACACATCTCAATCCATTGTGATGCAAGGATGGGGAGGAGGTTTCAGTTTTTTAACTGGTTCTGGGAAGGGACAATGTGAGGATTGTTCACAGCAGTGGCCCATGTTTGAATAGCCACCAATGGTAAGGATTGTAGATTGAACTTTTTTGTTGTTGTGGCAGTTCTTACCCATGTTGGTAAGATAGACGATATACAAATGCATATATGTGTTTGAATAACCGGGCCCAGAATAAGGCCTTCTTACAACAAAGTGAAGCAGTTTAAGGCCCTACTCCAGGGCCAGTCCTTTTTAATTTTTTAAGCATCTATTGCAATCGCATGGACCATCATGATCAGATGATTCATTTAACTGCTTTAGAAGCTGTTGTCCTTTCCATTTTTGCCAATTTTTCTCCCATGATGCAGTTTCTGCTACTGCATTTATGTCAATCCTGGATATGGCCATTCCTGGACTTTCAGTAAGGTTTTCATATTTTTTGAAGTTTAATTTATCAAAGACACTTTTGTCAATGATTCGTATCACTCTGGGGTTTTTGTCATAGAAATGCTTAATTTTCTTTTTTGCATTTCCTAAATTCTCCTTTGGCTCCCACAAATTGTGTTCTGCTGTATATCCTTTCCATTTAACAAGATATTCTATCTTGTTTCTTTTTAATTGAACTTGAGGATTTCTTCTACCTCATATTCTTTTTCACCATCAATTTCTACTGGTGGTGGCGGTGCAATACGTTGTCCCTTAAGTGGTTTGACATAGGGACATATTCTTGAAACATTCACAACAGGATGAATTTGTTGTGAAAAGGGTAGATTTAACTCTACTGCATTTGACGAAATGATCCTTTTAATTGGGTAAGGGCCTATCCATCATTCTGCTAACTTCCTAGTTGGTTGTCCAGAGAGTTGGAGATCTTTGGTTGATAACCAAACTTGATCTCCTACTTTGTACTCTGGCACTTCAGAACATCGTCAATCTGCGTAAAGCTTCATGTCATCCTGTGATTTCTTTAATGCGGCTTGCGCTTCTTCATGAATTTCCTTCATTTTTTGCACAAAGTCAGCCGCAGCTGGATGACTTCCTTCTTTCCTGGGTTCAATACCCATTCTTGGATGTTTTCCTTAGTTTACAAAAAATGGTGTATGTTTTGTTGATGCTTGAATTTTGTTATTGTAACTAAATTTAGCGATTGTGAGCCATCCCAACCAATTTTCTTGTTGTTGATCTACAAAAATCCTCAGGAACTGCTCTAGATTTTGATTCATTCATTCCGTTTGTCCATCCATCTGTGGATGGAAAGCTGTAGACAAATCCATAGAAATGCCTAACATTTGATTCAATTCCTTCATCATTTGAGTGGCGAATTGAGGTCTGCAATCTGAGATTATTGACTCGGGGAGACCATGGAGTTTCCATAGATGATTAACCCCACCTAAGGTCCAACCTGGTGAAGTGTTTGGCTTGTCCTGCTCGATCTACGAGCTCCGATATTAATGGTAATGGATAGTTATTTTTAACTGTCCATTCATTTAGGTAACAGTAATCCTGTACCATTCTTTTTTTTCCATCTTTTTTCATTACAAAGAACACCGGCAATGTTTAATATCAGTCCCTAAAATGAGTCATTCTGAGTTTTCTTCTATTTATATTCCTTCTATGATATTCTATATGACATCATTTCATTCTATATGACGTTGTATGAGTCATTATGACTAACCATGAGTCATAATCATGAGTCATTGTGACTCCAAATAAGTCATAAGTATGAGTTATTATGACTATAAATGAGTCATAACTGTGAGTCATAATTGTGAGTCATAATTGTGAGTCATAAGTCACATGACTAATATTATGTAAGCTATTTATGATTAAATATGAAACACTTAATTAATAGTTATTCAATCTTATCTTATTAGATAAGATATAGATTAGATATAGATTAGATAAGATATTCATTACATTAGTTATTGTAATGAATGTAACTAATCTAATGTAACTATTATAATAACTGTCAGAGTTTCAACAGTTCTGAAGCACTAGAAGCTGTGCTTGTAGCTGCTGAATGGTGTTATTTTGATTATTCAGCAGTTGTAACAACTGCGCAGATGTCAGATCTTCTTCTCCTTGATCCAACATATTGATGTATCTGGGGGGTGGTGTAAATGGGGATCTCGACGGTTGTGATACCGATGGAGATCTAAATGCTGGTGGTGGTGGTGAGAATGGTGGTGCTACTTCTCCGATATATTGAGCATCAGAATGAAATAGGCTATGGATATTTAAAGTTGCGGGGTTTGGGACAAGGATCTGGAACAGTGCAGGTTCCCACTGATGTTGTACCTCGGTGATTGAGGGTGTGGAGTTGACTCGGTTGGTGTATGTAATGCGGGGATGTCTGAGACTGGATCATTATCATCAAATGGATCTGGCCCAAAAGGGTTGTAATCAATATCAAAGTCTTCTAGACCGTCCAGTGGTACACTGAATACTTCTATCCAGAAGTTATCGATTTCCCTATCTGTAAGCCCGTGCGATCTAAGAAGATCTCGTACTTCGTAATTCTCCGTTATGTAGAAGTGAGGGAGGTCTTGGCCTGTCACTTATTTGGGAATGCACTCAGGGTCCACAACCCTCCCTGCAGTGCTTGTACGTAAATGGTATAGTACGGTTTTTAACTTTTTGATGAATTGATTACACTAAACTGGGTCCAAATGGTTGTCCAGTTAGCACTACTCAAGAGCACGTGGTCAAGCGATGGTTACTCTCAAGGATTATGAAATGATGTGTCTAAGTATATACATGTATAGCCTTCAGAGGCCTAGACCAGGGCAATTTAACGTGCATAGGGGCTGGTGAGGCTGGTCCTATGATGCGAGTGACATAATGTGTCGCTACTCCGGCACTGGTATCCTGTGCACAGGTAACCCTATCAACTGGGTTAGGTTCTTCGGTTTGCATAGACCGGGAACGTAGAGTAAGACTTTTATGGATGTCTCACAGAACCAAGGGTGACGATTTTATAGTTTGACAACTAATAACACTTTTAAAGTCTGTGGAAGACTATGTGATCCCCCTGATATCAAAGGTTCCCCTTAGCCCAAGGGTCTGGGCACGAGTGTGATGCTCTAGTATGAGTGGGGCAGTAAGCAATGTGATCAGTCAAGTTCTACTATCAGGACTACCCTTGCCGTGACGGCTTAGGGCCCCAACAATAGACTTAGGAGTGGAGGAGATGAGAGTAGGTAATAAACCTGAGAGAACTCGACTGAGGACTCTGGGTGCTACTTGCTCAGTTTATATACTACAAGGGTGGTCTGTGCACCACTCTAATACTAGTAGCTACGCTGAGTAAGTATGAGTAAAAGATATAACATAATTGGCCCCCATTGCTGCGCATTGGTAAGCCTGAGTCATAGTCCATGAGTCATCGGTCCGGTAGTCTGTAATCTAATCTAATCGTTATCTAATCTAATCTTAGCGCTGACTAGATAAGATAGACACCAACCTGACTAAGATGTTTGGCTACAGCTATTGTAAAATACAAGAAAAAGAATAAAAATGTCTTAGAGATTTTGACCGTTGAGAACAGGTCATGACATTGTTGTCTATTGTGCTATACATCAACTCTGTGATGGATGAGCATAACCCATTTGGTGACCCAAAGAGCTGGATCATCTCCTTATAATGGACAAGTGAATGCTGCTGTGGAAGACTGAGACCTTCCTCCTTGCGAATGCCGAGAGTTTCAAAAATGACCTGATCTCGATGAAAACAGGTGAGAGCATCGTGAATTTGCTTTAGAGTGGCTTCTGTGTGTGTGGATTGTTGGACCAAGTAACAGAAGTCAAGGAAGGCCGCTAGGCATTTCACCATTTGCTCAGGTACATGGCCCAATATTGCTGGTAGATATACCTAATAAATCAAATTATAAATGCTGCTTTGATCAACTGGACTTCATGCTTACCTTCATTAAAGCCTTGGAGTCGCCTCCTGTCCATTGCTTGAACCCACACCCTTCAGGAAAGCGGCGGAGGCCTGGGAATGGTGGTACAGCAGCAATTCTGAGATATCATGTTCAGTTGACACCTTACAATGGTTGATGGTTTTTGTATATACCTCCAGTCAATGTCTGCCATTATGACAGTGGCATTTGCCTTCCCATGTTCTCACTCTAGCCACTCACCAACCCAGGTAACCAAGTGGTCCTTGAATGTGCCCTTGATAATTTGATGCAATATATCTGACATGATGAGTTCATATATGTCGGCATGTGGGAAAAAGGTGGTAAAAGGCTGTCATGCAATTGTAAGTTACTAGTACATGCTGTATGTGCTTTGCATGCCATGTTAAACATACCTTTACTTCACCAACTATCCCGTAGTCATGCCACAATGTTTTTAGATCCATACTTTCCATAAGCATTTCCATATAAGCCTTTGTGCATGGGAGAGATGGGCCATCCAGATTCTCCGGTGTTCCTGTGCATCTAATCGCAAAAATTAAATAGAGGCCATCATCAAGCAGGGGTATACTGACCTGGGGCACCAGCCAGACACTGTACTGGCCAAAATACATTGCTCGGGGTAGTCAGCAATATATGGACCTAGTCCATATATCACATGTCGGAAGTGGCCATCGGCACATTTGGTAACCCTTGGAACTGCCATGTGGATTCGCAGTGGCTCTAGTATGGCTTGGATGGATGAGTGAAATAACTGGCATTGGAATTGTCTCCAGCAGTCATTGCTGGTGTATTTTTGATTGGCTGCCACAACAAGTGTCAATTAAACATGGGCAAAATGTCTGTGATGAAATCCGTACTTTTAGGTATGGCTAGAAATGGCAAAAGTGAAACAGCATTTCTGTGGGCTCATTGCACACTGTTAGTAACAATCCCATTCGATATGTAAATGGGATAATATTCATTTTGGCCTGTGGCAACTGAAACGGTCATCTTGTCACTGCCAAGGATGACAGGAACAAACATTGATCCATGCATAGATGGATCTTCCGATATCATGTCCTGTATTAGGACAATAAGTGCTGGTTAACCATTGGCGCAATCTGTATAACTGACAGCCTGCTTCCATGCCCAATTTCCAGATAGTAGATCACCCCAGACTCGCTCTCCATTTTGGTTGTACTCGCGGAAAGGGGCAGTGTGGAATTTCCGGTCAAAATCTGGATTTGCGAGCTGATTTTCAAGTACGGCCAATGGGTCTCAATACCAGACCTCATAGCCCAATTTCATCCAAGGAATGTTGTCTGGGTTATCACCTGAATATGTTACCAAAAAATTGTTCCAAGCCACATTGTTCTCACCTGAATATATTACCGAAAAAGTGTTCCAAGCCATGTCACCTTGTTTGATGCTATCAATGGTCTGATATAGATCCTTGTGATCTACAAATGGCAGTGCATGATTGCAGCAAGCTTGAAATCTGCACAATCACGGAAAGGTTGATATGAAGGGACCTGCTCATCAACTGGCAGTGGAGCACCTAGTGGAAGATCTCGACCCAAATGGTCACAAGGAGTACCTGGTACCATATTAGTGTTATTATGTGACATTCAAATGGAAGGGAAATACCAGATAACTGCTGATGCTTGGTGACAATATGACCAGCTTCACCCTGTTGGTGATCGCCAACCATCTCATTGGGTGTGGGTGATCCCCAAGAACTGTTCTCATCATTGATATTGTTGTCATTGATAACGTTGAAATCGGTGATGTCCTTATGTTGGTCAGGGTTAACATTGATAGACCGGTGCTTCACATTGACATGTTGGGTAAGTCCGGACCAATTACAGAACCCACACCCACAGCGCTGTCCATCCTCAAGCTTGTGGTTACAAAGGTATGCCTGATGCTTATATTGATGTCCAAATTGCGGCTTGAACATAGGTAGGCTAAGTAAATGATCAGTGGCTGAGCAGCATGGGACCAACTGGCAAGCCACCCAAACATACCCATTGCCAAAAAACATACAATCCTCCCAAAAAAAAAAACTGTCAGTCACCCAGGCATGCCTCTTCAACATGTCAAGCAAAACAATAACTCTCCTCCCACTCCTAGCAGTGCACAGATTGCGGGCCAAACGCCAATACAGGTCTACAGCAATGTGAGCATTGCTGTTCTGAAAATGGTCATTTTTGTAACATGTCATTTTCCAGGTGGTTCGCAATAAATGTAATGAGTCACCTGTAGCTAACTTGAAGTGCATTGGGTTGGGAGGCACTACAATAGGCATAGACAGTCCAAGGCCTCCTAGCCATGGCCAAAATTGTATGGCCACATGCGCTGTAGCAGCTCAGTTCCAGCTAGCTTGGAACCGATGCCTACAGCACACATTTGCCCCGCCTCAACCCTTGGACCCTCCAACACTTATTTCCAATGCCAATGAAGCCAGATGAGCCCCTCCAAGCAACATCCAGCCTCACCAAGCACCACCAAGTGTCATTGAGCATCACCGTACCCTCTCGGACCCCTTCGGAACCCCTTCGGACCTCCATCGGAACCCTTCGGACCCTCGGAGGCCACCGCTCCGAGTCCTCATGTATGCTGCATGGCAGTAGGTACATAAGTGTGCAATGTAGTTAGAGAATACAGTTTCCCCTTGGTCCCCTACACTTGTTTGAGCCCCATCGGAGCCTCAGCCAGCACTGGGCGACGCCCTTTTGGCACCGCCAAACTCACTCGGCGTTTTCCCGTGACCTCGGAGGCCTCCCAAGTTGGCCTCTGTTTTATTGTTTCAGCACTGCAAATGCCAAGAAGCACCCCGGGCTCCTTGCCCTGGATGAAGAAGATTTAAAAGCAATGAAAAAGAAAGAAGTGGCTGCCTTACGTCGACAAGTGAAAGCTGAAGGAAAAAAAGACTCCCAAGCTTGTCTTCTTGCAAATACTGAACGCATTTCCAGTTTTGAAGACCAACTCAGCTGACAGCATGCAGATAGCCTGGCTAATGCAGCCCGGCCTGCTACAAGAGCCACTCCCAAAATGGTCATCCGTCCTAATCAGCCTGATCGTTCCGATCATGCAAAAGGCCTTAGTCGTGATGTGGTAGAGTCAGATGCCTCTTGTATGGAAGACCAAGATTACACACCCTCTGGTGAAAGCAAGTCAGAGGGACTCAAGGTACGTTGGTGTTTTACTCACTAGCCTATTCTCACCAATCTCATAAGGATCTGGATGGGCACAACAAAGAAAATGTTGTGCCAGGAGGCCCTAAGTACCTTCACAAGGGTAAGCAACGTCATGCGTGGGCCCAAATTGAAGCTCACCAACAAGAGCCGATGATGAGAGACATGTCCGTGGCAAGCATGAACAACAAGGCAAACAGTGGCAAACATAAGCATGACTCTGACTCGGAAGAGTGAGTCACTCACAGTGCACTCCCCATAGAGCCTACTGATTCCTTTGTATACTTCCATTTTAGCAGCATGAAATCAGCCAAGAGAGCAAAGACACAGAGATACAGCAACCTGCCTATAACAATGCCCACCACAGCTGAGGATGAGTGCTTCAACCTTTGTTATGGAGGGATTATGGATGATGTGATCAATGAGACAGCTCCACTCCCTGAAAAGCCATCTCAGGTCAAGGTTCGTTGATTGACATATTTGACCAAGTACAACTGAGCGTCAATTCATGGGCAGGTTACAGCATGAGTTGAGCATGACATCCCACTCGTCAAGGTCGAGGCGCTTGACCCAGGTCTTCCCGGGTGCTGACGGGGAAAAGTAAAGGAGTGATCAACTCAGGCATGCCTGAATTTAGACAGTTGACAACTTGAGAAGTGGAAGAAGGTTCTCATACCGGCTTTTAGGGAAATTCTAGGAGCTCAAACAAACCCATGGGATAACACCAACCCCAAATTACTTGCAGAATTGAAGTTCATTTATCACTTGGTACTGCCAGATGCCCCCCGCAAAATTGAACACAATGGCCCAGAGTATCTAATTGTAAGACTTTATCAAGGAAAAGATTTGTGCTACTCACCTGGATATATCAATAAGGCATGCCAATGAGGATGCAAATGGCAAGCGCACATCACTCACTCAGTCTTACAAGCAACTGAAGAATTCCTGGTCGATGCCTGTGGCAATTCCCCGACAGCCATTGCAGAGCTTGTAATGCATTTGTTGGAAGGCATGTGGTATATGTGGGAGGTGCATGAGGCACCAACACCCTTAGTGAGTGACCAGCAAGACAGGTGGTGACATCATGCTGATCGCAGGTAGGAATATCAAGGTTTATTCCTCGCACCCTATATCATTGCGGGCATCACAGCACATCTGGAGATGACAGCCAACCTACCTGAGGAGGTCAAGCTCACAGATAAACTGTGAGGATCACAATCCTAGCCCCTCAATTTTGGTTTACTTTACAGTCAACTGCTATATGCATTATAATGGGCCAGGGGCCTTATGGGACATTATGGAACACCAATGGTTAAGTCAGCGCATGGGAGTGCTCACCAGAGGGCAAGACGATGGTTGGAGGAACCATCCAATACTATATACGGAAGGACGGCCAGACTAGGAAGGTGGATCACCGCCTTGATGGCATCAGTGCATCAGGAGGATCAGCGCATCAAGCCATCACACATCAGACAAAGGTGCAAGACAGCATGCATGTCTATAAAGGATTGCAATGGGAACGCACAATGCCTTGAGGCATTGCCCATTATGGTCAGGGTCTAGAGCAGTCCGGAAGAGGTCTATGAGTGGAGTCAGAGTGGCCGCGCCCATATGCGCCCATATGCGCAGCAACTGTGGCAGCGCCCAAGCACATGCTCACCAAGAACAATAAGAGTGAGTCAGAGTGGGGGAGTGCCAGTGGGTCTAGGAGTTGCAAGGGGTCCTCATAGAGTAGTATATAAGTAGGTACAGTGTAGCTGGAGTCTCCCCAGACTTCAGATAGTTTACCTCCACCCCAATCTATCTCGTTCTCATCTCCTTTCTATCCTCTGGCCAGCAACGAGGCCTGTGGGCCCCTTAGGGGGATTGTAGGGTTGTGGTTAGGGGCGTGAGCTCATAACATAAACCCTGAGGAGCACTCACACTCGTGACTGTCACTGTATGTTTAATATTACTAATGCCAGCGTCACTTATCGAATTTTTATAGGCAGAATGTGCGCTGAAAGCTTGGGAGACCAGTACATGCATGCTTGGGGAAGATATCAGCAAAAGAAAGGAAGAGGAGTTCTCAGAGGCACGCTGGGGTGTGGCCACCAGTACTGTCATGCCCTCAGTTCTTCACATGAGCGAGCGCAAGTGGGATAAGGTGTTCAAAAGGGCATGGGAAGCCTCGGGAATAGCACAGCACAATGTGGGACAAGGCTTGCCCATTCCGGATGATGTGTGTGCCCTTGCATATGAACCTGACAGCAAGTAGAGTAAACTGGAGTACCAGCGCACAACTGAAATAGACAGTTACTTATGCTCTCACTTATTGACTTGAGGCAGCTTATCAATTCTTCCTGACACTTTGTAAGTAAAGGATCTACTGGAATAAGTACATAATACTTATTCCTTATTGTCTTTGTCTACTTACTTAAGTGCAATAAGTAACGAAAAGTAAAGTAAGTGAAAGTGTAGTTTTGCTGATGGAGGAGCTTTTGAAGGACGGGGAACTTGCTGTACCAACCGATGGTATTCAAGGATTTGCCTAACTGTGGGTTGGCTGAAAACTCTCCATCACCACTAACAACAACTTACAGTCATTCATGGACTAATGAGTGCCTATCAATTATACAGCTTGAACTGGATGATTTTCCTGCATCACAACTGTCTGAACAGCATCTTGGCCGATGAGATGGTACATGCCCACTTCAGATGATGAACTACCATGAATATGTCCATTTCAGGGAGGTAAAACACTTTAAACTATATCATTCTTGGCCTATCTCAAGCATTATCCCTGGCCTAAGTCCACTCTTCAAAACTGGAACCATGAGTTCAAAAGATGGACTCCGGATTTCCACGCCTCCATTTTGACAGGAACAAAGGAAGAGCGTGTGATATCATTGCTAGTTGGCTACTAATCCAAGAATTCAAAGTTTGCATTACATCGTACAAGATTTGTCTCATTGAAAAGTCTGCCCTCAAGAAATACATTCATCATAGACAAAGCACATCGCATCAAGAACGTAGATTCAATTCTCTCGCAAATCGTTCAGTCCTTCACTTCCTGAGGCCACATGTTGATCACTGGTATACCTCTCCAAAACAATTTGAAGGAGCTATTCACTCTCCTTAGCTTCATTTGTCCTGAGATCATCGTAGGACCTTGACAGTTTCTTACACAAAGACGATAGTGGTGTTGAGGGCGAAGAACCCAAGAGCAAAAAGGTCATTGTAAGCCTTATATAAGATTTGACAACCTCTATAGTGTAACTACGAGTAATCTCATTTTTTTGGTCATTTGTCATGCCATGAGCTTTTAACAATACACACCAGTGCATCCACTTGCACTAAACACATTGTTGGAATACAACCCCGCACTGAAGGGAGATGCACATCAATTTATTTATAATACATTTCTATTTATGTCACACCCACCAAAGCTGTGTCAAAACATCTTTCAACAATAGCTTGTTCTATTCAGCCTATCATGGCTGTGTTTTATGTTTCCTATATACTCCAGTGACACCCCTCAGTTGTTGCTGCCCGACTGAGTGCTCATACTCTTATCACATATCCAGACAACAGCAAATGAGAAATCCCACTTGCAATGCTGAAGGAGGGCAATGCAGCATCATCAAGAGATTAGTGGCTCTGGGGCAAACGGAGGGTCAAAGTGAGAGCAAAAAGAGGGAACCCAACCCTGGAGTCATGGCTACAACCAAAGATTGGGACGGTCCTCATAGTAAGAATTGAGCAAATGGATAGTCGCAGATGCCAAATGCCAGAAGCTTACCTCCCTGATACACATCATTGGGAGGGGGGTTCCTTTTTTGAAAGACAGAAATGTCAGGGCTCAATTTGCATCCACACAATCTGAGCTATTAGCAGTCAGCCCAAAGAAGAGGATGACATTGAAATGGACCTGGTGAGACTTGGTACGGATTTTCTTGCAGGCAGGATTGAAGCTTGATTGTTTTCCAAAATCGACAGAGGACAGTGTGACACTTACATGCAGACAGTATTGGTTCTGTTCCTTTTTGTACCATTGCCCCATGTAACGTATTTACTTTCTTCCCCAATATATCCATGCAAAAAAAGGAAAAGAAAAAAAAAAAGGACAGTGTGACTCCAAAGTTCTGTGACAAGTCAGTGTGTGACACAGTGACTCGCACAGCCTTGCCTCTTCGCCTACCTGCGTAATTCGATGCTCAAGTACCACTTGAGTAACTCAAGTATCAGAACCTTTTCATGGCACAGCTTTTGCTATACTTGTCACACCCCTCTAGTCCTAGACACTTTTTTTATTCGCGCATCATTCCAACACTAGAAGCTTGCCATCACCCTGTTTGACAGTTGACTTTCTGTGATTTCGAGTAACATCTGCAGTGTCATATTCTACTTCTCAACTTGCTCCAAGCCAGATACTGTTTTGCATATCATTCCATGATCAACTCAGTCATGTCTGACGCTGCACATCCTCAGGATGCAGTGGGTGAGTTTGAATGTTAGGATCTTACCTATAGAATTCTGACATAATTACTATAGTTGAAGACCCAGAAATGATGAATATACTCAAGAGCCAATATGCATGCCCTCACTTCTGCATCCTTGTCATTGGAAGAGCTAATGCAGGCAAAACAACTATTCTTGAGAAAGTTTGTGGTGTGGCACAGGGGACAAAACCCATTATATATGATTGGGATGGAGTTCTACTTAAGCCCAAGGGGTTGGCACAATTGAAGCAATTCTTTCAGAGAAAGGACTCTGGTACTCATTTAAAACCAACAATAGAGGTGGGCTGGCTTATGTACTTTGACTGCCATTGACTTCAGAAACACCATTCAGTGGGGCATACATGAGATTGAGCACCAGATTACATATCCTGGCAGCAACTTCATCTTCCATGACTCACAGGGCTTTGAGGCTGGTTCTAAAGGAGAGATGGAAGATGTTTGGAAATTTATTGAGAAGAAATCTATGGCAACTGATCTCAAAGATCAATTGCATGCAATTTGAGAATCCAACAGTGCTGCATATTTGGGGTCTTGTGTCCTTTAATGACGGAATTAGAAATGCAGAATTCATGCATATGATCCTGAACGTTGAACGTTGATATCCATAAAGTGCTTGAATAATTCCGTTTAAATAAGTGTACCGTTTCACAGTGTCTGCTACCTGGAGTGAAATCACGTGATCAGATGACTCATGAGAGTGAATCAAATCAGAGAGAAGGTTACTTTGGCTTTATCCATTTCCTGTTCTTGGGATTATGCGAGCATTGGATATGTCCAAGCCACAGCGCATATCAGAACTGCTTCCACATATAGGATGGAGTGCTAATCAGAACATCCGTGCATCAGATATGATGCAGTGGAAGTGCGCATGAGTACGGAAGTATATACCATATATAAGTAAAATAGGGCACAGTTGCTACCCAGCCAGATATCACATACGCCGTTTTACACTTGGCATTGTATAGCGCAAAACCAGACATGGAGCATTGGTCAGCTGCAAAGAAAATTCTACGTTACCTTTCTGGTACAAGATATGAAGGTATAACCTACAAAAGACCAGAAACAGACAACAACCCTTTCATTGGATATTCAGACGCTAGCTTCACTAGCAAGGATGATACAATATCCATATCTGGATACACATTCATTGAAGCGGGCGGCGTGATTACATGGGTGTCAAAAAAGCAGATGTCAACTACTCTATCCTCAACAGAAGTGGAATATGTGTGCATGTCCAATGCAGCGTGCGAAGCAGTATGGCTGTGGAATCTACACTCCGAGTTAGGTTCAACAATTTCAGAACCAACTCTCATTTACGGAGACAATATGCCTGCACTCGCAATTGCTCAGAACAAAGCATATCATAAGTGGACAAAGCACTTTGAAATAAAGAGTCATTATATCTGAGACTGGATAGGAGATGGCACAATTAGAATGGAATATCTACCTAAAGCAGATATGACAGCAGACATATTAACAAAACTGCTGACAAGACAAAAGTTCCAACAACATAAGCGCAAGCTAGGAATATCCTAAGCTTGAGGGGGAGTGTTGGGATTATGCAAGCATCAGATATGTCCAAGCCACAGTGCATATTGGAACCACACCCACATATAGGATGCAGAGCACTAATCAGAACATCTGTGCATTGGATATGATGCAGCAGAAGTGCACATGAGTACAGAAGTATATACCATATATAAGTAAAATAGGGTGCAAATAATATAAGCCTGCCGCCTGCACATATGCTCACACAACATTAATTTCACATGCTCAACTACTGTTATCTCACGCTTTGCATCCGCTTATCAGTCACATGTTGCTCATGCATCATGCTCACAGACGTAGCAGCACTCAAACTATCCCCATTTTAAGACCTGTTGTCTAACTTGCAGTTGACCTTCTGCCACCTTCCGTTCCCACCTCCCTTGCATGCGGACCACCTGGGCTTGTATTTTCACGCTGTTCCTTCCTGCCACCCCTGTCCTGAAGAACTGACCTCACACCAAATGCAGAGTGACACACCTTGACCACCTCATCCTTGCTCATAAGCTCGTCCTCCTCCAGCTCCTCATCTATGTGTTTGCTCTCCCTGTCAGTGCTTTGACATCACAGCATGGCCAAATATTTGTATTGATTTGGAGGGATACAAACCTGTCTAGAAACAAGGTTGCTTGGTACGACATCGCTTAAGATGTCATCATCCATCAGCTTGACAGTCATGAACATCTAAGTTCGAGAAAGGCAATTGAACTGTGTCGTTACAGAAGCCGTTCAGTGCATAAGAGTTGGAACCCTACCTCAATGCCAAACTTTTCTTTGCAGGAACAGCCTGGCAATGCACAGACACTGAAACAGCCACAATCAGTGTTTGATTTCTCCAGTCATCGAGATACAAATGGAAGTTGCACAAAAGACATTTTTCGACAATTATTCAGTTGAAGAAGTTGGATGCTGAATTATCCAGGTCAGTATCATGGCAGGGCTTTACAGACAGGGATCTCTTCACAGGCTACAATTGAAAAATAATCACCAACTGGCAGAATTGTCAGTTCATTCTACACACATTCTGCTGTCACCTGTCATTTCCATGCATGTCCATATAGGTGTTCTCTTTGCACACTTCCCAACATGACCTGTCAGAACTTGACAGGCATGACAAAATGTTAATTACATGCACTTCCCTGCACATCAGCAAACTTGGGGGCTCTCTGCAGAGGCCTCTGCAGCACTGTGGAGGTACAACAGAGCCCACAGGACCTGGAGATAAGGTATATGTTCTGTGCAGTACTAGGGATCCCAAAGTTTGGTTCAGAACCTTGGTTCGAACCCAAACTGACCAAACCGAACTGATGGTTTGGGTTCGGTTTGGGTTCAGTTCGGGCTCAAGCTCATGGCATCGGTTCGGGTTCGGGCAGCCACAAAAAATGCCTGAACCAAACCAAACTGCCTGAACTGACTGGCTGATGTCACCTTCAAGTCACACCTTCAAGTAACAAAATTATGCAGTCACTGACTGCTCTCCTCTCCCCTCAAGCTCACCATCCACCTGCCACCTGTGTTGTGCCTTCCTGCAGCCCTTGTTATACCCATACTGCCTTCCTGCAGCCACAGTTGTGCCCTCACTGCCTTCCAGTGGCCCTTGTTGCACCTCATTGCCTTCCTCCTGCCCTTGTTGTGCTCTTGTTGCCACCTTCCTGCCACCCTCATTGCACCCTTGTTACCACCTTCCTACCACCCTCATTGCCACCTTCCTGCCACCCTCATTGCACCCTTGTTACCACCTTCCTGCCACCCTCTTTGCCACTTTCCTGCCACCCTCTTTGCACCCTTGTTGCTGCCTTCCTGCCACCCTCTTTGCCACATTCCTGCCACCCTCATTGCATCCTCATTACCACCTTTCTGCCACCCTCATTGCACCCTTGTAGCCACCCTCATAACCACCTTCCTGCTGCCCAGATATGATGCCAATTCCTGATAATCCAGACACTTTTCTCCATGCTTGTGCACTACCTACCAATAGGAATTTCCTAAAAGTGGAATTTTCCCACAGTTCAGTCTGCTCACAATGCCTTTGTGCAGCACTCCTGCCTTCTTACAGCTCTATATGCTTTAATAATAACTGTGTGGGCATGCAGACTTGTTCCAATACTTCAGTTTTGCTCAAATTTCCTAAAATGTAAATTTTCCCACGGTTCTAGTCGGTTCGGGCAAATTCCAGTTGGTGCAGGTTCGGGTTCAGCCAAAAATAGCCCTGAACCAAACCAAACCAAACTTTGGGAACCCTATGCAGTACTGCCACAGTCTGCTGGCAGTCTGTGGCAGTCCAAGTAAATAACTGTTCCAACAAGCCACAGAGCCCCACAGAGTCCCACAGAGTCCCACAGAGCCTAGAGAAAAGGTATATGTTCTGTGCAGTACTACAGTCTGCAGGCAGTCTGTGGCAGTCCAAGTAAATAACTGTTTCCAACAAGCCACAGAACCCCACAGAGCCCCACAGAACCCCACAGAACCCCACAGAGTCCCACAGAGCCTAGAGAAAAGGTATATGTTCTGTGCAGTACTGCCACAGTCTGTGGCAGTCTGTGGCAGTCCAAGTAAAAAACTGTGCCAATAAGGCACAGAGCACCACAGAGTCCCACAGAGTCCCACAGAGTCCCACAGAGTCCCATAGAGTCCCACAGAGTCTGGAATCACTGCAGGTCTCTGCAGATCACTGTAGATTCACTGCAGATCTCTGCAGAATTACTGCAGATCACTGTGGATTCACTGCAGATCACTGGGGATTCACTGCATGTCACTGCAGGTCACTGCAAAATTACTGCAGATCACTGTGGATTCACTGCAGGTCACTGCAGGTCACTGCAGAATTACTGCAGATCACTGTGGATTCACTGAAGGTCTCTGCAAAATTACTGCAGGCCACTGCAGGTCACTGCAAGTCTCTGCAGAATTGCTGCAGGTTCACTGCAGGTCACTGTGGATTCACTGCAGATTTACTGTGGCTTCACTTTCAGCACTGTCAGTACTGTGGCACTGTGGGCACTGCAGCTGTCTGCAAACATTCTGCCAATTCACTGCCAGGTTACTACAAAATCACTGCAGATTCACTGTGGGCACTGTGGGCACTGCAGGTTTCTGCAAACATTCTACTTGAAGTCTGTGACTTGTCTGCCAGTCCTGCAATGCTGAGTACTGCCACCGACTGCCAGCAGACTGTGGCAGTACTGCACAGAACATATACCTTTTCTCCAGGCTCTGTGGGACTCTGTGGGACTCTGCAAGACTCTGTGGGACTCTGTGGTGCTCTGTGCCTTATTGGCACAGTTTTTTACTTGGATTGCCACAGACTGCCTGCAGACTGCCTGCAGACTGTGGCAGCACTGCACATCTGTGGCTTGTTGGAACAGTTATTTACTTGGACTGCCACAGACTGCCTGCAGACTCCCACAGACTGCCACAGACTGCCTGCAGACTGTGGCAGTACTGCACAGAACATATACCTTTTCTCTAGACTCTGTGGGACTCTGTGGGGCTCTGTGGGACTCTCTGGGGTTCTGTGGGGCTCTGTGGCTTGTTGGAACAGTTATTTACTTGGACTGCCACAGACTGCCACAGACTGCCAGCAGACTGTGGCAGTACGGCACAGAACATATACCTTATCTCCAGGCCCTGTGGGCTCTGTGGTACCTCCACAGTGCTGCAGAGGCCTCTGTAGAGAGCCCCCAAGTTTGCTGATGTAACAAGTGATTCAGGGTTTTGCGCTGAATCCACTTGTGCTACAAACATTTGCCCTTGCTCACTTAGCATCAGTTGGAGATTCCAATGATATGAACTATAGACCAGTCAGCGCATTGATTCTTGCCATGCAAGCAGTATGTTCAACTTTCTATCTAGATATGTAACTGATGATTCTAGGGTTGGCCATGCACTTGAATATTGGAAAACCAGTGAGAAGTCTGGCAATAAGCCACAGCCATTCTCAGCAGACAACTATGGCAATTACTACATAGAAGCAAAGAAGGTTGACAGTGATACAAAAAACAAGGTGCCAAGACAGCACATCCAATGTGCAATGCTATTTGTAGCAACTCTACATGCATTGAAAGTTGAGCGATGGGAAGAAATTTTCACAGAAGCTTGCTCATTCATTGCTAAGCCAAAGAAGTCTTGTATTTGATCATCTAATTTTATGATGGATTGCAACTAGTATAGTCATAACCATTTTCACATCAGATATCGTCTAACATTTAGTCTAGAGTACCATCAGTGACCTCGGATTGCTTGGTGCTTGTCAGCAATCACCACTGTCTCTTATGGACAGGGATCTAGAGCAGTCTGGAATGAGTCTATGAGTGGAGTCATAGCAACTGTGCCCATATGTGCAGCAACTGCAGCAGTGCCCAACTATGTGCTCACAAGAACAATAAGAGAGAGTCAGAGTGGGGAGTGCCAATGGGTCAAGGAGTCACAAGGGGTCCTCATAGAGTAGTATATAAGTAGGTACCTTGTAGCTGGAGTCTCCCCAGACTTCAGATAGTTTCTCTCTTGTCCAATCTATCCTGTTTTCTTCTCCTTTCTACTCTCTGGCCAGCAATGAGGCCTGTGGGCCCCTTAGGGGGATATAGGGTTGTGGTTGTGGGGCATGAGCTCATAACATGCATGTAATAACTTAGATGATGACATCTTTTTAAATCAAATGTTGTGCATTATATTCAGCATGTGTTACAGACAATGCCCTCATTGTAGTTTCTTCTAAGTCAACAGTGACAGGTAGAGGCTTGGTCCACTCCCAGCCACTGAATGAAGGTTCTAGACACTAAGTCAAACAATGACAAAGGTCTTGAGGATGATGAGGAAAAGGAGACCATCAAAGTCAAGCAAGGTTGAGAGCAAAACTTGTCTCAGTTGGAACTGAGGTTACTGTACTGTACTGTACATGGGGTTTATATATGTTTGGAGAACAATGGAAACCATAAAGAAGAAAAGCTGTAGCTACCTGGGAAGGGAATATGAAGGTAACTAAAGAAAGAGATAGCATCCAATATAGAACATGTGCAGCAGTGAGATAAAAATAGAACAGTCCATCAACAAAAGGAAATAAACTGTAACAGCATGGCTAACAAACACACTACAATGACATCTTGATCATTCTTGCTTGGCTCCATCATGACCTTTCTGGGTAGCTATTTGGAGAGCAAGTCTTATCCCACTGCATTCACATATGCTCCTCTCTCAAGAAGCAGCTCAACAATGTCTTTGTAGTGAGATCTTGATGCAGCCTGGAGAGCATTGCCATATAATCCTCCCACTGCATTCACACTTGCTCCTCTCTCAAGAAGTAGCTCAACAATGTCTTTGTACCCATATGTTGATGCAGCCTGAAGAGCATTGCCATACTCTCCTCCCTGTGCATTCACATGTGCTCCTTTCTCAAGAAGTAGCTCAACAATGTCTTTGTGGCCATATGTTGATGCAGCCTGAAGAGCATTGCCATACTCTCCTCCCTGTGCATTCACATGTGCTCCTCTCTCAAGAAGTAGCTCAACAATGTCTTTGTTGCCACTTTTTGATGCAGCCTGAAGAGCATTGCCATACTCTCCTCCCTGTGCATTCACATGTGCTCCTCTCTCAAGAAGTAGCTCAACAATGTCTTTGTGGCCTTTCCATGATAATAATACAGCCTGAAGTTGCCATACTCTCCCTGTTCATTCACATGTGCTCCTTTCTCAAGACGTACCTCAGCAATGTCTTTGTGGCCTTTCCATGATAATGATGCAGCCTGAAGAGCATTGCCATACTCTCCTCCCTGTCATGACCTGTTCTTAACGGTCGAAATCTCTAAGACATTTTTATTCTTTTTCTTGTATTTTACAAAAGCCGTAGCCAAACATCTTAGTCAGGTTGGCGTCTATCTTATCTAGTCAGCGCTAAGATTAGATTAGATTAGATAACGATTAGATTAGATTACGGACTACCGGACCGATGACTCATGAACTATGACTCAGGCTTACCAATGCGCAACGGGGCCGATTATGTTATCTCTTTTACTCATACTTACTCAGCGTAGCTACTATTATTAGAGTGGTGCACAGACCACCCTTGTAGTATATAAACTGAGCAAGATAGCACCAGAGTCCTCAGTCGAGTTCTCTCGGGTTTCTCTCTACCCTCATCTCCTCTCACTCCTAAGTCTATTGTTGGGGCCCTAAGCCGTCACGGCAAGGGTAGTCCTGATACTCCCTGTGCATTCACATATGCTCCTCTCTCAAGAAGCAGCTCAACAATGTCTTTGTGGTGATTTCTTGATGCAGCCTGGAGAGCATTGCCATATAATCCTCCCACTGCATTTATGTCTGCTCCTCTCTGAAGAAGCAGCTCAACAATGTGCTTGTGGCCACTTTTTGATGCTGCCTGGAGAGCACTGTCATGTTCTCCTCTCACTGCATTCACATCTGCTCCTCTTTCAAGAAGTAGCTCAACAATGTGTTTGTGGCCTTTTCTTGATGCAGTCTGGAGAGCACTGCCATATGCTTCTCCCCCCCCCATTCACATCTGCTCCTCTCTCAAGAAGTAGCTCAACAATGTCCATGTCATCTTCACTACATGCAGCATGGAGAGCATTGCATATTCCATTCCTGCTGCATTCACATCTGCTCCTCTCTCAAGAAGTAGCTCAACAATGTCTTTGTTGCCACTGTTTGATGCAGCCTCGAGAGCATCACCATAGAATCCTCCCACTGTATTCACATCTGCTCTCTCAAGAAGCAGCTCAAAAATGTGCTTGTTGCTTGTTGATGATGATGCTACATGATAGAGAATGTAGCCATATTCTTCTCCCACTGCATTCACAACAGCTCCTCTCCCAAGAAGTAGCTCAGCAATGTCCATGTTATCTTCATCTAATGCAGCCTGTAAAGCATTGCCATATTCTTCCCACTGCATTCACATCTGCTCCTCTCAACAAGTAGCTCAACAATGTCTTTGTGGCCATACTTTGATGCAGCCTGGAGAGCACTGCCATATTTTTCACCCACTGTGTTCACATCTGCTCCTCTCTCAAGAAGTAGCTCAACAATGTCTTTGTGGCCATATGTTGATGTGTCCTGGAGTGCACTGCCACATTTTCCTCCCACTGCATTCACATCTGCTCCTGCATCAAGGAGGAGCTCAACAATGTCTATGTGGCAATTATAACATGCAGCACAAAGAGCATTGCCATATTCTCCTCCAACTGCATTCACATCTGCTCCTCTCTCAAGAAGTAGCTCAACAATGTGCTTGTGGCCTGTTGATGATGATGATGCAGCCTGGAGAACATTGTCATATGCTCCTCCTGCTGCATTCACATCTGCTCCTCTCTCAAGCAGGAGCTCAACAATGTCTTTGTGACCATTGTGTGATGCAGCCTTGAGAGCATTGCCATAGAATCCTCCCACTGCATTCACATCTGCTCCTCTTTCAAGCAGGAGCTCAACAATGTCTTTGTGGCCCCTTCCTGATGCAGCCTGGAGAGCATTGCAATTTTTTTTATCCCCATCTGCTCTTCCTTCAAGCATGAGCCCATCAAAAAATTCACTGTCATATGATCCTCCAACTGCTCCACGTTGAAGAACCATGTCAAATATAAATGAAAGAGGATTGTGGCTATTACTTTCACTGGCATTAATATCAAATGTCTCTTTTAGGAGAAGAATCACAAAAGCTGTGTGTTGATTGCATGATGCTGCACATAATGCATCTATCATATCATCATCTGTAACATGATTTGACATCAGCCATGTACCAGTTTTAACAAGGCCATGAAATCCTGCACACTGTAAAGGACTGAAGGGTGCATTTGTGAAAAAAAGTTCTCATATTCCATATAAGGGCCCATTTTTGAGATTATCAGGTTGAAATACCATCTGAATCTGTCTTATGACAGCTTCCTCAAGATTGAATGCAAGTATATGCTTTGTCCAAAATCTTGCAGAATAATCCAGCAATGTACCTTTGTGAAATCGATGAGGGGATACACAGTCTCTCTTTGAAGGAGATATGTTAGGCAGCATGGTCCAATGAATTTTCCACCAATGTAATGTTCCATAATGCCAATGGACTGCATTCTATTTGGATTTGCCACAATATACTCTTTCACAGATGCATGTGACAATTGCACTGTGCCATCATCCATTTTCATGACCAAACCAGAACAAATCCTGAGAACTTCTTCTGGAGATGAGAGCTTGTTATCAGATTCAAACCTTTGCTTCTCCATGTTAAATTCAACAACAATGGCAAGGTCTTCAATCTCCAATGGCTGTTCTGCAAATGCAAGCCACAGTAACAATTTCATGGCATTTATTTGATCAACAATGGGAATTCTGCTGATCATTTGGTCATATATGTCTCCTAATGTCTGAGGAAGGCTTTTCAATGTTTCCTTCAATGTTTTAGGACTCTTGCTGCATTTCTTCAGCTCTTCCAGCTGACATGCCACCAGTCGAAACCTATGGACTGTTACACAAGTTGTAACCCTGGTCAATAATTTACCTACATTCCATTTGCCTTTGTCAAAGCACTTCTCTTATCATATCCTTTTCACATGGTGTCCATCCCTTCAGCTCTGCAGAAGAATAAAGCATGTGATGAATGAATTTTGCAATGTCATGATCATGATCTGCTTGCATTTTTGACATGTCCACTTCTGTTGGCCCTAATGACCTCATGCAATTGACAATCTGTTGTTCAGCCCTGCTAGTGACAAGAAGGTGGCATTGCATCAGGTTCCATCCATGCACAGCCTTGACAAAACCTAGCATTTCCTCTTTGTCTAAGGATTCATCCAATGCATCAATGAGGATGTATGTGTTGTCATATCCAGATATCATTTGTCTGATGACCTTCAACAGCTCATCATCTGAAGGCTTTGAAACACCACTCATATGATCTTGATAAACCTCATACAGGGATGATTGGTTGTATGGAGCCCTTGCAAAGAGATGAAGAACCAAAGATAACAGGAGACCAGTGACAGTCCTCTTTGCATTGTCAGAAATATCACAGTAGAAATAGGCAAGTCCAAAGGAACCCATTTGGGCAAATGACTCAATATGTTTGACAATAGTGGAACTTTTGACATTAATCAATGCTGCCTTCCAATATAATTAATAGCCTTACAAAAGAATGGATTTTCCTGCACCAGCTGAAAGACTCAATATATTTGTAAAGTTTCATGTGTTCTACTCACAGATGCCATGAATCCACATGAAGGAATTTGGCTGCTCCTTCCATTCTAGAAATGATGGATGGTCTATAAACCATGATCCAGTGTCACCATAATGTTTTTTGGTAGCATTATTGTGATTAGTAGATGGATTAGGTGGCTCAAACCATTTCTTTAACTTTCCTGTTTAGAAGAACACTATCATTATGGAGTCAAGTTGTAGGGTGTCAAATGCTTACTAATGCTAATTAAGGCTGGTTCAGGTTAGACTGCAACTTGTCTGAGAACATTGTTATTTGATGATGTGGATGCTCACCCTTTACATCATGGCATTGTCAGTAACATTTTACATTGAACTGCAGGTACATACATAATATTTCCTGTTATCCTCATAGTTACCATGTACATCATTGAAAACAGGGTTATTCATCACAAAGTCATGAGCATGTTGGAATCCACTTGTTACAGCAATCAGCATATATTCTAGAATGGCTACCAACAGAACTCCTACCTAGAGCTACTCAGCATTGTAGCAGAGTCAGCATATGCATTATAGGAGACACATACCCAGCCAGCATAGGAGCAGTAGGAGTTCCACTGCAATGCTAAGAATACCAGAAGCCTGACTGTAGCTGACTGCACTAACCTGGCTTTTACTTTCTTAGGGTGCGGGTCGGCATGTGAGTCATCCAACAAAGCACGCTTGCGAGCAAATTTAACCGGAGGCATCGTGATGGTGGTGTGGACCAAAGACGAACGTGACGGGAACTCCCGACGAGTGACCGTACTTCACACGCACGGACGTTTGCGTACAGAGCCAGTTTGCACCAGTGAGCACAACAGCTCTTAGTACCATACGAAAAAGTAACGAACACTCTACATATCATTGACTCACTCACAGCACCATGAGATGCGGAGGTGGCTGTGGTCAAGCGGCGAGGGAGTGATGCCGTGATGGAGGCAGTTTGGGAGACAACGACCGTTCGGTGAGTGTTGAAGAACTATCTCCTAGTATTCTTGATTGATATTAGAACGCATAGTTCACTACAGAAATAGTACGCGCGGGCTCAGTGGTGGATTAATGAAGCTCAGGTCCCAAGCAGGCTGTTCGTGCGTGGTCATCCTGGCAATTATGTTGCCATGAAATAAACTAGTATTAGTACTACGCCACCATTTGTGTCGAGAAGGACGCCAACCATATTAGAAACGCAATCCATGTAAGTGTGTTGGTCACAAACATCACATGCATCACCGGCTGGAGTTCCCAAAGAGGTACGAGAACTTTTGCCCCTACGCTCGTCCACTCGCTCAACTCTCCTCTCGTTCTTCGCCACTCCTGCCACTCCCTGGACTTTGGCAAATTCGTGGCTCATCATCATCACGCATGACACGAGTCTCCCCTGGCAGGCTCTGGTCAGAAACCGCTCCCCACTTCGCATCCTTGGCAGCCTCAGTGTTCAAGCAATCGCTACGAGTAGCCTTATATTAGCCTGTACTTAGACATTGTTCCGCAATAATGAGTAGCATTATGTAAGAATAAGTTGCGGGATTTCGGCGTTTTCCCATTGGTGAGGATTAGATAGCGGCATTCTCACGCTCTCGACGCATTTCCTTCTCGTCGTCCGCATACAACTTTCCCCTACGGCTGCTCTTCCGGCCTGTCTTCTCCCAACCCGTTCCTGCAAGGGCGTGACACGTGACGGCCCTGCATGCCGTGTTTGCCGAGCAAGCGAGAGTAGACGGTGCCACTTCAACTTAGTATGTGTTCTGTCCTTCATCACAAAGGTTGATCAACACAGGTATATTTAGAACACTCGGTACATGGTACACAAACGACAAGGTTGGGGTACAAAAGTGGCAAGCGGCGTGAAAAAGAATTGTTTTCGGTTTTTCAATATAAGCCAAAACCAACCGTAAAATCACAGGCTGATTGCGGATTGCATTCACTGATATCAGGTCAACGAATGCATCTCCTAAATCAGTTATCATGGACTCACGCTACGATGGGGGCGGTGGGGATTCAACATGATAAATAACGTTCGGCAGCAAGGTTGCTGCTGATTTTCTGGTACCTCAATGCTTCCTAAGTTCGATATGAAGAATACGGTCTCTTGACAAACATTGCGGATGTTGATATGGAGGAGGAGGGGGGATCATGATCTGGGTGTGTATCCGGCTCATCACAGGTGATTCGGTAGTTGCCGGGGGGCACCAAATTTAGGGTTCCGTGCCTATTGATCTCATGAGAGGTGTTGTCGGGAAATATGAGCCAGTAACGATGGCCGTGTTGATCGACGTTCTGCATGCTGACGAACGGATGGGTATTGAATACATATATCAGAACATTATGCTAGATACTTACCGTGCTGCCATGCTTAACCGACTCGATGAGGTTGGGAATAGAGAAAGCTGCGAGGACGGTTGCGAGTTGTTGCGCCACTTAAATAGACTTCTGCGCTTTGACATTGCTTGTCTCGATCTATTCAAGAATATCCTTGACCAATGAAAGACTCATGACCAGGTAGCCGGGGCCATTGACGGCCGCACGTTCGTGAGTTTTTCATCCATTTGGAATGGCGTGATATGGGTCATATGGCAGGATGAATGATGGCAGGATGAATGCGCCACATCAACCACTTTTGGCAATAACAGGAGCATGAGTACCATTCACCGAATGAGGGTTTGACAAGGAACAGACTTCCGATCCTTGTAATGTCAGCTCTGTGAGACATCAAGGATCAGGCATACACGTCCTATTGGACGATAAGAGTGGTTCTTATCCATGAGGAGATTAGAGCCAAGAATAAATTCCCATGCGAAACCACTGGCACGAGAAATGCTTTGATCGCGTACGTGGCCGAGTGCTTAATCAGCCTCTGTCCTGAGAGGCCCGCATGTTTCCAATGGTAAATTCGTCAATGATACGAGTTGCACATAAAATTTTGGTTCTTTGGAATACCTTCCATTCAATCCGTCATATTGTGTTTGGTTGATAAGCAGTCCAGATTAGGAATCAGGAGTATTAATTGATCCCTATCATGATCCCGTTTCATTTTGTCCTCTCCAAGTCCGCGAGTAACCATATTGGATTCCAAGCCCCGGCAGTTTGGCCACGCTGCCATGGATGAGCATATTTACATCTATTTGTGCCGAATTCAACTTGTCATGATGATGCTTATACCATCCCGGCTTCAGACGAGCCCAGGACTGTACGCATCGCATAATGTGTACCGGAATCAAAGTTGTGAACAAGACGAAGCGTGCAGGAGGGGCCGGCGAGGCAGTGTCCTTGGAGAAACGAAAGAGGCTTCAAGATGAGTGTTTTTCTGCTCAATGCGGAAGGTTCCAAACCAATAGGGCACTGATGATTTTGACGTGCTAGTAGGATGATGAACAATGAGCTGCGTCAATTTACAAACTTGTATGGCCACATACGTTTGCAACTTTCAAGGTCGTTACTTTTCTGTGGTAGTGAACCATCAATTTCCTTGCACTGACGTGACGCGGCGGAAAATGAGGCGGTGCTGGTAGGAGATAAGGCGACAGCTACTTGCGGTCGAGCTTGTGACTCCAGTAGTGATGCGCCGGCCAGCCTTGGCTCAGAAGCCGCGACTTTGGGTGGCTCGGGCTTTCCAAAAATTCAAGCCAGGCTGTAGCCGTGAGCTATCGGCCATCCGCTGTCCTCTGCGCAACAAGAGCCACCTTGACGACGTCCACCCACCCCCTATGCTTTCCCATTCTTTCCTGGCTCTCCGACCCACTCGAGTTGAGGGTAGACATCAATTGCGAACCGGACAACAAAGTGGAAAAGATAGCGGGGGAGGTTCTACGCCGACGAGCCGGCCCAATAAGTACCTGGCAAACCCCTCATCTTGCAGCCCAGTAGAGGCGAGGGAGGGCTGTTCAGGCAACTCCAGGAACTTGGGGGAGGCAATGGTGGACAGGCTTCTACCGTTCATCACGAGCCGTTGGCCAAAATGGACCACATCTGTACGGCGCTGGTACTTGTGGAGACGAGGAGCTGGAGGCTTGGGGAGAAATGGTTTGTGTGTAGGGGTGTCAAAAGGTATCCCATTGTATTTGAGTAGTGATTGTCGAAAAGAGGTCTATCATGACTTCCTTAGGCAACAGTCAGATCGAGAGAAAAGGAAAGGGGGAAGGGCAGGGAACGTACTCGCAACACTTTAAGCCAAAACACGAGCGAGGTACGGTTTTCCTTGCTCGCCCACTCCTTGGGCGCATTGCTCTGTGACAGCTTTTCAAAGTCGGCCATTGGGCCCACGCGTGTCCCGCCATCCTCCATCTGGATCACGCGCAGTGGTTGTTCCTTTTCTAGTGCCAACAAATCGCGGGTATGAGTAGGGGTGTATCTTTACTTGTACAATATACATCTATGGTAAATGGGTGCGAGGGACACGACTGGAGAGGCTGGCAGGTCGCGTCGCTTAGCTTATCGAGGTGTACTGCGCAGTCCATGATATACTTTATATATGTAATCCCCCAAGACAACGGGTGCACCGTGGGCGAATAGATTGAAGGGGGCTAACTCGACCGCGATGACAGTAAAGAGGAGTGCCCCGACATTGGCGATACGGATATTTCGCGCCACAGCGAGAGGGGGCCCCTGATCTATCGGTGCAGCGGAAACTTGGTAATTCCCATTCGCTGGTAGATGAGCTGTCCCGCCGATAGTGATATAGGCTACGGCGCCATCGGGTGATTTAAGCCATATGCCGCTTCCTGAATTATTAATTATGCTAACGAACAGATGTGCATTGAACACCATACAGTCCTGTTGCGTGGTATACTTACAAGGTGGCCATGGTTGATCGATTCCGGATCTTGCCGAGAACGCTTCAGTTTGACATTATTTGTTTGCGATTGTTGTATCCTCGTTTCCCTGCCAGACTTGCATGCTCATTCCCATATTCCATCGCATTTGTCAGGAGATGGTTAGTGTTCATTATGCATTGGCAACCTTTACTGTTAACACAAGCAAGAAGAACTCCTCTTCCATAAACCCAAAATCCCCATTTCCTCCCTCTATATTGCCAACACATTCCTCCTTGGTAACATCTTGACACTGCCATCACTTTACAGCTACTAGGTATCTTTAAATGGGTCATGCTGCTTTTCATGATTTTCACCAGGTTTGTTGTGCTGGGTGGTCATATTCAGATGGACAGACTGTATAAATTTCAAAAGCTGTCCAACAATATGACAGTCTGTGTTTCTTCAATCTTTTCAACAGAAACTATTCATTTTTCTCAATCACTTTTAGGCCCTAAAGTGCCTGTGCCAAGGCAAGCTGGCCCTATACTGGATTTAACTACTCCAACTATGCCCTGAAGTCAATAATCCTACACGGAACATTAGGATAACAGGGCCATTGGTTATTGCAGTCATGACAGTCTTGTATCTGCTGGCCAACCTATTTCACAGTGTTGGGATTATGCAAGCATTGGATATGTCTGAGCTGCAGCGGAAGTGCGCATGAGTACAGAAGTATATACCGTATATAAGTAAAATAGGGTGCAAATAATATAAGCCTGCCACCCGCACATACACTCACACAACAATCAGTTCACATGCTCAACTACCGCTATCTCACGCTTTGCATCTGCTTATCAGTGCACCGGATCTCGCATGTTGCTCACGCATCACACTTGTGGACATAGCTGCACTCAAACTATCCTCATTTTAAGACACAGGCAGGAGATATGTAACAATCTCTGGACAACTCATAGCACACTATTCTTTAGGAAGGTGTATGGCCCACATACAGAGCAGTCACTCAATGTTCTTGATGCATTATCCAGCTGGTGCCAGAAACATGCTTTCTATTGTTTGCTGCTGGTGCTGGTCCATTTCCTGCCTGCACTATTGTGGCTGCTGCATGCTATAACTGGTCATTTTGCTGCACCATGCCAAGCCACACATTCTGGTGAGGAAGAATATATTGAATCAAGGGGACAGCAGTGCAGTATACAAGCTAAGTAAGGACTCAATTACTTACATTTGTTAGCTTAGATTTCTGCCTTAACTAATGTTAGTTTGTAGTAAAACTGAGGGGATAGTTGTTCAGAACACCCTCCTTATATATGTTCAGAAACCCTAACCTAAGTACAGTGTAATCTACCTATTACATAATATTGGTCCCTAAAACAAGTCATTCTGAGTCTTCATCTATTTATATTCCTTCTATGATGTTCTATGTGACATCATTTCATTCTATATGATGTTGTACATATGAGTCATAATCATGAGTCATAAGTATGAGGCATAACTGTGAGTCATAAGTCACGTGACAAATATTATGTAAGCTATTTATGATTAAATATGAAACACTTAATTAATAGTTATTCAATCTTATCTAATAAGATAAGATATATAGATATAGATATAGATTAGATAAGATGTTCATTACATTAGTTATTGTAATGAATATAACTAATCTTAGTGTAACTATTATAATACAGTGACTCACAAAACTGAGTCAATGTTTGGCAATTTTTGATTGTTTGTAGTATATCTTTGGAACCATAACAAATATAAACAAAGTGTTAGTGTATAAAATATATTACATAACCAGGACTATGTGAGGAACAAAACATTATGCAATTTTATTCCAAAACTATCAGGACTACCCTTGGTGTGATGCCTTAGGGCCCCAACAGAAGACTTAGAAGAGGAAGGGATGAGGGTAGGAAGGAAACCCAAGAGAACTCGACTGAGGACTCTGGGTGCTACTTGCTCAGTTTATATGCTACTAAGGTGGTCTGTGCACCACTCTAATAATAGTAGCTACGCTGAGTAAGTATGAGTAAAAGAGATAACATAATCGGCCCCCGTTGCTGCGCATTGGTAAGCCTGAGTCATAGTTCATGAGTCATTGGTCCGGTAGTCCGTAATCTAATCTAATCGTTATCTAATCTAATCTTTGCGCTGACTAGATAAGATAGACGCCAACCTGACTAAGATGTTTGGCTACAGCTATTGTAAAATACAAGAAAAAGAATAAAAATGTCTTAGAGATTTTAACCGTTGAGAACAGGTCATGACAGTATCCCCTTTTTAGGTTTCGGCTTCCTGGACGAACTAAAAACTTCAAAGGATATATGTCCACCTTTTTCTCCTTTCGCCATCTCATACAAAGTTGCCATGCCCAAAATGCTTTGGGTGGGAAAGTCCAAGGATCTACGCCTTGGTTGGCTTTTTCTATCCAGCGGTATACATCACAGTCCATTGTGATGCAAGGATGGGGAGGAGGTTTTGGTTTTTTAACTGGTTCTGGAAAGGGACAACATGAGGATTGTTCACAGCAGTGGCCCACATTTGAATAGCCACCGATGGTAAGGATTGTAGATTGAACTTTTTTGTTGTTGCAGCAATTTTTACCCATGATGGTAAGATAGACAATATACAAATGCATATATGTGTTTGAATAACCGGGCCCAGAATAAGGCCTTCCTACAACAAAATGAAGCAGTTTAAGGCCCTACTCCAGGGCCAATCCTTTTAATTTTTTAAACAACCATTACAATCACATGGACCATCGTGATCTGATGGTTTATTTAACTGCTTTAGAAGTTGTTGTCCTTTCCATTTTACCAAATTTTCTCCCATGATGCAGTTTCTGCTACTGCATTTATGTTGATCCTGGATATGGCTGTTCCTGGACTTTTGGGAAGATTTTCATATTTTTTGAAGCTTAATTTGTCAAAGACACTTTTGTCGATGACTTGTATTGCTCCGGGGTTTTTACATAGAAATGCTTTATTTTCTTTTTTGCATTTCCCAAATTCTCTTTTGGCTCCCACAAATTGTGTTCTGCCGTATATCCTTTCCATCTGACAAGATATTCCATCTCGTTTCTTTTTAATTGTACATCGAGGATTTCTTCTACCTCGTATTCTTTTTCACCATCAATTTCTACTGGTGGTGGCGGTGCAATGCGTTGTCCCCTAAGTGGTTTGACATAGGGACGTATTCTTGAAACATTCACAACAGGATGAATTTGTTGTGAGAAGGGTAAATTCAACTCTACTGCATTTGACAAAATGATCCTTTTAATTGGATAAGGTCCTATCCATCATTCTGCTAACTTCCTAGTTGGTCGTCCAGAGAGTTGGAGATCTTTGGTTGACAACCAAACTCGATCTCCTACTTTATATTCCAGTACTTCTGAACGTTGTCTATCTGTGTAGAGTTTCATATCATCCTGTGATTTCTTTAATGCGGCTTGTGCTTCTTCATGAATTTCCTTCATTTTTTGTGCGAAGTCAGCCGCAGCTGGATGACTTCCTTCTTTCCTGGGTTCAATACCCATTCTTGGGTGTTTTCCATAATTTACAAAAAACGGTGTATGTTTTGTTGATGCTGAATTTTGTTATTGTAACTAAATTCAGCAATTGCAAGCCATCCTGACCAATTTTCTTGTTGGTGATCTACAAAAATTCTCAGGAACTGCTCTAGATCCTGATTCATTCGTTCCATTTGTCCATCCATCTGTGGATGGAAAGCTGTAGACAAATCCGTAGAAATGCCTAACATTTGGTTCAATCCTTTCATCATTTGAGCGGCAAATTGAGGTCCACAATCCGAGATTATTGACTTGGGGAGACCATGGAGTTTCCATATATGGTCTCTAGACAATGTTGCCAACCCTTGGGCTGACATTTCTTCTGACGTTGGGATGAAATGTGCCATTTTGGACATTCTATTGCAGACTACTAGAATTGCATTATGTCCATGCAATTCTGGTAATTTTGTTATGAAGTCTGCAGTGATATGTGTCCATGGCTTTGACGGTGCCGAGTTAGGCATCAACTTTCCAGCTGGTGGTTCTGGAAAGTTTTTGTTCCTTTGGCACTTGTCACATCCAGCAACATATTTTTAACAAATTTAGTGACTCCTGGCCACCAATAATTTCTTGTGACAAGTTCAACCATCTTCCATTGTCCTCCATGTCCAGCAATGGGTGTATTATGATGGAGTCTTACTATCTCCATTCGTAATTTTTCATCTTTTGGAACGTAAACTTTTCCTTGCCAGAGGATTAGCCCTTGTTCCATCTGCCATTCTCCTGCATTAAGTCTTCTGACTCCTGCTTTTTTCATGGCTTCTACCGCTTTTACAACCTCCTCATTGTTTGCTTCTGATTTTCTAATTTTGCTTAAAATTTCTTTTTCCGACGTATTGACTAGCACATGCCCTTGTTGAAGTGCTGCAATTCGGAAAAATTCTGGTTTTAACAAGGTAACTTCCTTGTTATCATCTTCTACCCCCTTTTTATGGTCTGGCCTCCTGGACAGAGAATCGGCCTTTCCCATAGTTGATCCAGCTTTATGAATTAATTTAAAATTAAACCTGCTAAGATATAAAGCCCAGCATGCTTGTCTTCGGTTTAACTTTTTTGCATTCATAAAGTACTCGAGATGTTTATGATCTGTCCATATCTCGAATTCTTGCCTTGCTCCTTCTAGATAGTGTCTCCAGGCTTCGAGACACCTAATAATGCCCAACATTTCTTTGTCGTGGACATCGTAATTCCTCTTGGTTTCATTGAAGGATTTGGAGAGGTATGCTACTGGTCTCCATTTATTATCATCACATTCCATTGATAATACTCCTCCCGTTGCGTAATCCGAGGCATCAGACTCTATTCTGAATTTCTTGTTGGAGTCTGGGGTGACAAGAAGGGGTTGTTCTGTAAAAGTTTTTTTTAATGTTTTAAAAGCTTTTTCCTCTGCTTCCTTCCATTCCCATGTTTTGTCTTTTCTGACCAAATTATGTAATGGTCGTGCTATTTTGGCAAAGTCTTTGATGAATTGTCGATAATAGTTTGCCAATCCTAGGAATCATTGAACATCCTTTACACTGCCAGGTGTGGGCCAGTTAAGGATAGCATCAACTTTCTTTTGATCCATTTTAATTCCATTGGGTCCAATGATGACTCCTAGGAATTCTACTTCTTGCACGTTCCATATGCATTTTTCTGGTTTTACATATAAATCATTTTCTTCCAAGCACCGGAGAACTTCAAGCACTATCTTGTTGTGCTCTTTTTCGGTTTTTGTGTAAATAAGGATGTCATCTATGTAAACAATGACCTTTCCTTCATTTATCATATCCCGGAATATGTCATTCATCATGGCTTGGAAGGTTGCCAGAGAATTGGTAAGGCCAAAGTACATTATGATGGGTTCAAAAGAACCTTCTGGTGTAGTGAAAGCAGCCTTCCATTCATCTCCTTCCTTGATTCATACATTATTATAACCCCACCTAAGGTCCAACCTGGTGAAGTGTTTGGCTTGTCCTGCTCAATCTACGAGCTCCGATATTAATGGTAATGGATAGTTATTTTTAACCGTCCATTCATTTAATAACGGTAATCCTGTACCATTCTCTTTTTCCATCTTCTTTCTTTACAAAGAACACTGGCAATGTTTGTGGTGATTTCGAAGGTCTGATGTACCCCTCTTTTAATTGATCATCAACAAAATCTCGGACTTCTCCAAGTTCATCTGGTGATAAAGGATACACCTTTCCTTTTCTTGGTTGGAAACCCTGTTTACAGTTCTCTTTTCATTTTGTCTCCGTGTCTCAGTGAACCATTTCATCATCATCCTTACTGCGCAGTGCACAGCATGGACGCTATCTCTTTTTGTAGTTACCTTCATATTTCCTTTCATAGATAACTACAGCTTTGTTTCCCTTTATGGTCTCCTTTGTTCTCTAAATGTATATAAACCCCATGTACTGTAGAGTAACCTCAGTTCCAACTTAGATGAGTTTTGCTCTCAACCTTGCTCGAACTCAACGATCTTCTTCTTCATCATTCTCAAGACCTTTGTCATCGTTAGACTTAGTGTCTAGACTTTTTGTCCAGTGACTGGGAGCAGACCGAGACTCTGCTTGTCACTGTTGACTTAGAACAAATCACGACAAGGGCATCGTCCGTAACACAAGTTGGAACTCAGGAACCGCTCAGTGCTTTGTTACTAGCCAGACATCATTGAGACCCAAACCTCCCAGATCAGACTGCCAAACGACTCCGTTCGTTATAGGCAAAAGTACTACCTTGGATGAAGGGAAGTCTATCCTTCTACAACAAACAAAGGGTGGTATTACATTTCAACCACTAAGAAAAAGAACCAGCGAGTCCCAGAAAGTTTCTTCGAAGGAGAATACAGAGAAGAAAACCCTGATGAAGAATTACCGCAGAAACTTGGATTAATTGGCATAACGAAGAAAACAATTCAGATAGCTGATTATTCTTCCCACCAAACAAGGAACCAGAACTCACTTGGTGGCACGAATTTCGAGACACTGAGGATCTAACTGACAGAGTCTTCTCTGCACTTGAGGAATCTACTCTTGTCAAGTGGAACGAATACAAGGAACAACAGCAGATCGAACTGGATCTAGATTTTGACAACGAACTGAAACAAGGAGAAAGCTCGAAACAAACAACAGAACTGAAACAGGAACCTGAAACCGAAATGAAAAAGGATATGGCAGATGAAAAGGAAACATCTCCAAAAGGGATAAAGGGAATCTCCATTGAGAAATTCAAAGGACAACAATCCAAAGCGAAACATTTCATCTATGCATTCGATGACACCTTCGATCTAGATGAGGAACAGTTTACCACTGCCAAGAAAAAGATCAAATACATTTTCCTACACTTAGGAGAAGAATTAGACGATTGGAAATCCAATATCCGAGAGGAATTGGACGAGGCAACTACAGACAAAGGAAAGAAAAAGGAAGAAGGAACAACGCTCTCTTGGGATAGCTACAGCAGTTTCAAAAAGCGATTCTTAGCCGATTGGGGCGAATCAGACACCGCAGCCAGGACCCTGAATGATCTAGATAAAGTCAAAGTAGGCGGAGATATTGATATCCCCACTTACATTCAGAAATTCCGATTGCTTATTCAGTCAACCGGAATCACAGGGTTCATGGCGCAACAAATCTATTTCTGTAAAGGACTCCCAGCACCAGTCGCAGCAAAAATCATCGAAAATCCCACAGTTATTAATATGGAAACAGCCTATGATGCTGCAGAGCGACTACACAATGCTTGGGAAACCCTGAAACTGATGAACCAATCCACTGGGTCAGGAAACACGGAAAGACGTTTCAAATTTAACCGAAACTCGAGGAACTCGGCATCAGGATCAAAAGGGGTCAATGCCATAACTACTGGATGCCTTTCAGATGCCCAAAAAGAGGAATATTGGAAAACCGGCAAGTGTTTCCGATGTGGAACTCAGGGACACATATCCAGGGATTGCCCAAACAAAGGGAACGCCCAGACAACGCCCAACAAATTGCCTCCTCCTCAGAATTGCACCATTAGAACTATTGAGGAAACAACCTCAGAAGAATCAACTGCCCAATGCATTAGGGCACTATTGAAAGTACTCCCAGATGAGGAGCGCAAGAATACCCTCCAAGAACTTGAAACAGAGGGTTTTAAGAAGGAGACGCCAGAAAGCGGTTGACGCCTCCCATAAAGTTGAACAGTTAGCACTCGATTCTGTAATTGTACAATCCAATAATGATAAACGGATTTCAATCAATGTGCAAATGAATGATAAAACCACTGAAATGTCCGCCCTCATTGATTGTGGAGCAGAAGGAAACTTCATTGACGAACGCATATCAAAAGATTGGCCAAAAGAAAAACTAAAACAACCAATTAAAGTCAGGAATGCCGACGGAACTATTAACCAAAATGGCATGATCACGCATCGAACTCATCTTACCTATTCTATCAATGGAAAACCATATGATAACTGGTTATGGATCACAAGCTTAGGGGATCAAGAAATCATCTTTGGAATACCATGGCTGGAAAAGCATAACCCGACTATTGATTGGCAAAAGAAAACCCTCCAAATAGATGACGATTCAAAAGATGACAAACCTATTTGGCGCATGGCGCTAGATACTCAACAATGGGGAGAAGACGAATACTGGATAGGAGTAAAACATTGGCGTCACAAACGTTTGAACACCAAGCAAAACACAACGAAATGCTGACTGTCTTACCACCTGAGTATCTTCCCTGGCAGTCTACCTTTGAGAAAAAAGCATCGGAGCGTTTCCCATCATCACGTCCATGGGACCATGCGATTGAACTCAAAACTGGATTTACACCGAAAGTTAGCAAGATCTACCCGCTATCACTGAAAGAACAGTCAACGCTCGACGAATGGATTAAAGAGCAATTAGACAAGGGATATATCCAACCATCCAAATCGCCACAGGCATTGCCATTCTTCTTCATTTCAAAGAAAGAAAGCGGCGCTCTTAGACCCTGCCAAGACTATCATTACCTTAATGAATGGACAATCAAAAATGCCTATCCGTTGCCTCTAGTCTCAGATCTAATGACAAAATTAGAAGGCGCAAACTATTTCACCAAACTTGATTTGCGCTGGGGATATAACAACGTGCGAATTAAAGAAGGCGATGAATGGAAAGCTGCCTTCATTACGAATTGTGGTTTATACGAACCAACAGTAATGTTCTTTGGCCTTTGCAATTCACCCTCAACATTTCAGACTATGATGAACGAATACTTCCAGGATATGATTAACGAAGGATGGCTCATTATCTATATGGACGATATTTTGATTTGTGGAAAGACAAAAGAAGAAATACAGGAACAAACCGAACGGGTCTTGAAGCGTTTACAGGAAAAGGACCTATTTTTGAAACTAGAGAAATGCAAATTTTGCGTTCAAGAGGTCAAATTCTTGGGCATGGTCATTATGCCTGGTCATATTCAGATGGATCCGGTCAAACTTGCAGGTATCAGAGATTGGCCAATCCCCACAACAGTCAAACAAGTTAGATCTTTCCTCGGATTCGGAAATTTCTACAGACAATTCATCGGCAACTTTGCTGCTACAGCAAAACCATTAACAGACTTGACAAAGAAAGGTTTAATCTTCAGTTGGACGTCTGATTGTCAAATGGCTTTCAACGCATTAAAAAACAAGTTTTCGTCAATGCCAGTCCTATGCATGCCAGACCCCACAAGACCATTTATCCTACAAACGGACACCTCCAATAAGGCCACTGGAGCAGTGTTGAAACAAGCTGACGCCTCCGGTGATGAGCATCCAGCGAGTCTACGCATTGTTTGCAACAATTACCAGACATGTTTGAAGCAGCTACGAAGCTCAGCAACACATTTGAAGTGATTGGCAACCTCGATCCACTTGTTCAAGCCTAGCAGCACTAGCCCCACCTTCGATCAGCATCTCAGAACTTGTCCATCTCAGAAGTTGTCCAGAGATCAAGTAGTGTTCCTCAGACCAAGAGCGTGCCAGTGCGTTTGGCGCTTTAGCCAATTGAAGCCATCCAAGGATCCCAAGCCCCTCGATTGACCCTTGTCCCATTGCCAGCAGCTCCCATTCGTCGCCTATTGGTCCTCAGCTCCCTAGAGACCCCAGACACAGTCTAGAACATTGCACGAAGCCCAGTTTCCATCAGGATTGTGTTGTCATGGTTTCACAGCATATGTTTCACTTGCTCCACATCATTAGTTTCATTGCCAGTTCGATCATAGGTTATTTTTAGCTTCAGGCACACCCCCTTTTGCGTCGCTTTCCCCCATTTCACTTATATATAGGATATCCCCTGTATAGCACAATAGACAACAAAGAGAACACAGAGACCAGGTGATAGCTCCCCCCAGTCGTTCCCTCTCAGAGTTTTGTTCTAAGCCTGTTCCCCTCACTTCCCTTGCGTCCCTCGAGCCTACCCAGCAGTCCCCTCATTGCGTCGAGCCTAGTTTTGCACTCTTGAGCCTTCTTGCAGCCTTCGTCTAGCCGTTATTGCCCTCGTCCTCTCAGTATCTTGCGCCCCCTTCGTTCTTTTAGCGTTCCCCAGTGTTCCCAACTGTCTAGTGCAGTTCAGCAGGCCTCTCCACTCGCAGCAGTCGCTTTAGGTTGTCTTGATCACCTCAATCCCCTTCAATACCCCTCGTGTGCCTTCAATCAGTCACTGAAGGAGCGCCCGAGCACCTCTGTTGGTTTAGGGTTGGTTTGGAGGTTGAGTCCACCTAGTGCGCATCACTGGATCACTCCATCCTTGCAGTTTCATATCACATGCCTTAACCACAACAGAGCAGAATTACCAAATCTATGACCGAGTATTGAAACAATGACAGCAGCGCATATACACTAGCTAAGTAAGGTTTCAATAACTTACATTCTTAGCTAAGGTTTGCCTTACTAAAACTTGTAGTTTGTAGAAAACTGAGGGATAGTCGCTCAGAACGCCCTCCTTATATATTTTCAGAAACCCTAACCTAAGTACAGTGTAATCTACCTATTACATAATACCGGTACCGCTAATGAGTCATTCTGAGTCTTGATCTATTAATATTCCTTCTAAGATGTTCTTTATGACATCATATCCTTCTATATGAGTCATTCTTATTAATAGATATTCCATAACATTCTATATGACATCATAATGTTCTATATGACGTATTATGAGTCATATGAGTCATATGAGTCATTTATGACTATCAGTGATGTCATAGGATGAGTCATGTCACTCCTGTGACTTGTCACGTCACTCTGTCACGTTGTCACATAAGCGTGACTTCTGTCACACTATTGTCACATGGTGTGACATGTGTGACATGTGTCACAAACACGTGGTAATGTTATGTAAGCTATTATGATTAAATATGAAACACTAATTAATAGTTATTCTTATTATATAAGATATTAGATAAGATATTCATTACATTAGTTATTGTAATGAATGTAACTAATCTAATGTAACTATTATAATAACTATCAGAGTTTCGACACTCCCCCTTGTTGAATATTTTATCAATTGTGTATACCACACAACTCAAGCATTTTATTATGCTTATTCAACATAAGGTTCTTGGTTAAGATATCAGCCGCTTGATCTTCAGTTTTTATATAATAGAGATCAACCAAATCTTCTTTCACACATTGTCTAAATTAATGATATCTTACGTCCATGTGTTTCGTTCTTTGTTCTTGAGCTGGATTAGAAGCCATGTAAATAGCTGCTTGATTATCCATTATTAAAGGAATGGATTGTATATCATATCCAAGTTCATTGAACAAATTCTTTAACCATGATATCTGTCTGCATGCGTCTGATGCAGCCATGTATTCAGCTTCTGTTGAAGATAATGCTATTGTTTTTTGTTTGGCTGATTTCCAGTATACTGGTGCTCCTGCTAATTTTACAACCATACCAGTTGTTGACTTCCTATCAATTGGATTTGAAGCCCAATCAGCATCAGCATATACAATTAAACCATAAGCATCACGACCATCATATTTTATACAATAATCTAATGTGCTTCCAACATATTTGATTATGTGTAATGCTTTATTAATGTGATCCATTGTAGGATTGCTCACAAATTGTGACATTAATATCGTAGCATAAACGATATCTAATCTAGTACACATTGCTAGAAATAATAATGATCCTATCAGCTGTTGATAGTATGTGATCATTTCAGGTGTAGCTTTGCCTTCTATTTGTTTATTTGGTACATAACCAGCTGGTAAAGGAGTATTAACTGGTTTGCATTTATTAAACCAAATCTTTCAACAATCTTTTTGGCATATTTGGCTTGATCAATTGTGACAGTACGTTTACTTTTGTCTATCACAATATTCATTCCTAAATTCACTTAGATCTCCTAAGTCTCTACTTTCCCATTTATTCATAAATTTCTTTTTAAAGTCATCAACAGTTTTTCATTATTGCCCATGAATATTATGTCATCAACATATAAGATGATAACAACAATATCTTTGTTGTTTCTGTAGACATATATTCCTGTATCGGCATATAATCTTCTAAACCTAGTTTAGTTATACTGTTATGTGCTTGTATATTCCAAGCTAAAGATGCTTGTTTCAAACCATATAAAGCTTTTCTTAGCTTATATACTTTATCAGTATCTTTGGTTTTGAAACCTTCCGGTTGTTCCATATATATCTCCTCTTCTAATTGGCCGTATAGAAAAGCAGTTTTAACATCTAGTGCTTTGAGTACCCAACCCTCTAAAGCTGCTAATGCTAGTAAGATTCTGACAGTCTCGAATCTTGAAACCGGGCTAAATGTGGCTCCAAAGTCTATTCCTGGTACTTGTGAAAAGCCTTGAGCAACCAATCGCGCTTTATATCTATTATCCGATTGCTTTATGGTGTAAACCCATCTACATCCAATAGGTTTCCTGTCTTTAGGTCTGTTTACTAATTCCCAAACATTTCTACTCTGTATAGATTTAATTTCTTCTTCCATAGCAGTTACCCATTTTGAATATGATTGAGGATCCTTATCTTTTATCTTGATAAGATCTCTATATACAACAGGTATTCCTTTTCTTCTGTTTTCTTGATCATTGAGTTTCGATGCTGCTTTTGATAAGAGAAATTTATCTCTTTTTGCTTGTACTTTCTTTAGCCAAGCTTCATTATCAAATTCTAAATCATTAGATTCTGAATCTAATTTGTATCCATAGTAACCGTCTTATCTAGATCAATATCTGGTATAGAAGGTTTCTTTATTATCTCAGGTAATAAATTTTCTTTTCAAATCTAGGCATTGGAGTTAAATCTGATTTAACATCTGATTTATTTGTTTCTACAGAAGTTATTTTCTTAGTATTCTTTTTAGGAATAGGTCTAAGATCTTCTACAGTTAGTTCTGCCATATTAGAATCTGACGTTCTAATGTTTGGATGTTTTTTCTTTCCATACAAGTCTTCAGTAACTTTTTGAACTTGTTTGTCTATTTTATCATTTAGTTCTTTATCATTCTTAATTCTGTTTTGAATGACATCATTCCATTCTTAAAGTTAAATTCAGCTTCAATTTTAGCTGGATGTTTATCTCCATAAACATTATCTTTAATAACTTTAACTTTTGGAATCCTAGATGATTTTCTTGTTCCAAACTTTTGTTGTATGACAGCTCTTTCCTGTTCTCTAAATCCAATGGATTTCGAGCTTGTTCATCTGGATTAATAGACTGTTCTAGTATCGTAGATCTAGAAACTGGTTTATCATTACCAAGTCTATTTCTTTTAACTTCTCGAAGATCTAACTTCTTTCCAACACGTTTAACTCCTTTAAATAAATCTATATTCTTTCTATAGTTTATGTCAAGATTTGACTTAGGAAGTTGAAAAGGTGTTTCAATTAATGATTTACTTTTATTAAGAGTATTCTTGATTTATTCAGATTTTCAATCTGTTTTTCAAATTCTCTTATCTTAGCTAATCTTTCATCATCTCTTTGTGATTTCTTATTTGTAGATGATTTCTTTAATGAAGGAGTATCAATAGCTTTTTGTTTTCCTTTATCAGTAAAATATTTAAAAGAATCATTAATTTCTTTCATTTTTTCGAAGTTATCGTCAATTCTTTTTGATACTTGACTACTTCTAAAACCTTTTGTTTCAGGATCTTTTATATTTCATCAAGATCACTTTTACTTTTATACATATCAGATATATTCAAATCTGATTCTGAATATGAATCCTTCTTTGATCTATATGAATTACTTTTAGATATATTAGAATCATTATCACTTTCATCTGCTGAATATGATTTTGTGCTATGATATGAAGAATTACTGTCATGTAGATGATTGTCTAATTCCTTATTAGACTTATGATCATCTGATTCCGACGAATCATTATCATCTAAATTATTTGAATCATGAAATGATTTCCTTTTATCATTGATTGTAGTGTCATGATTATAATAATTCTTGTTTGATGGAATTGTTTTAAGATCTAAAGATGTGGGTATATCTTTATGAATAAGTTTATCTTTTGTTAATTTGGGAAATATGTTTTCGTCAAAGATGGCATGTGTAGCAATGACTATAGTATTTTTATCATTCATGAACTTATATGATTTGCTTTCATATCCAATGAATATCATCGGTTCAGCTCTTGGTGATAATTTATTCTTTCTTCTTTCTTTTACTATATAGACATATGCTAGACATCCAAATATCCTGAAGTTTGACATGTTAGGTTTTTTGTTCATCATATTTTCATAAGGTGTTTTCCATTTCGTTCTTCTTAATGGTGTACGATTATATATGTGGACTGCAGTATCAAATGCAAATGACCACCATGATTTAGGACAACCAGATTCTAATAAAAGTGTATGTGCTTTCTTTAGAATGGTTTCATTTAATCGTTCAGCTCTACCATTTTGTTGATGAACATGTGGAGCACTTAGTTCATGTTTAATACCTTTTTCTTGAAAATAGTTATTTAGCTTTTGATTTACAAACTCTCCCCCTCGATCTGAACGCATACTTTTTACTTTTAAATTGAGTTGATTCTCAATATATATAATATATGCTTTAATAGCAGTAAAAGTATCAGCTTTAGATCGAAGTAATGCTACATAAGCAAAAGAAGAATAATCATCTAAAATTAATAAAGCCCATTTTTGTTTATGGTAAGACTGAATAGGTAATTCTATCAAGTCCATATGTATCAATTCTAGCAAGGTAGTTGCTCTATTAGTTGAAACGTGATATGGTTTATTTATCAAGTTTTCCCATGATACATGATTTACATATGCTTTTCATATGTGGTTTATTAACTTTAGAACTATTTTCAGTATTTCTGAACATATGACTTAACACGTTATCACTTGGATGTGCCATTCTTCGATGCCAAATAAAATAATCAATAGTTTTAGAACTATTATTTAATAACAAATGTTGTAAAGGTCTTTTAATCTCAGTAGATAACCAACTTATAGAGTTAGTTTCTAAAGGATATCCTGTCAACGTTATGTTTCCCTTGTGTATAATAGTTTGTGTTTTTGTGTGATATACTTCATAATTCATACTAGTAAGTTGTGGTACAGAGATAATTCTGTATGGCAACATTGGCATATAACATACGATCCATTTAGCATATGTTTTCCATGTCGGAAACATACTTGGCCTTGGCCTTCAATGAGTGTTTTCGCATTTTTGTCTGCAGTAGTAACTTTAACTGGTGTGATAAATTTCTTATATGACATAAAGTCATTTATAAATGGTGTACAATGTCTGGTAGCTCCAGAATCAATTACCCACTTATCATTCTTATTTAAGAGCATAATTTGTTCACTAGGAACCCTATATTCATAATTACTATATACACAATTGTATCTACTGTTATTCAAAGCTTGATCTGATGCGTTCAACGCATTCACATTGGTAAGATTATCAAGCACTAAAACAGTATTAGATAAGTAATTAGAATGTTTAAATTTGTCACATACCCAAATGGATCATCCTCATCAGATGGTCCTCCAGAGTTACTCTCAGGATTAGTTATATCCATATTTTCGACGTTATCATTGATGTTTTCATCAATATATTCAATGCCACTGTTATAACCATCATTTGCATCATTGTAGTGTTCCTCACTACTGTCTGATTGCGATTTAAGTCCGGAACTGAACTATCATCAGTTTCTGCTATAGGTGAAAATGGAATTTGAGGCGTTAAGAAGATTCTTTTGAACTCTGTTCCTTCAGGAGAAAGTTCATAATCTACTACCTCATCTCGAAGATATTCCGGAGGATAAGCCAACATAGTATCTATGTAATGGAAACCTATTCTATCTAATAAATCATGATTAGATGTGTGTTCAGGTATCTCTTCCTCAATATTTCCTATAGTCTGAATCGGTTCATCAATCGTCATATTATTTGTAAAGTGAATAATATTATGAGAATCTTTCTTATTCTCATGTTTATACTTATTCAACTCTGCAAGCAAAGCTTTATTCTTCACTTCTTGTTATCACGATTCTGTGCGTTCCGTTTCTTCTTATCATCTTTAGATAAAGAAGATGCATTTGCTTTATTAGCAAATCTATTATTGCTTTGACGAGGTGTGAACGATCGTCTATTATTGAATCTGCCTCTAAAAGATCCTCCTCTAAACCTGTTGTTTGGAAATTGATTACTAGATTGTTGATCATTCCAAGATGGTTTAGTGTTTGGATATTTGTTGATATTAGATCCAATGTTAGCAATTTGAACGGTTTGTCTGCCACTCCTTGCTTTTGATTGCATGAGATTCCATTCATTCTGAATCTTAGGAACTATCTTTGCTGACGTGAATTCGTCAATATTGCTATTAACAATATTAGTAACCAAAGTACTATATTGTTGATTAAAGCATGTAAAATGAAGAATGTCAATACAAAGTCTGGAAGTTTGTATTTATCTTCAGTTCCTAGATCGGAAACAGCTTTCATCAATTTAGAGATAGCTATAATGGGATCTTGTCCTGGTTTCATAGACCAACTGAATATGTTTTTGTATAAAATGAAATATTTGGCTATTCCAGTTGTTCCAAAAACTTTATCCAATTCAGCAATAGTTTGAGCTGGAGTATCTTTAACGTAAGACCATAGATTAGTTGCTAATGCCATTTTAATAATAGCATTTGTCTTTGCAGAATTTTCATCCCAATCAAGTCTTTCATTATAAACAGATTTATACTTCAATTCCCAATGGGTTTTTTCTTCAATGGTAGATTTTTCCGTAGGTGGTGAGGGATAACCTTCTTTTTCTCTAGTTACGTATTTAGTGTATCCTTTCATGGCTAAGTATGCCATCAAAGTTTCTTTCCACTTTTTATAATCCATTACTCCATTAAATACAGTAACCATTTTTTCTAGATTCTTTATCGTCTTTTCCTCCACATATATAATTTGCCAATTTATTTTTAGAGGAAACAAAATCATCTAGAGTCCACCAAGCAAGTCTAGATTGAGAATTCTCAGTGAAATGAAGATAACTAATGCCACTACGTTCATAAGTAAAATGAACGTTTCTTCTCCAATGTTTAGGATATGAGACAATTTCAGATAATTTAGGATACATAGGCCAAACTTGTTCTTTATAGTATCTGGGTTGAAACAAAATCATATAACATAATCCAATCTTATTCCAGATAGGATGATTTTTAGTATGTTTTACAATATGTGTTTGTTTGTGAGCCCTATATTTAACATTTATAAAGAACGGAAATGCAAGTTCTATTCCTTTGCTTTTACGCTGAAATTAGATTGAATATTCCTATCAGATTTTGATTCAGTACCTGAACCTGATTTCAAGAATTTCCTATTCGATGAAGAACTTGGTTCTCTTATAGGTGCAACGTTCTTCTGCCATCTGATCTGTGGAGCTTGAAAATTGTGAACCCTCTTCTTTCGTCGAAGATTCCTTGGTTTGGAAATATTGTTTTTCGGATAAACAATTTCTTCCGAATTTTCGTCAATCCAATCGGATGCTTTATGTGGTTCATATCCCCAAGGTTTCTCATTATCTGATTTGTGTTCATCATTCCAACCGTTATCCTGATCTGTATCATCAGCTTTCTGTTTCTCACAGATCCTTTGTAGACGTTTAATTAAACCAGCAATAATTTCTTTAGTATTTAATAATGTTGGTTCAGGGGTATTATTAACACGTCCTTGAGACTCTGGGAACTGTTGAACGATGTTTTCATTATGGATGGTGAACGCAGTTTCTTCTTCTTTCAAAAATGGATTACTCTTAGGATAATACATGTCGATGATATCATCAGGAACATATACAAAATTATCCAAGTTAGACGTATGAGTAAATTCATTTTGATGAAGTTTTTCATCAGATTTAACCGTTGGAAAATTATTTCTCTTAGTCTGATTTTCAATCTTATCGGACTGCGACAAAGAAATCATATTTGGACCATTTTGGTCCGCCTGTGTGAAAGTACATTGACTACTAGGTACTATACCTGGTAGTCGACACTGTCCTCAGAAAGCGCTGAGCTTCCCGAACTTCCGGATCTCGTCCGCGCTCGGGACGACGGGGCTGAATGCCTCCGGAGCTCCCGCTCCGGTCTCTCTCCTGCAACCGGCGATAGGCTCTTGCCGGGGCGTGTGTGATTGTACGGGGAGTGACGTAACTCCCTCTTCTGAACCGTTGTTGGGGTCCTCACGACCCCTGCATATGTACGCTGTCACAATGACATCAGCTTTTGATAATAGCTGATATAAATCGGTTACCTTAGGCTCATATTTGGCCTTCTCAAGTATCCGATTAAGCTCTATGAGAGCTTCCGCCTCCTGCTTCTGAATTTCCGACACTTGCACAGCCGCATCATAGTCTTCCTTGCTATGATAAACGAAACCGTCGTGGATCCAGATCGTGTGCTCACGCTCTAACTGCTTTCTGGCTAGTGCATGAGAAAGATCCTTGGGATCATAGGGTTCATCAACCCTATGCGGCGTCAGATCGATCGATCTCTTGAGAGACTCGTATTGAGGCGCGGGACGTCCATCGTAGCCATTATAGTGACCCTGAGGGCCACTATACTGTGGGAATCCAGGGATGTCCGAAATCTGTTGCGGACGTGTGACAATCTCGGCGTCGCCATCTTCTTCTTCCTCGTGTGCAACCTTGACAAACAAATCAAGGAGACTGAGATCTATATTCTCCTGAATATATCTCCCATCGTCGGACATGTACTTGATGCCAAGAATATGTGGCTGCGGATCATGAATGCTCCTAACTTCCTTAGTTAGGTAACAATCATAAATAAAGCTGAAAGTGTGCAGCCGCGACGCAAGATGAATCTGAGATGCCGGGCGATTGAAAGCCCGAACTGGCGGATATTGATCGTTGACATCAGGGGTGCCATTGATACAATTATAGCTGGCACAAGCATGTGCCATGTAGACGACGTGAGCGAGGCGACCATATGGATCACATTTGAACATATCCGCTTCTTCAAACTTTCTGATGATGTCCAAGACATCCTGCTTAGTCAATTTCTGATTGTTAATCAAAACTCGAGCGATGATGCCAGAGTTGATAAATCCGGTCTTGCCAATAGCCTTATTGAGATACTCGATAATGGAGATTTGGTAAAAGAGGGACCGATGTGGTAAACTTGAGACATTTCGATTTGTTTCTAAAAATAGAAATATATTAGCCTAATTCTTTATTTCCCGAATGATACATGAGAAAAAAAGGTGCTTATCAGGCTGTGCTATTTTTGAAACAATACGTCATGGACTTGTTCGGCAACGCAAACGACTCATTGTATGGATGTTGTATGCCAATCTCGTACCAGGGCTCCTTCAAATTCCCTGCGTACAAACTAGTATGTATGTATGTATGTGTGTGTGTATGTATCTGTGTAAGTGACATCCTCAGACGTCCTAATCTAGTTGGGGTGCTATTCATCTGCCCAACAATAGTCTGCGTGTACGACGGAAGTCCGCCTCAGCACGACCTTTATACGAATTTTAAATAATAAAATATAGAAGACCGACGAAAACGGTCATTATGATATATGCATTAACGTAACGGGCAATTGGGGTGCGTGAAGCCTTTACAGGGGATCGGCCCTGTTATCCGCATAAAGCGGCCCAAAATCCGTGTCTTTTTTGGTAGTGGTGTGACAAAACCACAACATGTTTTAAGACTTGCCAGTCCTGGGAGAATTTGATTTCGTTGTTTCCCAACAACGCACGACTCCGATGCGTGACACCAGATGTTTAGTCTATCTTCCCAGATAGTCTGTCACAAGTGTGACAGAAATGGTATCCCTGCTACCATTAAGCGATCATTTATCCCATGATTGGGTTAGCATCATTCGTAGGCGTGAGAGAAAATGTCAAACACAGATCACACAATCGACTATCAGATCTCATCTATTCTATTGATAGAGGGCCATCAGCCATATCTTTAGAACGGATATTTTTGGAGATCTCAGATGTCAGTCGATCACACACAAACGCAAAAAACACTATCTACTACATTTATACACTATTAGACTTTTTTCCTTCTGATATACAACACCCATCCTTTGAGTGTTTGAAGGCAGTCGCCGGGGCCCATAACCTATTGAAACAAATGACAGCAGCGCATATACACTAGCTAAGTAAGGTTTCAATTACTTACATTGCTTAGCTAGGCTTGCCTTACTAAAACTTGTAGTTTGTAGAAAACTGAGGGGATAGTCGCTCAGAATGCCCTCCTTATATATGTTTCATAAACCCTAACCTAAGTACAGTGTAATCTACCTATTACATAATACCGGTACCGCTAATGAGTCATTCTGAGTCTTGATCTATTAATATTCCTTCTAAGATGTTCTTTATGACATCATATCCTTCTATATGAGTCATTCTTATTAATAGATATTCCATAACATTCTATATGACATCATAATGTTCTATATGACGTATTATGAGTCATATGAGTCATATGAGTCATTTATGACTATCAGTGATGTCATAGGATGAGTCATGTCACTCCTGTGACTTGTCACGTCACTCTGTCACGTTGTCACATAAGCGTGACTTCTGTCACACTATTGTCACATGGTTGTGACATGTTGTGACATGTGTCACAAAACACGTGGTAATGTTATGTAAGCTATTATGATTAAATATGAAACACTAATTAATAGTTATTCTTATTATATAAGATATTAGATAAGATATTCATTACATTAGTTATTGTAATGAATGTAACTAATCTAATGTAACTATTATAATAACTATCAGAGTTTCGACATGAAGTCTCCCCAGACTTCAGATAGTTTACCTCCACCCCAATCTATCTCAGTATTGTCTCCTTTCTATCCTCTGGCCAGCGACAAGGCCTGTGGGCCCCCTAGGGGGGATTGTAGGGTTGTGCTTAGGGGCGTGAGCTCATAACAGGTTGTGGATCTTCTTGTAGTCAAGTATCTTTGTTGATTGTCATGGGCATTTGTTGTTATGGGTGTCGGCTTGCGGCAATCTTGCCAGAAGTCTGATGGTTAATGGTTTGGTGGGTTTGTTGGCAGGTTTGTCAGGCGGTGCTCTCAGCATGGGTGGTGCTATTGGCGGTGGTGATTCATGGAGTGCTTTGGTTGTCTTGTGGAGTGTTGTGCAGAGTGTCGTGCTGAAATGATAAAACGGATGCTGACTTGGGATGCCTCCAAGGTTGCGGGAAAATGCTGAGTGAGTTTGGCAGCGCCGAAAGGCATTGCCCAGTGCTGGCTGAGGCTCCGACGGGGCTCAAACGAGTGTTGGAGGCAAAGGGGAAACTGTATTCTCTAACTATGTTGCACACTTATGTACCTACTGCCATGTGGCATACATGAGGACTCGGAGTGGTGGTCTCCGAGGGTCTGAAGGGTTCCGACGGATTCCAAAGGGGTCTGAGAGGGTATGGTGATGCTCAATGACGCTTGGTGGTGCTCAGTGAGGCTGGATGTTGCTTGGAGGGGCTTGTCTGGTTTTGTTGGCATTGGAAATAAGTGTTGGAGGGTCCGAGGGTTTAGGCAGGGCAAATGTGTGCTGTAGGCATTGGTTCCAAGCTAGCTGGAACCAAGCCATTACAGCACGCTGAAACTGATGAAGCCATGCTGCCTATCTCCCCCTCAGTGTGCAATCCCGGTATGGTCACCATGGCCGTAGGTGTGTTGTGTTCGATGAAAGCATAGTTTCTAGAGGTCTTCACCGTCCAGCTGCTAGAATTGTAATAGTGCACAGATTTTGAACCATCAACAAAACCTAAAAACTTCCCTTTGGCCGCCTTAGCGTCTAGCTTATTCCCCTGCTTCTTGTTGAGTACCCATACATCACATCCAAATTCTTGCAAGTGGGAGACATCCGGCTTGTTGCCCATCCAGGCTTCGTACAGTGTTTTGTTGTGCAAGGCTTGTGTGGGAGAGTGGTTGCAGAGGTAAGACGTGTGTGAAATGGCTTGCTCCCATAAATGGGTAGGGATATTCTTAGACCGCATCATGCTTCTTGCCATTTCCATGACTGTGCGATTAAAATGTTTGGCAACTCTGTTTTGGGAAGGCGAGTAAGGGGCAGAAGGTTCTAGAACCATACCCTTCCCATTTGCCCATTTCCGTAACTTCTCGTTCACAAGCTCTTTGCTGTTATCAAGCCAGAGCTTCTTTGGCAGTCTCCCGTGCTGAGTCTCAATATAATTGAAATATGTTGTGATGCAATCAAATGCCTCATCTTTTGTTTTCATAAATAGGACATGTGACATCCTTGTTGCATTGTCCGTGAATGCAATGAAATACCTGTGTTTATTAATAGACGGTACTGGTGCTGGCCCCCATACATTGGTCATCATGTGTTCCCTGGGAATCTCCGTGCAATGCATTGCCTCAGAGGGATATGGTCGCCATGACATCTTCCCTTCTAGGCAATCTTGGCAAGAATTTGATGGGATCAAAGTTTCATCTATTTTAATCCCTGTGACCAAATTTTCCTGCACAGTGCGCTGGAGTCCCGAAATGGATAAATGACCATACCGTCTATGCCATTTGTCCCAGGAGTGTCCCTGCACTCTGGCAACAAAGGCCTTGTCTTTTGCGTGTGACTCTGCCCTTGCATGGAGCAGGTATAAGTGATTGACCATGTGTCCTTCACCCACAGTAGTCCGATCTTTGTTTTGCAAATAGCATTTCCCACCCCTCATCTCCACGTGCCCTCCACTCTTGTCAAAACATCTGAGTGACATAAGGCAGTTTGGCACGATCGGCGCATGTGACATGTGACTAAGTTTGTGTGTGTAGTATTTGTCACCGACATGGAACTTGAGTAAGACAGTCCCTCGTCCTAAAACGGGAACTGGTTCTGGACCTATTCCTTTTATGGTAGTTTTCTCCAGAGGGGTGTAGTCTAGGAAACATTCGTGTGAGGTACACACGTGGGCTGATGATGTGCAGTCAAGGATCCAATTGGATTTTGAGAACTCTCTGGGACTTGCCATATAAGCAAAATCAGTTAGATCAGATCCAGAAGTGTCATCTTCTTGCACCTGATTGGCCTGATCTCTTCTGCCACTCTTCTGCTTCTTTTTCGGCCCCTGTCCCTCTTTCCTGCCTCCTTTTGCCCAGCAATCTCTCGCCAAGTGACCTTTCTTCTTGCAGTTGTGACAGTCACGCATTTCTTTAATTTGAAGCATGGTGCCATTGCCGTGATCACTCGACCAATCTTTCCTTCTTCGGAATTTGTCAAGTAAAACAGCAATCAGATCAGATGATGAGACCGTGGGAGCATTGCTCTGTGCACCTAGATATGCTGACATATATGGGTCCCATGTCTGTTAGGATCGCAATCCTAGCCCCTCAATTTTGGTTTACCTTACAGTCATCTGGGATGACTTCTATACATGTTATAACAGGCCTGGGGCCTTATGGGACACTATGGGATGCCAACGGTTGAGTCAGTGCATGGGAGCGCTCACCAGAGGGCAAGACAATGGTTGGAGGAACCATCCAATACTATATACAGAAGGATGGCCGGACTAGGAAGGTGGATCGCCACCTTGATGGCATCACACTTGGCATCAGTGCATCAGGAGGATCAGTGCATCAAGCCATCACGCATCAGACAAAGGCACAAGACAGCACGCATGTCTATAAAGGATCGCAATGGGAACACACAATGCCTCAAGGCATTGCTCCTTATGGTCAGGGTCTAGAGCAGTCCAGAAGAGGTCTATGAGTGGAGTCAGAGTGGCTGCGCCCATATGCGCTCATATGTGCAGCAACTGCGGCAGCGCCCAAGCACATGCTCACCAAGAACAATAAGAGTGAGTCAGACTGGGGGAGTGCTGGTGGGTCTGGGAGTCGCAAGGGGTCCTCATAGAGTAGTATATAAGTAGGTACATTGTAGCTGGAGTCTCCCCAGACTTCAGATAGTTTACCTCCACCCCAATCTATCTCTGTTTCATCTCCTTTCTATCCTCTGGCCAGCGACGAGGCCTGTGGGCCCCCTAGGGGGGATTGTAGGGTTGTGCTTAGGGGCGTGAGCTCATAACAATGTCTCTGGTAATGATGTAAGCACAGGTACGATACTCCCCATTAGGTGAAGTTCTTCCTGCATCTGTCTCAATTTGGTAATATGATTGCTCATATCAAAATCGTCGGATGCTGATGCCCAGAATAATGTGCACTGTGCTGCAAGAATGCCAAGCTGTCCTCTCTTTTCTTTGACAATCTTGAGTTGGTCCCACATAGCCTTGGTCGTTGTGGCACTGAGTAAGTGGATCATCTTGGTGTCCCCTACCACTAACTCTATTCTTGTTCACGCCCTAGCATCCTTCCGTTTCCAGTCCTTGAGTGCCTTCATTTCCACAGTGGTTGGAAGATTTGCTAATCTCGGTGTCAGGGCATCTGAGGTAAGCATTTCTTCAAGATTGAGATTGCGTAATATCACCTTTCCAGGCCAACCAGTTCTATTAAGTGGCTCAATATGGTAACTGCCTAACCCTAATGTGATATGGTTACAGGAGTGCGGGGCCCATAACCTGTTTGAGTTGGATGTGGGTGCGAGAGCAATTGTGAGTAGTAGGCATCCATTAGTGAGTACATAGGTAGTATAAATACAAAATAAAATATGAAATTGACAAGGCCATGCAATTGACAGTACCTCATATTGATGTCAGGTGCTCTCACATTGAATAAGATTCATTGTCCATCTTTCCAATTCCTTCTTCCTACATCAGTCAGGTGCTTTCTCCCTCATTCCATCAGGGCCTCTCAATTCTTAGTTTGCAAGTTCACAAGTTTGAGTTTGCTGTGCAGGGTGTGATTGCCAAGGGGGCTAAGCGAGTAGGGTTAGTGGGGGTGTGGGAGATTTGACTTTGCTAGCTGTGACAGGTCAAGTGTGACGTGACAATACATCACGCACATCGAAATTTCGGCACTCTTGCCAAGTCCCCATGCCCAGAGCATTTCATTCCAAGCATGAAATACAAGAGTTACTTACCCTTGCAGCATCTCAATCAAATGCCATTGCTATCACTCAAGCATTGCAGAATGAGCTGGATCAGGAGATGATGGGTTCTGATGATCACAGCTCAGATAGTAATCCTTGCTCTGATTCTGATGAAAGTGAAGGGTCAGAAACAAATGGAGAGATGCTTTACCAGTCTATGCTGCTATCTGGGATTGGATTACTTGGCTTTGCTGCATTACTCTCAGGGGATGGTTCAAGGGGGCCATATGATCAGTTTGAGAAGTGTCATCAATTCTTTGACATTGCTCTTGAATGGCCTGATAAACATTTTTGGCATAAATTCAGGTGAGTCTGATGTAATTAAACTACTCTTTGACCCTCAAGTGAAGCCTGTACACCACCAGCTAGCCTGTTTTCTGATCAGATATGGGATTCAGGGCTCTGATTCACTGCAGCCTGCATATGACCTGGCCCTTGGAACAGGCACTGTTTTTCTTTATTGCCAATGTATCTCAAAGGCTCTAAGACAACTGGGGCCTTCTACTCTCAGTTGGGGGGATGAGCATAGACAAAAAACAGTGTCTGATTACATTTTGGAGCATCATGGATTTCCTGATTGTCTTGGTGCTGTGGATGGCACTCTTATTCAATTGACCAGTGCTCCAAGAGACAATGGGCATCTGTTTTATTGTAGAAAAAAATTCCCTGCTGTGAGTAATAGTTTGGATCAACTGTAATCATTTTTTCATTTTCTAGATATTAAAGTAAAAGAGAGATACTTATTTATTGCAGCTTACCCGAATTGCAAGATAAAGGGGTCTATTGTTGTTTAGTCCCATTTCTTCTTGTAAATTCCAGCCTTGTCCGGCAGTACCACACTTTGGTGGTGGTATCAACTCGACCTTCGAACTCTGAACTGCTGCCGACAATGCTGCTTTTAACTTGTTATTGTCTGTGTTGAGCAGCAATCATATGTCCGTCAGACATAGTTTGTCTCAGTGGTCATCACTGTCATGAATGATGAGCTCATATGTCCGTCAGACATAGAGTCATATGTTTGTGATGACAAGAGTATTGTATCACTGTCATAGACAGTGACCAGACACCTCTTCAGGTGTTTTGAGTATTGTATCACTGTCAGAGACAGTGACCAGAGACCTCTCCAGGTCTTACACTCATAGAGAGGAGATACTCACATGCTGGTAAGCAGGAAAGAGCAACTGAACGTATATTGGATATCTACAGGTCTTATATACACTTTTAGTGTATGTACATGTTTGTGTAATAGACTGTAATCTAATATATGTAAATAAAAGAAATAAAAGAAAAAGAAATACCCTCTAAGGGTCAAACTGGTGATAGCCATGTTGAAGACTATACTTAGGGGTATTTGGGTGAAGATCATTCAACACCCCCCCATAATCTGTACAGTCATGTACTGATTAGTAATGATCTTCTCACAGGCCTGCAAGAAGAGGTGCGTATATTCTTTCAAAAATCTTCAAAAGAAATATGGCCAGAGATTCCCTCACATCTCCATCTTTCCTTTAATTGCCAAGCCCAAAAAGCTTTGGGAGAAAATTTCTAAGGATCTCATCCTTGAAGGGCTTGGTCCATCCATATGGCAACAGCTGGAGTCATTGTGATCCGAGGCTGTGGTTTTTTAGGTGGTGGAGGTGGGGGTTCCTCAAAATGGCAGCGAGATGATCGCTCGCATTCATGTCCAACATTGGAGTGTTGTTTTTACTGCAGGGTTTCTTATTTTTCCCATAATGATAAATCTGTTCAACGTTCTTTGTTCAACTGGAGTAATCTCTACAGTGATAGGCTGGTCTTCTTTCACAGTAAATGAAGCAGTTTGAGGCCCTACTCCAGGGCCATCAGTAATTAATTTAATGATTCTGATAAACCTAACATTGGTGTGAATTTTTCAAATAATATTCACCAAGATTTTTAGTCAGAATATCAGCAGGATTTTCAGATCCTGGAATGAATTGTAATTCTATCTCCTTCTTTTTTATGAGTTTTCATATGAAATGATATTTAATATCAATATGTTTGGAACATTTTTCAGTAACAGGGTTGTTTGCAATAAATAGAGATCCCATATTATCGCCATATATTGGTGCAATTGTGATGGGAAAATGGATTTCGCCTAATATTGATCTGATCCATTTATTTTCTCTAGCACAGTCAGATAATGCCATGTATTCAGCCTCTGTTGATGATAATGCCACTGTTTTCTGTTTCTTTGACGTCCAAGATACTACTCCTCCTGATAAAAGAGTAAAGAATCCAGATGTGGAATGTCTGTCATTTTTATCTGAAGCCCAATCTGAGTCGGTATAACTCATTAAGCCAGATCTCAATGATCCATCATATTTAATAAAGAGATCTGCAGTTTTTGCTAGATATCTAGCCATCCCTATTGCATGTTTTAAATGATCTGATGACAGATTTGCTGAAAATTGAGACATTTTATCACAGCAAAACATATATCTGGTCTTGTTCCAATCATTAAGTATAGTAATGATCCAATAACCATTGATATTGTGATCTAATCTTATGATCTAATGGTTGATCATTTGTCATTGGTTCATATCCAGTAGGAAGCGGAGTGTTCATATATGTAGCATCACTCATTCCTAATCTCTGGATTACTTTATGCAAATAGGGTTTTTGATCGATGGTAATTTTATCTCCTTGTTTCTTTATTTGGAATGATAAAAAGTTTTTTGTTTGACCGTCAATGAGATCTCCTAAATCTCTAGATTCCCATCTATTCATAAATTCTTGCTTTTTACGCAATGTTATGATTTTGTTAGATCCCAAGAACATTGAGTCATCAACATAAATTATTGCTATGACAATGTTAGATCCTTGTTGAAAGACAAATACACCCACATCCGAATGTATTCGTATAAAGCCCATTTTTCCATTGATTCATCTAATGATTTCCACCAAGCTAAAGAAGCTTGTTTTAATCCATAAAGTGCACGATATAATTTATATACCATGTCTTTTTTATCTTTATTTATAAAACCTGGTGGTTGTTTCATATATATCTCTTCATCCAGTTTTCCATATAGGAAAGCAGCAGTCACATCTAGAAATGATACATGTAGTTTTTCTAGTGCTGCAAGTGCAAGTATGAGACGACATGTCTCATATCTTACAACTGGTGAGAATATTTCATCATAATCAATGCCATCTATTTGGGAAAAACCCTGGGCAACTAGACAGGCTTTTTTATGTCCATCGTCTTTTTGGACATAAACCCATCTGCAACCTATAGCCTTTCGACCTTCAGGGAGATGTTGTAGATTTGTTATTACACCTCTTTTGATGAGCATATCCCATTCTTTCTTTTCAGCGTTTATCCAATCTTTTTGTTTGCTGATTGGTAAGCGAAATATCTCATGATGATGTTCAGGTACAGCTGTATTTGCTGTTTCGTTGATAGGAATTGCACATGATAATAATTTATTAATCATGAAACAATTTAATTTTGTTCTTCTATCAATTTTTTCGATTTCAACTGGATCTTTATCTCCATAGACATTATCTGGTTGATTGACTGGTTGTCTATTTCTAGTTGGTCTTGATGGACCTGGAGATGGGAATCTTGAAGGAGCAAATAGGTCCTCTTCAATCTCCATTTGATCATCTGAATCATCACTTCCAGAATTATTTCCAGAGTTATCTGAATCATCACTTTTTGAATCGTCGTCTGAACCATCAGATCCCTTTACTTTGGGAGATTTACTAGATTCATCAGATGAGTCACTATCACTATCTGATTTAGATGAATCTTCTTCTTCATCTGATGTATTTTGTTCTTTAGACGTTCCATGAGGTATTTCTGGCATGAGATCCTCAAACTCTTCCTCTGGATTGAGGAATGTGGGAATTAGATCAGAATTTCAACATTTTGGAAATTTTGTTTCATCAAAAACTCCTGTTGTTCCCATAAAAATGGTATTATTTTCAGGATTCATAAATTTGTATCCTTTCATTCCATTTTATATCCCAGAAAATTCATCATCTTAGATCTGGCTTCAAGCTTATTTTGTCTGCATTCAGCAGGGAATATATACATAAGCTTGGGATCCAAACACTTGCAAATCTGATACATTCAGTTTTTTCTTTTCAATAAGAAAATATGGTGTCTGCCATTTATTGTGAGCTATGGGAGTCCTATTATATAGGTATACTGCATGTTCAAGTGCAAATTCCCACCATGATTGTGGTAAGCAGGCATCAAATCTGAGGGATTGTGACTTTTCCCAAATAGTTTGATTCATTCATTCAGCTCTGCCATTTTGTTGTGACGTATATGGAAGTGATTTCTGGATCTCAATACCAAGATCTTTGAGATATTTCTCACTTTTAGTGAATTCACTTCCTCCATCAAACCACCATTTCTTTGGCAATATTCCATATTTGTTTTTTATTAATGCAACAAATTGTTTTAGCGAAGATTCCATATCAGATTTCTTTTTTAATAAACCAATCCATAAATGTCCAGAGAAATCATCAATAAATGTCACAAAATATTTGTATTTGTGATATGATATCATTGAGATTTCTTTAAGATCTGAATGTATTAAATCAAAAGGAGACAATGCTCTACTTTGTGATTCTGGAAATGATTTACTTCGCATTTTTCCTTTTGCACATCCTGAACATATTTGTTTCCGTTTTGGAACTGGAATATTTGGGAATCCGTCTAAATGAATTTTTCCTTTTTGGATTACTTCATCTTGTGGATGTCCCAATCATTTATGCCATATATGAAAATCAGGTTTTCATGTCACAACATTTATTGATTCATTATGAATTTCAGAATCTAACCAATATATGGTTTGTCCTTTTTCATGTGGTGAGAATCTTATAATTGATGATTCTTTAATAAGATTGATATGATCTTTATTTCCTGAAAGGGAATACCCTTGATTTAGGAAGTTCCCATGGAGAGTAATCTCATATCCATATCTGGAATATAAAAGACTGGCCTGATCAATTTTATATCTGCCTTTCCATTAACAGTAATTTTGATCATTACAGCTCCTACGCCTAGTATCTGTAAAGTTTTTCCTTTAGCAGCGGTTTGTACAAACCTTTTATCAATCAATTGTCAATAATATAAGAAGTCATTTTGATTGTGTGTAAAATGCAATGATGCTCCTGAATCAAGAATCCATGACAACTCATTTTCTTTACATTTCACACAGTTATTGCAATGAGAAAAATAATGTATATTTTCATTATATACATTTATACTACCATGTTGCTGTAAAAAGCATTTAGTAGTTTCTCTATTGACAAATGAATGACTTAACTCATCACCGAGGCTTACAGCATTGTCATCAAAGAGTGGATCCATTGGTTCGTCAAAAGGATCCATCGGGATGTCATAATCTTTATCTCTGTCTTTGAACAACACTTCTTCCAAAATGTCTTGTGGATTTCCCACAGTTGAGTAGTCAAGATCTATATCAGATCTTTTTCATTTCGGAGGCTGTTCAAAAGATATTTCATCTTTTGTGATGGTATCAAGTATTTTTAACATTTCCGTCATGGGTGTGATGCCAATGCGTTCTGCAAGCAACCTGGTCCTATTAGATTTGTCCCATATACCCTTTTGGGTTTGTGACTGACCCGTGAATCAGGCAGCTGGTGGGAGCATGTGGTTTTGTACATTTCTTGCCACAATGGAAAGAGCTGGAGATATGATCTCAACAGCATTATGTTCCTGATCAGATTCAGGTAGAATGTCTGCTTCTTGGACGCATTTCTTTCCCTTGCCTCTGAAACCCTTGCAAGGGCAAGGTCTTTGTTCTTTGGATTTGTCAGAACCCTGATGCTGATTGTCGTCATCCTTTTTCTGATTATTCCAGGTCGCATCCTTTTCTTTCCTTTTCACTCCACTGATTTTGTTTGCTTTGTCTCTAGAATTGTATTGCTGTCTCATAGCATAACTCCTTTGATATTCTCCAATGATAGAATCAGAGATAGTTTCAAAAGTGAATTTTCTGTTCCATATAGTTGGAACATAGCTGTGGAGACAGCGGTCCATTCTTTAGGAAGGGCTGCTGCGAGAATAAGGGCCTGCATAAAGTCAGGAATCTTGACTTTGTCTTCTGCGAGCTGCGCAAAATATGATCCAAGTCTTTCAATCTCAGGTACAGGATCTTTCCCTGAGACTTGGAATTTAACTATTTTCTGGAAACGGTCAAATATGAGCACTGGTGTAGTTCATTTATAGCTGGTAGCTAACGTGTTCCATGCTGAAAGCAATTGATTGTCAGTAGCTATATGTCACCTGATAGAATCTGAGACTTTGAGACGTAAGGCGCCCAGACCAGAGTTGTTAAGTTTTTGCCATTCTCGGAGTTCTTTTCTATATTCTGCAGCGACTGCAGCTGTAGCAGGATCTGCGGGAGGGGATGGTTTCGGAAATGAGAGATTGATGATGGACCAGGACCCAATATGAAGGAGATAGGACTTCATCCTTTCTGCCCAAACACGGTAGTCAATACCAGTGAATGTGTTGATAGAATCAATGCCAGTAGAAGTCTTGGAGGACGACATAGTATATGATGGTCTTATCTATGAAATGTGTTTTATTAGCGTTTTTGTTTCATAAAAGTAAAAATTTTGAAAAATATGAAAATTTTTTGTCGTCATTGATCATGTCCTTGAGACATGTTTTGTCATCATTGTCAACAATGACGGGCTTACTGGGGCCCATAACCTGTTGAGCAGCAATCATATGTCCGTCAGACATAGTTTGTCTCAGTGGTCGTCACTGTCATGAACGATGAGCTCATATGTCCGTCAGACATAGAGTCATATGTTTGTGATGACAAGAGTATTGTATCACTGTCATAGACAGTGACCAGACACCTCTTCAGGTGTTTTGAGTATTGTATCACTGTCAGAGACAATGACCAGAGACCTCTCCAGGTCTTACACTCATAGAGAGGAGATACTCACATGCTGGTAAGCAGGAAAGAGCAACTGAATGTATATTGGATATCTACAGGTCTTATATACACTTTTAGTGTATGTACATGTTTGTGTAATAGACTGTAATTTAATATATGTAAATAAAAGAAATAAAAGAAAAAGAAATACCCTCTAAGGGTCAAACTGGTGATAGCCATGTTGAAGACTATACTTAGGGGTATTTGGGGTGAAGATCACTCAACACCATTATGTGGCTAATCCATACTGGCTGGAAATCCCAAGGGATGGGCGTAAATTCACACTTAATAACCAACATAATTTTGGCTTAAATAGTTTGCAATAGGGGTCTGTAAATACACTCTTTTGAACCTGTTTTCATGTGTTGGGCCATGAGAAACATCAGGATTTTGGGGGGGGTCTGGCATGCCATAATAGATCTGATCAATGATTCCCACACTGTTATTGCTATACAAGCCATTATCAACCATTATCATGGTTTACAACCCCCTTCAAGAGTTACACATTTGATGTGAGCCTTGTAGCATATGAGCTTGAAGTGACTCTGTTGGAACCCTTGGGCTAGTCTTATAGCCTATTGCCTCGGAGTCTCACATTGCATCATCAACTTACACATTCAATGTAAGCCTTGTAGCATATGACCTTGAAATGACACTGTTGGAACCCTTGGGCTAGTCTTAT
>JAEBUS010000008.1:766916-998669 GCA_023014475.1 Amanita pallidorosea
TCACATGAAACACAAAACAGACCTATACATTGATTGACAGCATTCATACACATGTTCTCATATAGCTCTGCTGCAGCGTCTCGCTTCGCCTTGCCCGAATCGGCCGTTGCATGATGCTTCTTCTCGTCCTGTTGTTTAACATACTTCAGCCGCTCTTGCAGTTCTGGCGAGCCGAGGTTAGCAAAAGGCAACCCGACGACGACAACAGCTCGTGCAAGATCGTCAGCAAAGTTGAGGCCCTCTGATAATTTGGCTCCGACCACAGCGAGAAGCAACGCCCCTGTCTTTTTTGACGCGGACTGTCCCTGCTGTATTGTTTCGTGAATAAAAACAGCAAAGAACACCACCCCCGCTTACCCCGTGTTTATGGACAGCGGCGGCATACTCTGTGAGCACTTTCTCCACGTCTTTGCTATCCTCCGGCTCCAAAAATAGCTAAAGTTTGACCGTCAGAAATGTATTGTCGATGATTGTTCGGTACCAACCTCCTTCCTCTCTCTCAGCTTATCTAGTTTCCCGTTCCCTGTCCAGGTCATTTTTACAGCTCTCAGGAAGTTATAGGATGGGAAGAAGACTATTATGCCTGCTGGTACAACACACGAAAAATTCACCAGAATTTGACCAAGATCGTCAATCTATCAAACAAGGCTCGGTAAACTTAATCAAGATCGAACCTGGATCACGTACAGCGTTGGCATCTCCCTGTTTTCCTGCCTTGTAGCTCAACGCTTCACCGCGAGGGCCTCTGGTCACTACTAGTGCTCGCAAGCTATCTTCAGGTATTACGTGTCCGCATGAGAAACTCGTGATCTTATCAGAAGATACAGTCGGGAACAATTGATTTATCACATCGGAGATCTCGAGACAAAGTTAGCAAGGGTCTACCTTCTTCCTGTCAAAAACTTACGGGGGACATCGTTCCACCAGCCAGGATGACGGAACGTGCGACTTCAATAATTTCCATAAAGTGCGGCGATGGGTTGAGTTGCTGGTACTTGAGCTCAACATCTGATGTACCAACCAACGAAATAGAAACACGACCATCTATTGCTACGTGAGAAGAATGTCCAGGGAGAGGTTGGGAATTACCTTCACTGGCACCCGTTAGGGAAAGCATGAATTCCTCTACAACACTTAATGAAGGGATAGCCCCCTTTCTCCGGGCATTTAGCGGATCTAGTCCAAGCATGCCAATTCCACCTCATGATTCTAGAACGATTCATCGACAAACCTGTTCTTTGTGCCTGCTTTTCGGCATACCCTGAAATCTTTCTGGCTATCTATGACAAATGCTGTTCAATCGAAGCTCAAGACGGGGAGATTTTAAATCTTTACTTTACTTGTCTTTAAATACTTTCCAATCTCCAACAGGTTGATGCCACTGGCTTTCCTTCCCAAACGTTCCATGAACTGGGATATCGTTAAAACCTCCGCTGAACCGGAATATCTAGGATCGCCTCCGGATCCGATTGGCCTGGACTCCTTCCATTCCAAGACATACTTCTTCAAAGCGTCCAGGAAGACGAGCAGTCGCTTTAAATGCACCAAATGTATCCCTGACAGACGGGTCTTGAAACGCGATACATATGCGGCTAGTTGCTGTAACGAAATTGAAAGTAATCCATAAGGCAGGCGAACGGTGGACAATGAGAGGAGAGTGGATATCAGATCTTGTTATTATCGTCGGAACTTGAATGGAGGAGCTGGCAACGGGGGTGCTTACTATGTGCCTCATCAATGATGACTACGTGATCAGTTAGATCTATTCCCAGAGCCTCCCGTGCATTCTGCTGCAGCAGAAGATTATAAGGTAGTGTGACGAGCTTCCAAACAACATTAACAGAAATCAAAGAGTCAAAATCGAAAATCGACCGACTTCGGCTTGGGGGATGGCTCGCCTTGAACCAAAGTAAGGACAGATGCTCGTTATGCGACCCGCCTCCGCTAGATCTTCAATGTCTTTCGGCGTAGCCTCGGTAGATTATAAGACCACATGTTATTTTTTACCCTCGGGACGACAAGCATACCAGAATCTCGTCACGAAAATCAAGCATCCTTTCCTCGTCACCAATGGGAGGAAGATAGGGACACCTCTTCTCATCGGAGTCTTGTGTGAGGCTTAACAACTGAGCCACTATATATAACTCTGATGAACACCTACCATTCAGCATTTCTCGACAGCTTTCGTCCAGATCACGCCTCGTTGCGCGCAGGTCATCATTGATACACAGCTGCTTCCGTGAACCCAATGGAACAGTCCTGACACACGACGACTGCCCCTCGTCGCCATTTAATGGTCTCTTCCGAAACGCGTCGTTTGTTGCCGAATCGGCGCACTCTTGATGCAGATTACGAACGCGAATCTTGAGCCTCTGTAACTCGGGCAAGACTTGGGACAATTGAGAATGCGTACGCGATGCATAAAATATTTTTGTGCATGTCACCTCTTGTTCGTCTGTCGACCCTTGGCCAGATGCCTTGTCCAGCCTTGGATGTACGTGTGATTATGAGATGATCCAAATCGAAAAATGTCACATATACTGACTTTGCCATCAGAGCGCGAAGCGCGGACGACATGTATATTTCACCCTCTTTCTCAGACTCTGGCAGAAAGCCGTCGTCGTCGTCGCCTATTTCCTGACGTTTGACTGAAGTTTCTTCGGCCCGTCTCTTAAAAATAAAATAAAAAGTTATAATACATCATGATATAGAAGGTCCAAAGGCTGACCAGTCTTTTTGAAACTCGAGCCTGAGCCATCCTTCTCATCCTCGCTTCTCGTGCCCTGGCATTTGCCAACCTCTGCTCATACTCTTGTTCTTCAAGTTCTACCTCGCGTCTTGCTCGTTCCATTGACTGTTCAATGACCCAATCCGAGGCGTGCAAACCGCCGCCGACGGCCTCTTTCAGTTTTCCTTTCCTTGCTCTATTCTTATCATCGTCAAGCCACGTCATGCTGGCACATAATAAACTCAAGGTTTTCCCCTGTACGAAACTCGGTCATAACTCGCGAGTATAAAGTATAAAGTTACCGTTCCAGTGGGACTTTCAACGATGGTCAGTTTTCTCTGTTCTATGGAAGTGTACAAATGCCGCATAAGATCTGTCTGGATTGAGTATGGCGGATGATATGGAAATGCAGGAAAATGAGAAGGAGTAGGGAGGTCGAGGGACATGAGCGAAACGCGATTTTGATAATGGACGCGTTTGTGGTCACGTCCGCGTCCGTCACGTGTGATCCCCTGCAAGACGGATTGGATAGGAACGGCAGCCGTCAAACTGTGCGAAACAGGAACTAGAGGCGGACGTGTAATGATCCTCGCCCGGACCCTCGTTTTTTGAACCCTCATCACACGCCTCAATGGAGGTAGGGTCGCACGGGGTATATGATAGGCATCTGTGAGGATCCAGAAGAGAAAATGAAAATCGATGGAGAAAATGAATCGATAGATGCGAGTAGAGATGAAAACAGAATGTAGAATACAACCCTCAAGCGATGGCCAATCCTCTGGCACCTTGTATGTATAGGGTATAGAGTCAGACCTTAAGGATATTCGAAGGGTCCACAGATTTGTCCTCCCAGAGATGTCTCCCCGTCGGCGCTGAGGCGATCTCTAAAAAGTCCACCAAAGTCCGTTTTGCACAACTCCAATAATCAAATGTCGGACACCCCCTTATACCCGACCATCCTTCTGCGGATACTGATGACATTACAACCCAAACGCGCTACGCGACGAGCCAATCTTTGAGCCACTTTTCTGCGGCTGCGTATTCCTCCTTGACCTGACTTAGCATGATATCGATTTTAGCCAGTGCATCTTTGTCGGAGAGACCGTTGTCCCGACGCTGACCAAAAAACTGGATGTGTTCGCAGGAAAGCTGGACTTTTACTACGCCGAGGGCGGCGGAAGAGCCTTTGAGATAATGGCCCAAGGCAGAAAGCTCTTCGAGGTTTTTCTCCTCTCTGTGGTGTGTCAGATGAGAAGAAGGGGGAAAACAAGAGAGACGGACAGGGCAGAGTCCATCTTCTTGAAAGTTGCTTTGACCTGGTCAAAATAAGCTTCGACCATTCCTGTTGAGAACTCTCTATCGTCTTCGTCCTCGTCGAGTTCTCTGATCTGAGCCAGGGTGTCCATGTCGACGATGCCATCGTCTTTGGGGTTGTCTGTGGGCTTGTCGTTGTTGGAGTCGGGCTGTTCAGGGGCGTCGCGGGGTGGAGAGGGAGGAGAGGGAGAGGGAGGGGGATCTGGAGTGGAATGGCGAGTGCCTTTGGGCTCATGGCGTGGCGGGGGGAGGACGGGACAGGGCGGCTGGAGGGCGGTGGACATGGTCGATGAAGACACAGAGCAGAACTGATTATCAACTACGGTCCCTCGTCTAAATCCGGCGGTCTCTTGGTCCATGACGTCACTACACTACCGCCTTTGCACGCAGTCCCGCAATCGCCTCTGCGCTGTACCCGAGGTCTAAAAGCACCTCTGCTGTGTGCTCTCCAAGCCACGGCGCTGCACGTACCACTTCCATCCGTGCCCCGTTGTACCGCACAGCTGGGCCCACCATCTGAATTTTCCCCGCTCTTGAGTGCTGCAAGTCTTAATCCTCAAGTACCAACTGAGGCACACGACTCTGCTTCACGTACCTCAACCTCCACTGTCACTTGACGTGCCAGAGCCTGCATGAGGTTAAGCTTGTCCCGGTAATCATAGATTCACTGTACCTGACCATGCTCAAATGTCTGCCCAATGTTGTTGATCGGCCCGTGCGGTACGCTGCATATCCATCACATCTCTTCCGCAGCTCAATACTAGTATACGCACCCAAGTCCCCTCATTCGGTCCAACCAGTATCCCCTGTCCTGCTCCTGCAGCCGGTCACTGATGATTTTCACTAGTTCCGTCCGGTTGTTTACCCGTGCTTCGTTCGATGAAAATCGCCCCTCCGTCGCCAGTCCAGGCTGCTCCAGTACCTTTTCCGCTAGGGTTCTAAACTGGCATCCCGTCGGACGCTTTCATTCTCATCGCGCGGCGATCTTCCTACCTGTTTGTCATTCCCCGCGCCGATCATCACGTATCCGTCTTTGCATGGAAATGCTTGATATGGCACAATCGATGGATGTGCCGTTCCGTGTCTGCTTGCTTCCTGCCCTGCGATCAGATAGTTGGATGCAATATTGGCGAGCCCCGCTATCTTCGGCCTCGTTACCCAACAGAATGATATACTGATCCCCGAACAAACCTGCGTCTCAAACAAATTACAGTCGATCCACACTCCTTGACCCGTCTGTTGCCGTGATATGAGCGCTGCCATAACCGCTCCGTGAGCATAAAGACCAGTCGAGATGTCCGTCACGGCGACTCCCACTTTCGATGGTGGACGATCAGGTTCTCCAGTACTATTTCATTTCGTTAACGCAACACCCCGGGCTCATGTTGATCCAGATACCGACATGTGCATCAGTCCTGCCTCACCCTCGATAATAACATCGTACCCCGCAGCCTCCCTATACGGCCCAGTCTGACCATATCCTGCGCAAAGAGCGTGTGACAAAAACAGGTCTCTTAAATGGCCCTTACCAGTTATAGAGGTATAGATAAGCCTGGGATTGATCTTTTTGCAATCTTCGTAACCGAGGCCCATCGTTGCCAGTTTTCCCGCGATAAAATTCTCCACCAAAACGTCCGAACGCGCCACAAGCTTACGAACAATCTCTAGCCCCTCGGTAGTCTTCAAGTTGATCGTGATCGACCGTTTATTTCGGTTTACAGCGAGGAAATACGCAGATTCAGGTGGCAGATGTGCCGACTCGGCTGGTGCCGTAGCCACAGTCGGTGCTGCTGGCGGGGACCATGAACCTGCAGACGTCAAGTACACCATGTATGGCTTCAAACAGGCCAATTACTTGCGGGTATCATCGCCTTTGGTCACCTCTTCCACCTTGATCACGTCCGCTCCTAAATCTGCAAGCAACATAGTCGCCGTAGGACCAGCCAGCACGCGTGTCAGATCTAGTACCTTGATGCCCTTCAAGGGTGGTGGTATTCCTGGACTGGGGGATTCTGCCGTAGGCGTCGTAGCCTCGTGTCGACGTTGATCAGAATAGAACACCAATTTTGGGTGATTCGTGACTGAGGGTGCCAAGCGACGGAGTCGTGCAATCATGGTAGTTTTAAGAAGACCACTAAACTTGGCACAGCCTCAATGCAGAAACTCCGTCACTTTATTTCGCAGATATTCGTAAAATATTACAGTAAAAAGTGTTGTAGGAATAATTAAAAAAACAGAGCAACTACAATTGCAGGATGTCAGCCTCCAAGTAAAAAAGGGGGCGATAAAATACAACGTTACCATTATAAGAATACTTCAGGAAGAGGACGAAGTAGAACTCGTAGTGGATTGCCCGCTTATGCTTGCACTGTACACCGAGCGTGTTCTGATACTCTTGTGACATTGTCAAATTTAGGGTAAGAAATTGAGTTAGTTAACATACTTGCTGGTCAGATGCACTTTCCAAGTCCCCATGCACGATTCCATGACTGAAATGGCTCGAAGCGGGCAGCGCTTTAAGTGGGATGGACATTGGCCTTCTTGGCATCTCCGGCTCGACTAACGGTGTATTGAAGAGCAGGGCCATCGACCTGGTCACCAAATCCCAGTAGGACATTGGCAGCGGTGAGTTTTGCATTTTCCGCCAAGAGCTTAGGAACGGGGTTAATAAGTGGGGCTACCCATTTGTTTCCTGTCCACTGTCCATTTTCTGATCGCATCCCAGCCCGTTTTTCATTTAGCAATACAAATGCAAATAATGAATGTATGTGTGCCATATCGGAACCTATCAAAGTCCGCGGAAAGGCGACTATGAACCGCCGTTACCCGATGCCCCAATCACTTTGGGCATCTTTTTATCACCCGTCGCGAGTTGCTCGAGGTCCGCAGCCTTGAAATAATGAGGCGCGACTATGATTATAATATCTCAGCCGATCATGTCACCTGAAATGGCAATGTCGTCACATACCTTCCATCAACCACGAAGGCTTGATCTCCATCACTTGCCGCATGTAAGACTTGCTCGTCATGACCAGTTCATAATACAACACTGTTTTAACCGGTGGCTGATGCTGGAACAAGCAAGAAGATGGGTGTATGTGTATAGTTTGACTTGTTTTCAACGTTCGGTACGAGTCTCCGCTCTTTTGAAGTTGTGCCTGCAAAATCCAAAGGATGTTAGCTCATTGAACGATTGTAGATACGCTCTCAAAACGTACCGTATTGTAAAAGTAGCCTGCCGTTACGGCTTTCTGGACTGGTGTGATGTCATTCGCATTTGGATTTGATTGTATCACAATTTCAACTCGTTCACATAACCCGGCCAGTTGATCTCGAATATCCCGTGCGCGACTGAGACTCTTAAACTGCAGAAATTGCTCGTAGCAAAACTGTTGAGAGTAATTCGTGTCCGCCCACTGTTCCCATATATTGAGCAGGGTAAAGTGGTCGCCACCAGCCCTGACAAAGTTTTGCCGCGCTTGATCCGCGTGCAATTTCTTGTCCTTCGGTCGATAAAATAGGGATCCAGATTCGGAAAGCATTGAAATAATAGTGAGAATCTGAATATAGCTTAGTCTACGAATAACTTATCGCTCGGAATGACATACCTCGTCAGTGCATTGGTATTTTTCACTCGAGATGATGGATTTTGACAGCATGGGATCCACAGGGAACTCAGCCATCCGACGACCAAGCTTAGTGAGTTCTCCCTTATCATTGAGAGCACCAAGAGCATACAGCAACTCCAACGCTCTCATTAGAGTCTCAGTTGGTGGGGGATCAATGAATTCAAATTTGATTAGGTCATTGATTCCCAGCGACTTGAGCAAAAGAACCACCATCCCCAAGTTCGTCCGCTGGATTTCCGGAACCGTGTTTGCCTCCAATTCGTTGTTAAAAGCCCATTTGGTATATAGACGAAAAGATTTTCCGGGACCAACGCGGCCCGCACGGCCAGCACGTTGGTTTGCAGAAGCACGAGAGCACTAGTGGGAATCCATGTTAGTCCTTGTATTTGCGCTACTAACTCTTGCTACTTACAGGGACAATGACGAGAGAAGACATCCCTGTTCTAGGATTATAGGCATTCTGCTTCACGAAACCAGGATCAATGACGAACACGACGCCATCTATCGTAATAGACGTCTCGGCAATATTGGTTGCCAAAACTACCTTGCGAGCACCTTCAGGTGTAGGCTCAAATATTTTAGCTTGCATTTCGCTTGGTAGATTGGCATATATAGGACAAATGATAAGTTCACCAATCTTATTGCCCAATGCGCGTGCTGTTTCTTGCAGATTCTCGTGGCAAGCTTCTATCTCTTCTTGACCCTACCACTGCGGGGTCAATGTTGAAAAGGCTGATAATGCTTCTGCCTACCGTCAGGAATACGAGAATGTCTCCTTTGGGTTGCGTTGTGTGTATCTGAAACACGGTTGTTATAGCTGCGTGCAGATAATTTGCTTCTGGTTGAGGTGTGTAGTGGATATCGACGGGATACATGCGACCGGGTACTGGAGAAATCGTTATCACATGGCACACTAAAGTTCGTATCATAACCTACTATAGAAAGTCGGCGCATTATCGAAGTATTCGCTGAATTTCTCTGCATCCATGGTCGCGCTCGAGATAAGAACGCGCAATTCGGGGCGGAACCGGGCGATATCCTAGGATATGATATCAACGATCTGCAGGTAATATCAGGAGTTGTCACGAACCTTGACAAGAGCAAAGAGAATATCCGTACTAAGAGTCCGTTCATGAGCCTCATCGATTATTATCACAGAGTAGCCAGCCAAATCGGGCTCAGTAAGAAATTCACGAAGCAACATGCCGTCTGTCATATACTTGATGACAGTCTTGTCACTGGTGCAATCCTCGAAACGAATCGAGTAGCCAACTTCATAACCAACCTTCGTGCCCATTTCTTCTGCCACACGAGCAGCAACAGACATGGCAGCGACACGACGTGGCTGTGTGCAACCGATCTTCACTCCATTGGCGGTGAACCCAGCTTCGTGGAGATATTGAGGTAATTGCGTGGTTTTCCCTGATCCTGTTTCGGCTACGACAATCAGAACTTGATGCTCCTTGACAGCGTCGATAAGCTCCTGTCTGTAGGCATGGATGGGTAACGATTTCCTCGTTTCTTCTATTGTCTTTGCTATGTCAGAGTCAGCGCTGCTGCTCCATCTTTTAAATGAATGCACACACCTCTTTTCTCGGCCGCATCAATCTGGGCTTGCAATAACCTGTCCGCAGCACTCATAGTAGTTCCAGGTAGCGTAGCCTCCATCACGAATTTGATGGTTTGGCTTTCGTCAAAGACATATTCATAGTCTTCTGAAATCTCCTTCTTATCCATTGCTCCAACCTTGAATGTGCTATGCTGGGTTTGACTAGCCTCCCATTGGTCCACATCCGTGACAAATTGATCGTCCTTAGGCTTTGCTTCCTCGTATCGTTTATATAAAGCATTTTCCTTCTTTTTCCTGTCGATCTTTCCCTGCTCTGTGAAATAATCTTCAGGTAACTGATAACCTTCCCACTTATCGTTGATTCTTAGTCGCTCTTCAACAAGCCGAAGAAGCTCTTTCTTCCGTTCAAGATTTTCCCGCTCTCGTCTCGAGATTTTCATACCGGAGAAGAGATTTTCTTCATCTTGGATCTCCTTCCGCAACAACTCGATCTGCTGAATTTCGCGTTTGGTGAGGTATTCTTGGCGTGAATGTTGCCGCAGAGAAGGAAGCGCCGCAACTCTAGCGTCTGCATCTTCCGCCAGTTGACGCCGTATTGCTGCCTCCGCCGCTGCTCCCGTCGCCTTGGACGACCGATCTTCCACGACTTTCTTCGTTCTCTGCCTGTCCCGTTCCTTTACACGTTCTGCAAACTCGTCACGCTCCTTCAAGTCCTGCACTCGCTCTTTCTCTTTCCTGGAATCCTCATTCTCAGGTGACTCTACCTCCGCATCGCCCTCAACCTGTTGTTCCAATTCATCTTCACCTTTCCATCGTTTCCTTGCCTTCTCTTCTTCATCGCTCTCCCATTCATTGCCGTCAAATTCGCGCTTCCGTATGTGTCTGTCCCTCCTCTCCTTCCCCTTGTCTTTCTTTACGACGGGAGCAACATCGTTTACACCATCCTTGTCCAGAAGAAATCCGAATTTCTGCGAGCGCAAGGCTTTTGCATCCTTTTCAGCCTGTCTTCGAGTAGCATCAGCAACTGACTTATGTTTGTGTTTGCGAGGCGCCTTCTCAAATAGTTGAGCTACGAATTCATGAGCCTCTGGCGTATCTGGCAGGCCGAAACTATGGAGAGCGCCAAAAGCAATTTCCGGGTTCTTTGCAGATGAGACTAGAAGAACATCAGACGAAAAAGGCTCACTTGTAAGAGATGCCAACCTACCCGACGCAAGAACGAAATCAGCAGTCGTTTTGTTTGATACCCCAAAAAACTACGAAAACATGTGAGTCGTGTCTAACGAATCTCTGAAATTGCACCCACACGAAGACAATTATCACTGACGAAACGCTCAAGGTCGGACACCATACTGACTAGTGTTAATTCTCTGTGACAATTTGTATGACTGTATTTGGCCTACAGGTTGCAATAATACATATACAAACAATGAAGCTAGAGCTGAGGAATTGAGATGCCTGCCATCTCCGCAACGCGAATGACCTTCTCTGCCTGCGTAGGGTTAGTGTTGCGTTCTTTTGACTTTAACTGTTATTCATTTACTTGCTTGATCATAGGTGCATCGATCATTTCTCCATCTAGGCCTACAGCGCCCTTCTCAGCGCCATGCGCGATTTTCATGGCATGCAGGATCTTCACAGCTCGTTCGATTTCTGGAAACACATGGTCAATGTAGGGTGTACACTAGTTTGAGACCAAACCTCGCGCTGTTGGTATGAAAGTTGATTGTATGATGTCAATTTGTGCGGGATGTATTGCTTGCTAAGATTCAGAAAACGTGAGGTTCAATGCAAGAGACAATACGTGCAGATCGCCAACCTTTCCTGTAAAACCAAGCTGTCTGCCATCCTTGCATTCATCTTCCAGAGTATGAAGATCTTTATAATTGATGCAAACCTAATAATACCCATAAATTGCCGAAGGCATTTTGAAATACTCTGCTTTACCATGTCAATGGCCTCTAAGCCAAAGGCTTTGGCAGCAAGGACGATTTGCGAACGTGTATATAGCAATTCGCTTCTCGAGGGCGTCCTGATAATAGAAGTGTCCGCACAATCTGGGGTTGCATGAGTATCGTATCTGGCATAAGAAAAGGCCTGAAATATTCACAATCTTCCGCTGCAAACTATGTGTTGTGAGACGACAGTGCTACACGTGGTCAATGGCATACCAACAACGCGCTCAGAACACCTCCAGACAAGGCACCATATTTTGATTTCCAGCTCGCTATGCTGCCAAGATTCCACATAGCCCTCGCGCTTTCGACGCTAGCTATGATGCGGATAGGCTTTTCTCTGGGTGAATTTTTGAATGTTTGGTGCAGCTCTCGAGAAACGACATCCAAGTCAGACGCCGATTGAACTTTGGGCATGACCACTGCACGAATAGCCGATGAAGAAACCTGGAGTATACATAGCACGTATCGCTGAGGCTTGTCTATATACATACCGTTTCCCTGATGTCATCCCGGAAAAATAGCGTAGTCGCGTCGTTGATGCGCACCGCATTCCTCTCAGTATTTGGGAATTGCTTCTGCTGCAAGACTCTTTATAACATGGCGACACAGCGAACAATTTCACATACATACAAGAAGGAAATTAGAGAGGCGTATTCTTGCATTTGTCTTGTCTATAGCAGATGGAGGAACACTGTCCTCAAGGTCATAGATGATCATGTCGGAATTCGTTGTGAGTGACTTTTCCAGCATGCGGTCTGAGGTTGATGGAACATAGAGGTATGAACGACGAAGGGCATGGTCAACATTCGTTGAAAATGACCGTCGTAAAAGCAATGTCGATACGCGGAAGAACATGAATAAGCTCCAAATATTTACGATTTCCCCTCATGGCTACAAATGGTTTCTATCTACATGGTTAGCCTCTCAATCGCATCATCAGGCCTAGTTTGGATCGGCCTTTATTCTTTGGACGGCTAGCAGCAAAACGCTATTTTTCTATCTCTTGGGAGAGAATCGCTTGCTCTGGCGTTTTCTGTCGTCATGGGAGCAATTGCGCGAGGGACGCTGCAGAGCACGTCAAGAAGATTACATAACGTGCTATAAGTTTAAAATTACTTTCTATATCATATGTTACTCGCACGGTACGCACGATACTAGTGCGTCCTATCGCGTCCTATCAGGTCCTATCCCGCCTGTCAAACTGGTGTAGAGCCGTGCTACTGCTAGTACGTTACTCCGGCTAGCCACCCCAAATTCAGGGGGTTTTTTAATCGCGGCACATGGCGAACCTGATTCCAAACCGTACGCCCCGTTTTAGCTGAGGGTTACTCTTCCTGATGCTACGTGCAGCATCCCTCAGTCGCGAACTTCAATCCGAGAATTCTGCTCCTCTTCTCCATTCCTTACGCGAGTCGCGTGGATCAGTCCTCAGTCTTGCAGCCGACGACGAGCACATCTACGCTGGAACACAAAGGCAAGACATATTGGTAAATAGTTGTTTTGCTCGTTGCTCGTCCATTACCCAATTTTGCGCAGGTTTGGAACAAAACCAATTTTGCCCTTCAACATACTCTTCGTGGTCATAAAGGAACCGTGCTCGCACTGGAATATGCAGAGGATAAAAAATGGCTATTCAGCGCCGGAGGTACGCTCTGAAATGCGTGGGCAATCCGCATAACCTGTTTGATCGTTTCAGGAGATAGTACTGTTAGGGTAAATAATGTGAGCTCTTCTGATAACGAACTCTCACATATTCTAGGTATGGTCAACGGCAACCATGATGCCGCTATACGTTATCGAACCATACTTGGAAACTGGTGCGGGAGACCTTTTTTCCTTGGCATGGTCGTCAACTCTACAAACAATCTATATTGGCTGCCAAAACACGTCCCTCCAATGGCTAGACTTTCATAGATCCATCTCACGTTCCCTTTCTGCAATTTCCGTGACTAATCTCAGTCCTACCAGTTCGGGAACATTGACACCACAATCGCCACGCAGAGCCCACAAATTCTTCGATAGTTACCCCCAATATGAACGAAGGGTGGCTGATATATTTGCCAATAATGGCGCTAACCGTTACGATCGTTCTGGTTCTGACTCAGAACGGGAGTCCCACAATCCAGCTCCACAGGCAACAATCTCAATCCCTGGCTCGAACGTCATCGATTCTGCCCATTATGGATATATATATTGTATGGCGAAACTCGACATACCTGAAGCTCAGCTAGCTACAGGCAGTGGCGATGAAACAGTCAAGGTACGCCACATTTTTGTAGGTGGCGACAACTTTTTACACTCGTTTCAGATCTGGCGTTGTTCCAAGGAAGGAACCACTTTACTAACTACCTTTGAGTTCACACACGGCGCGGTTTTAACTCTGGCAGCCAAGGGTGATACTCTGTATGCTGGCTGCCAGGATGGTTACGTCAAGGTTCTTGACTTGGAAACCCAAACGCTTATCCGGACTATCATTGTAGAAGAGGTAAAACAATCATCCTATACTCCATCTATGGCTAAGCTGCATTGTTAGGCCACAGATATCTTATCACTGTCAATGATTGGTTCAGACCTATTCACTGGTTCAGCTAATGGACGTGTTATGGTATTTGCCATTTCCGTTTCCATTTTCGTACACACTGTTTACCTCGATCAAAATAGCGTTGGTCACCTTCGTTTGACTGCATCGCATCTTGGAAGGGACATGATGGCATTGTTTTATCATCTATAATTTCCAGCAGCAAGAACGAACGTGGTCTTACGTATAGGTTGATTACCGCGGGGAACGATGAAGGCGTCAAGGTACACACTTTTTCGACGTGCTTGACATGAGAGGAATGTTAATGACTTTAGGTTTGGGAGATATTTGCGCCAAGCGAGCGTGTGGTCAATAACGAACGGTTTGATGGAAGTACGTCGAGGAGTATGCTGGGTATGTGTCATAAGGCGACATTTAACTCGGTATTTGACGATATACAGATACCATGACTTTCGCACTGTCCAAATTTGTTTCCATACGCAGCGTTAGTTCTAATCCTTTACATCGGGAAGATTGTCGGCAAGCAGCTGTTTGGCTTAAGAAATGCTTGTCTCAGCTGGGTGCTCAAACATCGCTTGTCAGTCATCGCTGCAAACTCCTCCCACATATCTAATTGTTGTTCAGATATCCACGGGAGAAGGTAACAACCCTTTGGTCTTAGCAACGTTCAACGGCACAAAGAGTGCTCGTCACAAGCCTCGGTTACTTTTTTATGGGTATGATAATCTCTTCATTCTTGTTGCAGAGCTAAGAGTAACATCATTCTCGAGGCATTACGATATTATAGCAGCTCCCGGGAAAGGTTGGGAATCTGATCCATTTCGGCTTACTGGCCGCAATGGTTACCTATATGGCAGAGGCGCTACGGATAACAAAGGCCCTATTATGGCCGTGGCCTTTGCAGCTGCAGAATTACTGTCTCGAAAGGCCCTCGGCCTTGATCTCGTTTTTCTTATTGAAGGCGAGGAGGAATCCGGGAGTTGTGGCTTCGAAGATGCGGTAAGGAAACACAAAGTAAGCAGACACACTTTAATAGCATCAATTATTCCTGTACTCATTGGGGAAGGATCTTATTGGCAATATTGATGGCATTCTCGTCAGGTGAGAGTGTAACCCGTTCTATTTGCGAACTTTTTCGCTCAGACCATCAAGTAACTCTACCTGGATAACAGATGATAGGCCATGCATTACGTATGGCTTGAGAGGCGTCATTCTTTGTTCTTTGGAGGTACCTATGCAGTTAATGTTGATTTCGTCATGAGTCAACGGTTGTCAGATATCAAGCCAATTTCCTGATCTACATTCGGGTGTTGAAGGAGGAGCAGTGACGGAGTCGATGTCTGACATGTAAGTCAATATCTTGACATTGATACGCGGTGTTTCACATTGTCGAAGGGTCAAACTCCTTGGAACACTGTCAGATGACCGTCAACAGGTCAGAATCCCCGGCTTCTGTAAGTAGACTGACAATCAAAGGCAAACGCCAAATGACATTTTTGTAGATGACCAAGTGCGCCAGCAGACGAACGAGGAGAAAGAGCTGTTTCAGTTACTCTCGAATATTACACAGAGGCCTTCCGAGTCGCTCTCCGCAAGGTGGCGGGAACCGTCATTGTCGATTCACAACATTGAAATTTCAGGCCCAAGAAGCGCGCATTGTTACTTGTTATGTTATATCGAACTAACCATATTCGTAGATGCAACCGTAATACCGGGAGCTGTCAAGGCCCAGATTTCACTTCGCATTGTTCCTGATCAAGATTTGGAGACAGTCAGCAAGCGTCTCGTCGATTTTCTCATGGACAATTTTCGAACATTGCAGTCTCCAAACGAATTGAAGGTATTTTTATCTATTATGATAGCGTTGTGTATTCGATCATTGTATTTTCATCAGGTCAACATAGAGCGCACTGCTGATTGGTGGCTAGGAAATCTAGACGATCCATGGTTCAGGGCATTAGAGAATGCGGTAGCTGAGGAATGGGGTGTGTCTCCACTACGCATCCGTGAAGGCGGGGTATGTTCCTAATGCCTGAGTGAAATCAGTCACTGAACACATCTAGTCAATACCCTCTGTGCCATGCCTTGAAAAGATGTTCGGGTGTCACGCTGTTCATCTTCCCATGGGCCAAAGCTCAGTACGCATATCTCGGCTGCTTGTCAGACCAATTTTTTTTTATTGAAATGGACATAGGACCAAGCCCACCTCCCAAATGAGCGTATCTCACTCAAGAATTTGCAGAAAGGAAAAGCAGTCATTGAACAATTTCTTGTAGCGATGGTGGAGCAGGCATCCTCTTAATATTGAAGGGTTGATATGATGGATTCTTTATATATTCATCTGTTTCGTTGTTCGCCGTTAATGCCATTTGTCTTGGTTTGCGTGGTGCGAGTGAATGACTTCACGTAAAAATTCTGGTTGGAGCTAACTCCCGCTGTTAGAAAAATTTCGCTCATTCTGTTTGTCTTATCATTGAGATTAGGGACTTGTTCACTGTATGGCTCGATTCGATGCCGCCTCCCCCCTCTTTGCCACCCATCTCGCCGCCCTTGTCACCCCCACCGCTGCCGCCCTCTTTCGCCACCCTCTTGCCAACCTCACTCTCTTCACCGCTCTAGAACAAGCCCGCATCCAAAACTCGAGACGCCAAGACAAAATAATGCTGGTCAGCGGCCTTTTAACGACAGGATCTTAGCAGAACTAACTGGAAGTTGGAAATATCAGGTGGTGAAGCTGGATGCAATTTCAAGACGAATTGATGATGCCAGCCAACCGATGGACGGAGAAAAATTCATGGAGCAGTGTCCGAGAGCTCGATTCTGAGTTCGCTGTGCAGTTCACTGTCTACAGTTCGCAGCACAGGATCAGGGAGGGGCGCGGGCCCCCTTGACCACCTCCTTGCTCCTCTCCACCCCACCTCCTTGACCTGAGGTGGAGGCGTGCAATAGAGAGGAGGTGGACGCGCAGGGAAGAGGAGGCTGACAGGGGGGGCACGCATGCGTGCAAGGATGGTCATTGACTCTGGGAGGGCCCACTCGCAGGCATTAACAACTTTTTGTGGTGCAGAATGGCAGTGGCGCAGTGGCGAGCTTCGATAAGTCAGAAGTAAAAATTTATCTATATCTCCGCCATCTACATCTCCTCTCGCAGATGCTCGCCAGAATACGGGTGACGGCATAATCCGCCAACATATTTTGGATGATCGATAGGGCATCGGACCACGACCTGAATAAAGCATTAGTTCTGCCTCAGAGATAGAAATTATCGCATTCTAACCGGCCAGCCACTGCTGAAATCAAGGTGGTTGATACCGAGCTGCAAGATGGATTAGCATCAAGGAAAATGACCAATCATCATGACTCACGAAGTGACTTGTGGTGGTGTTCCAGAAGTCTAAAAGCCGTTATCAGGGACTACTGAGACTCGTAGGCGGGAATACTTGCGATAGATGAGTATCACACCATCTTTGTCTGTCAATTGGTCTTGACCACCAGGTCCATGGATCTGTACGAGATAAGTCCTGCTCTTCCACCGGGATGCAAAGACGTACGTCGCCATGAGGACCTAAAACAAGCGTGCCTCCACCCAAAAGGAGTGGCTTACCGGCTTGATCAACATAAGGACCAATTACGCTGATAGGATTTGAGTGGCGTCTACAAGAGTAATCCGGAGATACGTACGACAAAGATCTCCCAACGCGAATATTGTAAGTGCTGTCGAGGTTGCAGCAAGCTTTATCCCATGACGTGAAGAGATAGTAGTAACAGCCGTATTTATATATATTACTTCCTTCTATTGCACCATGATCCTCTGTTCGTGTCGCGACCGTGTAAATTTTGTCGTCAAGCCGGTGTCCAGTTGAAGGGTGTAATTGTATAACCTTGATGCCGGACCAATAACTTCCAAAAGAGAGCCACCATTCGCCACCGTCTATTGTCTAAGGGTGAATAGTCTCAATGGCAGCAGTGAAAAAAGGAAGTACCTATAAGCAAACTGAAGCAGTGGTTCGATAAAGCCAGGTATACGCATTGACCACGATGAACTTACTTGGGATCTATTGCCTGTTGGTGGCGTTCAACTCTGATGATGATGCAATAGTAGAGATTGCAAAATATTTACATTATAATCATCTGCATCCGTGGTCGATATAATTAAACCCCTGTTGTCCCATTCGCCTATAGGCTAATCAGAGTCAAGTAGGTCAATGGCAAGGAAGCATTACCAGGCAGGCCAGTTCTCGAAGTTGCTAGGAAGATCGCCGACTTTGGTGGAAGCCGAGAATGAATGTATTATTAATATATACGCAAGACTTACGTTTCGAGAGCCGCTCGTGGAGGAGGCATAGTATAACTGATTGCAGAATTAGCGTCAGAACGTGAAAGGAGAGGAAATGTTACAATAAATTCTCTATCCAGATATTTGCAAGCTGGAGCCCAGAGCGGACTTGAATAAATTCATCGAAAGTGTCGAGGTAAGCATCAAGACAATACCACTGACCCGTTAGACTTTCCGCTGTATCGGTCGGTCCATGGGGCACCTTTCGGCCAAACTGCCCCAATCAGAGTCCACGCCACTCGGTCATGAGAGGTCCGAATCTCGATACCAATGTCACTCGCTTTCCCTCTCCTTTAGAGCCGAAAACATTGATATAGGCGATGGGGGCACTCACAGAAAAGCCAATACTTTCCAGCATGGTCCTTGCACATGGTAGGGTCATGTACGACGGTATTCCCAGAAGTATGTTCAGGACCGGGGAATGAGGTTTCGGAAGCTCGTGCAACTGCGGCAAGTAAAAAAATTGGAGTGAGAAGGGAAAGAGGTCGCATTTTTGGAGATATGATTGACTGGTCATCCTCATGCAGCATCTCTAATACTTATACAGACATGCAAGGGCTTCTCGGCGACATGCTACATGGGAGGAGTATCACAGTCATTACTGCTGCGGCCGCTGGCGTTCTTTGGGACACTGCGGAAAATTCATTTCAGCGTCCAATGGGAAACATGCGATCAGTGCCCACCGCCTTGATCGTATCACTCCCAAGAGTCCCTGAGCCTTGAGGCAACAGTTTGCTTTAATACATGTAGAGTTGACGATGAAAGTGTTAGTATCCCATACTGCCAAAACACCAGCGTGACGCTATGAAGGCTCAAGTTGCTGGTAGGTCATCTACATCTATTTCTAGGAACGATCATTAATCATTATTAAATAATCAATGCCTGCGCATAATTGATTGGACGCTTTGGAAAAGGGTAAACTACATGTCAGCTACAGGATGTGCCAGTATTTAATTTCTCCATACCAAACACTTTGGTGCTCGGGTGTTCGAGTTGTTGTCCTTCAGCTAAACGTACCCACAACAGTCTTGACAATATCACGCCACTCCGTTAAACCGCCGAGACCTATATCGGTGAGAAGAATGTATACCAACAGATACCATAAAAGCTCCAAGCCGCGATTGAGACTGTAACTTCCGTGGTACGTTTTACGTCCGCCAGAATGCTTTGTTGTATTATTGACAGAGCTATCAACCGCAACCTAGATAAAGCATTAGTTTTGCTTCTGGGACATAAATTCTCGCATTCTGACCGGCCAACCGCTGCTGAAATCAAGGTGGTTCATACCGAGCTGCAAGAGATGGATTAGCATCGGGGAAAATGACAAGGCATCATAACCTCACAAAGAGGCTTGTTGAGGAATTCCAAAAGTCTAAAAGCGGATATCAGGGACGGCCGCAACTTGTAGATGGGGATACTTGCGATAGAGGAGTATCACACCATCTTTGTCTGTCAATTGGTCTTGACCACCAGGTCCATAAATCTGTACGAGTTTAGCTATAGTTTTCTACTGGGATGCGGGGACATACGTTGTCATGATGGTCTATAATAAGCGTGCCTCCACCCGAAAGGAGAGGTGTACCAGCTTGATCGACATAAGGACCGGTTACACTGATAGGATTTGAGTGGCGTCATCAATAGTAATCCGGAGGTACATACGAGGGAGATCTCCCGACGCGAATATTATAAGTGCCGCGGATGTTACAGCAGGTTTTATCCCATGACGTGAAGAGATAGTAGTAATTGTCGTATTTATAAAGATTACTTCCTTCCATTGCACCGTTATCCGCTGTTCGTGTCGCCACCGTGTACATTTTGCTGTCGAGCCAATGTCCAGTTGAATTATTTAGTTGTATAACCTTAATGCCGGACCAGTAGCTTCCAAAGGAGAGCCACCATTTGCCATCATCGTCTGTTGAACAAAGATGAATATTACGCAACAGCAGTGGGAAGAAACGGGGAGGGAAGTACCTATAAGCAAACTAAAGCACGGTAATTCGATAAAGCCAGGTATACGCATTAACCACCACGGGGAACTTACTCGGGATCTATTGCCTGTGCGTGGTGTTCAACTCTGGTGATAGTAGAGATTGCAGATTATTTACATTATAATCATCTGCATCCGAGGTTGATGTAATCAGACCTTGGTCGCTCCATTCACCTATAGATCGATCAGGGTCGAGTAGGCATATGGCAAGGAAGCAATACCAGGTTGGCCTGTTTTAGAAGTTGCTAGGAAGATCGCTGACTTTTGCGGAAGCTGAGAATGAATGTATTAGTATATATGCAAGACTTACGTTTCGAGAACCGCTCGTAGACGAGGCGTAGTATAACTAATTGCAGATTTGGCGTCAGAACGTGAAAGAAGGAGGAAGGGTGTTACAATGAAATTTCCGTTCACATATTTGCAAGCTGGAGCCCAGAGCGGGCTTAAATGAATTCATTGTAAGCGTCGAGCGGTGGCACCAAGACAATACTGACCCATTAGGCATCCCACTGTATTGGTTGGTCCATGGGGCACCATCCGGCCACACTGTCCCAATCACAGTCCACGTCACTCGGTCAGAGGAGGTTCGAATCGGGATGCCAACGCCGCTCGCTTTTTCTTCACTTAGGCACCGAAAAGGTCTGGTATAGGTTGTGCACTCACAGAAAAGCCAATACTTTCCGGCACTGTCTTTGCACATGGTGGGATCGTGTACGGTCGTATTTCCAGAAGTAAATTCGGGATTCGGGAATGCCAGTGCAGCTCGTTCAACGGCGGCAAATAAGAATATCAATGTGAGAAGTGAGAAAGCATGCATTTTCGAAGAAAGAGTCGTGTTGCCCACATTGGATCTCTTATATACCCCAAAGCATGGGCTTTTCGGTGACTCGTTTGATGGGAGAACTTGATAATGATGACGGGGATTCACATGGAATCATGCATCACAGACCAATCGCAGATTCGGGCTAGCTGGAGATCACAGTATAGCTATCGTCGTGACGGTCAAGCCCTCAACCAGTACGCCGACACTCTCCCTTGCTAAAATGTGACATGCGATGGTCGGGTATCATGGGCATTCAATATGGGCACGCGATACGTAGGTGCCTGGTGGAGATTCCGGCTCGCACAGCATCCAATGCTATGGTCTAGCACACTTTGGAAACGCTAACGACGGCACAGTGGGATTCGCCAATATTTATTTTCCCCGTACCAAATGCTTCAGTTGTTATGAGTTGCCGGAGGTTCGTTGCAGACCAAAAGTGTTTACAACAATCTTGACGATGTCGCCCCACTCCGTCATGGCGCCGAGTCCTGTGAATGTCTCCATCAATGAGGGGAAAGGTGCAGTGAGAGAGCATACCAACGTCGCCGCAAGCAAGGTTCTTGCCTATTGGACCCACCACATTGTAACGCATGACTTCTCTGACGGTACGAAGATGCTCGGCTGTAAGTGGATGCTCATACATAAGTGTGTTCATGGCAGGAAAAATGTAGGTCGGTGTTGTCGGGGCCAGTGCTCTGAGAAGAGAGGTCTGGAGATGCGTTGCTTTCCCATCTCCGGTCAATGGCAAATTCCATACGTACGACTAGATTATCGCAAAGTCCATTTGCAATCTTGGATAACGTATTTGCTGAACACGGTGCAACAAGAACGACGTCGGCCCATCGTCTTAGTTCTATGTGTAGGATCGGATCACCGATGTTGAATGTGTCCTGTTCTGTGGCGTTCAGCGGGAGGATGCAACTAGCGAGCGCATACGCGTACCGGCCACTCGTCTTCATCCGTCCACACGCGAGATCCGGCTTGGCGAATGTCTTCTTTTGAGTAGAATGCCAGAGAAGGTTTGGTAGCGACAACTTCTACGTTGACTCTATTGTACTGTGGGAGGACTGGGTATGTAACCAAGTGGGTTGGTCTGGGGAGGCTTACCTTCAAGAGTTCTTGAACGATGAGGGGTGCCTTGATAGAAGCAACGCTGCCTGTCGTGATTAGAAGGACGTGCGTGTATCCTTGTGTCCGTTCTGATTCTGCGATGAAAGGCATGCTCAAGATTTCTGACGGTGCAGCTAAGACGTGATGCTGATGCTTAGACGACCCTGCACAGACTGAACGAATCAGTTCATCACTGCATGGCGCCTTCGTCAGATGAAAAAGCTTTTAGAAAAGTCCTCGCATCTGCCAAGCACATCATAGTGCTCTCTGGCGCTGGGTTGTCTTCAGCATCAGGTCATTCTACCGCTCTCGATACTGACGGGTTACCTGTACTCATTATGCACAGGCATCCCAACTTTTCGCGGCTCTGTCAATTCGTTATGGAGCCAGAATGTGAGCACACGGATCGTATTATGACATGATCTTTATACAGAATAGCCAGTCGCACTTGCAACGCCAGAAAATTTCACGAGAGATCCAGGCTCGTCGTGGTCTTTTTACCACCCCCGACGTAAAGCGTAAGGAGTCCACAGCTATGCATCCGCTGGCGTTATTGACGGGCCATAGATGCCTCGATGCTAACCCTAACAACGCCCACCGCGCCCTGGCCGTGCTGAACAATCCATCGACCTTGTCTCGGATTGCACCCGAGGCTACTTCCACACCTATTCACGTCACCCAAAACATCGACGAGTTATCCCTGCGAGTGCTCGACGCACTCCCTCAAGACGTCCAAGAAAATGCGAAGCAAAATTTGATCCAGATGCACGGGTCATTGTTTAGAACGCGATGCACGTCATGCCAGCACGTCAAACACACCTATGATCCATATCTATCGTCGGCACTCAAGGATCTCAAAGAGGGAGAAGAAATAGCAGTCGATAAGTTACCGAGTTGTGGTGGAGACTCATGGAAAGGATCTAATCGATATGGGAATTGCGGAAATCTGCTGAGACCAGACGTTGTTTGGTTTGGAGAGGTACCACCTCAGTTGGGCGAAATTGCAAGAAAAATGACGTGGTGCGATCTTTTGTTGGTTGTTGGCACGTCAGCATCGGTAAAATTATCATCCAATTCGAGGAGCAAGGTTAACCTTGAAGGCACAGGTACAACCGGCAGCCAGTTTTCCTGCTCAGGTTAAACACCACGACGGCAAAGTCGCCATCTTCAATGTAGATTGTCCGAACGGCGGAGAAGATGCAGATTTTCTGTTTGTAGGAGGTTGTGAAGAGACATTGCCAGATGTATTGGGTATCCAAGAGGATATTGCTAGCTTTTGGGTGGAGATGTGAGGGCAAAGATAATACGGCGAGATGGCGCTTCGTCTCGAGCGGTCAATCTTCTCAAAGAGTTCTAGCTCTAACTATCATCCTAAAGCGAGCATTTGAACAGACCAAAGCCTGTTTTCATGCAGCTAGGGGTGATACAACAACGGGTATTGAATACTAGTGTCAGTTACGGTGAGAGCCTGTCGATCTGCCACTGAGGGTCATCGTCTGGGGTATCTGGAATGCGAGAGTAGCGGACGCGATCGTGCAAGCGCGACGGTTTTCCACTCCAGAATTCCATCTCACTGTGAACGCATCAGCACACAATGATAAACCGTGTCCAAGATGCGTACTCGGGAACCACTCGCCAGCCACCCCAGAACTCGGGGAGTGGGATATCACCGTCCTTGTCATCGCCTGTAACACCAAACCGCTTCTCAACCCCTTGCAGACGCTGCACTATCTCGTCCTCGCGGATAACCGTGCTCTGCTGGCTTGCCCAGGCACCCAATCGGCTGCCGAGCGGCCTGCTCTTATAGTATTCTTCGCTCTCCTCTCTAGATATCCTCTCTACTCTTCCAAGAATTCTGACGGAGCGATGAATCTCGCGCCAGTAGAAGACGAGTGCGGCGTGGGGATTAGCATTGAGCTCCTGTGATTTACGAGAGTTATAGTTGGTGTAAAAGATGAAGCCGCGGTGATCCAGCTGCTTGAACAGGACGATACGTGCGGAAGGGATGCCCTCTGGGGTGGCGGTTGCGAGGGTCATGGCCTCGGGCTCCTGAACGTGCTCACTGAGGACGGCGTACTCAAACCACTTTTCAAACTGTCTGAGCGGGTTCTTGTCGACAGTCTGTGGCGAGAGGGGGCCATGGGAATTGTACTGGACATGCGAGAGGACCTTGATTTCGTCGGGCGAGACGGCGACATCCATGAGAGAAAATCCGGGCGCTTATATCAGGCAACACCCGCCCTCTTCCTCTCCCCATGCTCCATTCCATTTACGACCTCACCACCTTCTGCAGGAGGACTTCAGGCGATGTTCCTGCAAAGCTCGTCGGTGCATCGACCACCGTCGTCGGCAAATCAATGTATCTCTTCGTGAGCTTCTGCACGTCCTATATTGGTTCGCATTCCTGACGCGTTTTCTCTCCAGGGAGGCCGGCTTGTGTCGGAAAGGAGAATAGTCGCTGATATGTATGTCTTTGACATGGAATCCTTCAGCTGGGAGAGGTTACTCGCCCACCCGGATGACCATCTTCCGCGCCATCGCTATTTCCACAGCGCGGATGCATGTTCGTCGCCATTCCAATTCCATGGTCCTTTTTCTGAATCCTGTACAGGGAACAATCATCTTGTAGTATTTGGCGGAATGACCAACCAACCCGATTCACAGAACCCAGATGACCTTTGCGTACTTAACGACGTTCATTTCTTTGATCTCTCTACGCGCCGTTGGGTTTCCGGACCGTCGCTCTCTCAGAGCCCGGAAGCTAACGTGCCTCGCGCTCGTTATGCGCACTTGTCTGCTGTAACCGCCGACAAACTATTCATCATTGGAGGACAGGACTTTTATAACACATGGCTGGACGACATTTGCGTTTTGGATCTGCAGACCAGGACTTGGGTTCAGAGACGCGACTATCCCCGTCACTGTGGCACATATCGTAGTATCGCTGTTGCGTCTACAATGACTGTCCGTTCACCTGAAGACCATTTTTCGCATGCCTCCTCGATACTCGGCAATCCTGGCACTCGCTTCAAGACAGACAAGAACAATATTCCCGATGATTCGGACTTCACACCTTCTGAATCGCTCATTCACTTACCATACTCATCGCCTCCGACCGAGGACTACCCATGCGACATTTACCTCTACAGCAACTACAATGTAATGCGTTTTGATTGTGTCGTTAGGCTGCCCTGATCCGTTCAATTTCTAGTTTACCGACGTCAAGCGCGAGCTAGAAGTCTTTTCTCCGCTACCTCAAGAAGACTTCACAATTCAGGACCGCTCGGCCACCATGACAGGATCTACGTTCCCCCCTGGCTTACGTTTCCCAAATGGCGCTATATTGGGCAACAATCTCGTTATAGCAGGCACATACCTTGCTCACAGCTATCAGTCCTTCTCCATCTGGGTTCTGGACCTGGTCAACATGACATGGTCGCGTATAGACCCGGGCAAGGCCCTTGAGACGGGCTCATGGTTCCGCGCCTGTTTATGGGCCGAGACGAGCAAGTTTATAATTTTCGGCAATCGCGATGGAAATCTAGTCGAGGACTACAATCGCCGTCTTCTAAGCTGGGACCACGTCGCCGTTGTTGATCTCGAGGCTTTCGGGATATACCAACCGCCACAACTCAAGTTGGGTTTGCGTATGCAAGAATTTGGTCTTGCAGCACTGGAAGAGCGAGTCATGTCCGATTTCGAAATCGTCTGCGATGACGGCCGACGTATACCCTGCTCTAGAAGGCTGCTCGATGAAAGATGGCCTTGGTTCAGGGAGCAAAGGGTTAGAATGCTACAAATGGCGCTTTCAACGTCACAGGCGTTGCCGACGTCATCGATGCATACACCTCTGCCTCAAATGCCCGGAACAACTTCTGTCATGGCTCCAGATGGGACAAAGACAATGGCGCCAGATCCGCGACTAACTCCTCGTGCTTTCCACTTATCCGAACCATATCCAATAGCACTAGCGTTTCTACAATACTTCTATACACAAGCTCTCATAACACCGTTGCAGCGTGCTCCAGCTGTGCTCAGCCAATTGCTGGTTCTGTCGACGTTGTACACACTGCCATACCTCGAGGCCATCGTTCGCCACGCCATGCATCGCATGCTTAGCAACTCGACGTCTGTGGCCGTTTACGAAGTTGCTACCTTGTGTAGTTGCAGGAGTTTGCAAATTCGGGCACTGAAAACTGTGATGGTGAGCTTTTGCAGCTGACTCGAAGTGCTTTCTCATACGTGTTGTAGTCGTACACGCAGAAGAAGCCGGTCAGAAACAAAAGCGATGGTGGAGGAGGCAGTGGCGGTGGTGGTGGAGACGGTGGGAAACCCGGTGGCGGCGGTTCGGGCAACGACAATGACACGTTTACATCTAGACCTCGTGGCACCTCAGATGCCAAGTGGCGTACGATTGGTGAGTCAAGTATCAGTCGAGCAGATGGTAAATCTTGCGTTCCGCTTCCTATTATACCTTTTGATTCACAATGACACTTAGGTGGTCGCACAAGTGGAGCAAGCCAATCGGAGAGATTTGTTGCCACAGCAGGGAGAAATGACCCACTTCACCGGTTGAACTCGGACATTGGCAGACATGAAACTAGACACAGTAGAAAGACAGGCAGCGCGGACTCGGTGCAGTCTGATGCCAGTGATTCGTTCAAGATACACGCATGGCATAATCATATTTCGGCAATATCGGGCTCTTTACATGGGGTTAAATCTTTGAACGAACTTTCCACACATTCCAGATCCAGCTCAACCTCAACCGATCATACGGCCAGTGACTATGGCGAACAATTACAGAGTGGGAACACCCTCACTGGTTTCCGCGCGCGGTCGCGAGCTCAGAGTGTGTCAAGCAAACTTGCAACAGTATCCGAACAGGACAATGAACCAGAGCGGGCGCAAGAGCAGGTTGAGCGGCAGGACAAAGTTCAAACAAGACCAAGAGCGCAGAGTGCGGCAGGGCAGCTGCTACGACAGTTCCCCGTTCCCCCTACCCCACTGAGGCCTATAACGTCCATGACTCAACTTTCGCAGAGGCGTGCGCTGGACGAGATCAACTCAAACGTAGGAAACGCATCAAGGACCATTTTGCCGATGAGCTTACGCGCGCCTCCAATCATGATAAAAGATACACCACCAGTGCGTCATATCGGATCACATGATAGCAAAGAACCCATAGAATCAGGCAGTTGGTATCTTACCGACAATGCGTTAAGGGATACGATTGGGGATGCACATCAATCCGTGTTGTTGCACTCATTCGCCCAGCCTTGTCCAAGCCCGAAAGCCAGTCCGTTCATAACTTCAACAAGTCTCTCGACGTCCAGCTATGTGAGCATACTTCACACACCGACCGACTCACTGCCTGGGAAATCTTTCGAGATCGTAAATCAACAGAACTTTCAGCCTCCAACGGTAGATCTAAAACACAGAGTTAGCTATGGCACGCTAGTCCCATCCGATGGTGGTGATATTGTCACGAGACAGTCTGGTCAGGAAGTGCAACGACCCAATCAGAAATACCTGCACCAGTTAACGATGGACAGTGTGTCTGTAGCCTCTTTGGCAGCGCAAACGTTGACCCCTTCTTCTGCATCTGGGTCAACGTCGCATTCACCAATCACGCCTTCATCCAGTCAGTCATCCTTCCAGCGTTTGCTCTCCAAAGTTTCACTCGGTAAGGACAGTAATAAGGATGAGAATTCCGGTATGGTCTTCTCCATTAAAAGGATTGTTCACTAAGTTTCGCTCGTTCTAGCTTCAGACAAACGAAAAAAACGAGACGAGTCGTCCGTTCTCGGGGGCCTTGTAGGATTTTCCCTGTCGTGACCTATTTTCGTTTTCGGGGGCCTTGTAGGATCCCAAATTTTTCGTTCTTGTGCTCCACGACTGCTTCATTTATCTCACTAGAGTACGTTCCCTGCCGTTTGAATAATCGTAATGTTGAACGTATGGATTATGTAAGTACTATAACATGCCGGTGCTAAAAGAACTTGAAAGTGCTGAGTAAAAATGAATATGAGCTATCACAAGGCATCCAATGGGTCCGGTACGTCTTCGTCATATGGAGGCTCGGTCCCCGATGGATCAGCTTCAAGAGTGTCAAGAGGACTAACTGCGATGTTGGATGCGATCATGTTCACAACGAAAGGCGGCACGTTATTGCTGGCCATGCCGTCGGGAATTTGCAGCCTCGCGGGTGAGTTGCCCTCAAGTGCGGAACCCGAAGACGATGTGCCTGGTGCATTTGGCATTTCATCCACTTGTGAAGATTCACCTTGAGTTCCAAGCACGAGAATGATATGATTGACTGGCATTAATGATCAGGGTCATGCTAATAAAATGAATGCGGGAAGGAAATGCCTACATTCTTTAGCATGTGCTGTTATGGAAATGCTTAATGTAAATCATCCTCGACGAGAGTTCAACTTACCAAGGATTTTTTGTTGAGGACAAGCGATACCATCAGGACAGTCCTTCCGTCGAATGACACTTTCTTCAAGGAAACCTTTCCGACGTTCTCTGATCCACCACCCTTTCAGTTCATGAAGCAAGACTTCAGCCGCGCACACTCTACAAATTCTGTTGCGCGGGGCTGATGGATCGGGGTCTATACCCGCTGCCACTCCATGTACATCGTTAAATAAATCTTGCTCTATAAGAGGCTGAAAACCTCGAGGTTGGCTTTGTATATGCGTTATTATCTAGAAATGTGTTATGAGATAACCAAAATCACTGAACAGATGACACACCTCCCGATAAATGTGTCTCGGGGTTAAGCGTTGGGCAGTAAGATAATCAAACATAATCTCCACTTCCACTGTGTTCCCGTCAAAGCCATCATAAACTTCGGACGACTGAATCAAATCGCTAATGTCGGATAAATTGTGGGGATGTTGAGTAAGAAGTGAAGTAGCAACACAACGACCTTGTATGCCAATGCCACAGAACGACACTTGGCATAGATCACACTTGGACGTTGTGGGTGCACGCAACGCAAGTAAGTTTTCGCTCAGACATATATAAGACACGGATGCTTTATCATTGGGCAACGACTGGACTTACCAATTACCGCAATGTGCGTGACCAGGTGGCACCCCATTATCGAGGTGCCAGGCATGAGTTGGATCCGTAAGGGGATCCGATATGGGTTGAGGGCATCTGTACCCCGTCGGATTATCAATGCAGTAGGGGCAGGGTCGAGCAAGGTCAGCGGTCTGATTAAGATCGGGTCCTGGGGAGGCCTCTCGTGGCTTAGGGATCTCGAAGACAAGTCAATATACTCAAATGAGATGAGGAGATGAGCGTACTCGAAGAATTTGGCATGTATAAACTTCATCGGCCTGCTGTCGCTCGCGTTCAGTTCGCATTTTATATGGCGCGGCTCGCAATAAAGCATCCAACATAGTTTGCAAAGGACGGAATGGCGCGACAGAATCAGATCCGCCACGACAAGCCGGGCAATTTGTTCCTCCGTTCTGGGAAGACATTGGTACATCAGCATCGTTTTACATCATGGGATATAGATTATCAATGGATAGACATCCTTGATAGATTGAATTTCCAATGCGACGTGGCCAGGCATTGCACTCGCTCGAGGAAACGATTAGAAATGTCGACGCTTACACGGATCCACAGATAGCAACAGCTAGGTAGGAAGGTCAGCGATGAAATACATAGATGCCACCTGTGCGCCTCTCACCTTCCACAGAAAAAATGTTGGCAAGGTGTAACAAGCACAGGTCGATAGACCAACTCCGAGCAACAACCGCATTGCAATTCCGCGGCCAACTCTTCAATGAGGCTGCAGTTCACAGTCAGGTTGTTGCAGTTGGAATTGTTATCTACGTCCTTGGCGATGTCTCCCTTGAGTCTCTTGCGGCTACCGTCAATGGCGAGGTCTGATTCACATGAGGGTGAAATAGGTCGCTTCAAGCTAGTTGTCGAGGGTGAATACATTTGCAGGGCGGTGTCTGCGAAGGTCGTTGAGTGCGATGAGTGTTCTTCGGACATGGTGGCAGATACCGAAATGTAGCGTTAACTCGACGGCTACTGGTAACCTCTCCTTATATGGCAAATCATTTATCGAATAATAATTTATTTATGGAAATAACATAAATTACGTAACATACACATGTGCGATTTGGACTATACTTATACATTCCAAGGCGGCGGAGGACATACACCGGCCAAACGGCATGCATCATCAACCTTTTGTCGAAGTTCGTCATAGGCAAGCCGTTGACCTCAGAATACTTTCAATGATGAATTTAGGGATGCAAAAACTTTGGCTTACGTGGGCAGGGCCATAGAGACGTCAGGCTACGGTAAATATGTTAATCCGCATATTAAAACTAAAATTCAGACGTACAAGTCTATGGCAGTAATGAACGCTTTGCAAACATCAAGGGCAATTATGAGCGTTTGATCATATTCCCATAGTATAATGGCTCTAAATACGCAGGTCAGCTATGTTGTAAATAAACCATCCTAATCACCTATTAATTTGCCCCATAAACCAAAAGACATAAAACGGTCGTCGGAAAAGAACATTGCCGTCGATGCCTGTAACTGTGTGCAACCCTTCCATAAGCCCCCGTGCAACAGTTTCTTGGTGTGTTACTGGGTAATTGACATCAGACGTGAAACAAACGATGATTCGAACAATTTAGCCATACACCATTCTTCTGCCTTCCCTCTATGGAATAGACCGCTAGTATCACTGACTGACGGTGAGATCCGTGTACTTCAACAGAAATTAGAAAAATAGTCACCTTGTCGCAAGGGGTACCCAGCGTTGATACTCGTGCGAGACGCACATTCTGATACTATGCGATACTAAGTAAAACGAATCAAATGTATTTTGGGCGTTGCTCACTTGAATAGGCATTCTCGTGCGTGAAATAAGTAGGCCCGTTCAAGATCGCAGGTATGGCTGTTGAGAGCTGCCTCCAACGCATCTGCCTCAAGCCAAGCTTTGGTGGCAAACTGTGCTTTCTCGGCGTCAGAAACCATCGTGTCACTGCGCATGCGTGCGCAACTGTGCCATAAGAGATGAGATCGTTCATGAAGAGCCCACATCGTATCTTTTGAAGAATGATACAGAGAAGATCGTGCTGTAGATTCGCCGGAAAACAGCAGTGCGTACTAATTATGGATCAGCAATCGTTTCAAGACTAGATTATCCTACTCACGTTTGCTGGATTAGAAATGAATAAGTCCGGGCGGGGGAATGGGTTGACCCGGATTGCTGTTATATACGAGACATGTCCAGCAGCAAGTACCATTGAACTCCAGCACAGCCGTCGGCATGACTCTTTCCTTATTTCGCCAGCTGACCACCTCATATCCCATGTAGGCGTAAGACCCCAAAGAGGTACATGTTCATCGACCAAAGGCCAGTTTGATTTCAACGTAATTGCTTTACAACCGCATCCGGTGCTTGGAGTCGGTATTGCGGGGGTATGATACGTCGAACAGTCAGAGATGCTCGAGAAGTTTGTACGGGCTTCATAAGCGTTGTATGGCAAGGTTAGCCGCGAATATACGGTAGGTACAGAACGAGGAGTAAACAATGAGGTGTCTGATTCATCAATATCAATTAGCGTCAGAGCAAGACTGCGAATCAGGGAATCTAATAGATTCAATGAAGAAATTGCTCGTGTCGCAGACTGTTTGGGGTGCGCGCAGATCTCGAAAAAAGCTAGAACCTTAAGGATAGGATGAGTCCAACTAACCTATTTTCGCCAACACTCAACGTACCCAAGCTGCTTGAACAACTGTCTCGTCAATCCAACGAGAACTGATGCTTGCCTCCAGAGCAGCTTGCGCTTCATCTCTGAAACGCAACGCACGCATCCTTCCTTGCTGACCCAGTTCAGCTTCTGAACTCTGCCAAAGTGTTGCCATGGCCAATAACGCCAGCACCAAGCTTGGCTGCATGCTTTCTCGGCCTACGGGGTCGCACAAGGTAGCAAAGAATGTTGGGATATGGAAAAAGCAGTGCCAGTCGTTCGAAACCCGAAATCCAAACCTCAAATCCGATATGATCCTCCAGGAGGCCACATCACGTTGGGCAGCTTTGCTGTGTTCATGCCGCATGAAGGTCGAAGAGGCATACAAGGAAAGAAGAGAATCCCACCAAACTCTTCGCGTAAAGACGAGAGATGGCCCATTGTCGATAGCGATAGCTTCGTTCTCATGAGGTTTATTTCCTTTATCGCTTCTCTTACCCATGGACCCGACTTCCACGTTCAAGGATGCATCATAACAATACAGATCATATGGTGTTTCGAGTTCCTGAGTGACAGATTAATGAAAAACAACTAACGATGTACCGATGAAGAACTTACAAAAGGGAAGCCAGCACTATCGACTAACGCGGGACAATAAATCGCGTTGTGGCACCTACACATGGGTGTATTTGTAAGAGCGGTTATTGGGTCATCATCTTTTTGCTGCTGGAGAGCTGGCGCTTGCAAGATGGGGGGATTGATGGATATGTCCTCAAATCCGGTGGTCGCTGGTCGATTATCTCGGATTTCATGCGCTCGGCGTCGCCTACGCGTTTGTTTCGCATCAGCAGGTTTGTTTAGTAAGCCTCCGACGATGCGTTGCCGCACTCCCGGTATTCTATCTGGTCCCCTCCTCTTCGGCAGAGAATCATATGCACATTCCGAGTCGCGACGATTGCAATTATGACAAACTGGTTTTGCACCATCGCAACGTATCTTACGCATCCGGCTGTCACCCGTAGTCAGCCGTGAAATAGGATGAGAAGAGCTTAATGATACCATTGAAGACAAGCTACGTAGACCCTTGAACGGGCTTTGCCTTGTGTAGTCGGAGGTTGGCCGGGCGCAAGCTCTATACGAGGTTTTGCACGTCGAGGTTTCGAAGGCTTGCTAGATGTTTGGGGTTCTGCGACATTCGGTTCTTGGTAGTCCGACCCCGTGGAAGTCGAATCAGTCGCTTGAATAGAACCTGCGCTAAGCAGGCCGGGCAATCCTAGCCCTACCAACACCTCGTCTATAGAATAAGATTCGACGGATCCTGGACTCTGCATGTGATTTGACCACGTTCCATCGATGCTAGAGGGAGAGGTGTTTTCGTCAGATGATGAGATTTCCGGGGTATAAATATTAGAAGTATTTTGGATATCGGATGCAATCCGGAAGGGCTCCTGTAAAGACCCGTGACAACCAGGGACATCACGATTTCGTTCTTCTTGCGGAAAACCGACCAACATGAGGCGACTGTGAGGGAGTATGGCAAGAATGCTAACAAGCTTTCATCAATTAATGTTGTCTTATGTTTACTGATGACGCCCATCATTGTGGGAAGGTGCTGCACTGCCAGTAGGAGAGACGGATCGCCGGCAGAGGGAAGCGCGTGAGCTCGACACGAGACGGAGACAATAAATGGATTCACAGGCTGATGGAGAATGACGAAGACTATTCAATGCGAGTGCGCCTGACGCTCACCATCATCATTACGGACGCCCGTTTATTTCAAATGAACCTCAATCGATGCCTGGCACAGACTACCCAACATCTCCAGCAACCCACTACCTCAATCGATGCCTGGCACAGACTACCCAACATCTCCAGCAACCCAATACCTCATTGGTCTCGCTCACCTTCAACGCACCGGGATCGCCAGGAGAGATAGTCAAGCCGTTGATCTCAATGATATATCTGATGCGACAACTCCAGCTTACCTGGGCAACGCCGTACTAGTCCGAAACCTGGGACGCGAACCTCAAATTCGATATGATTTCCAGGAGGTTATATCTCGTAGGGCAGGTGTTCATGTCGTACGAAGGTGGAAGAGGAATACAAGGAATCCCATGAGAGATGGCCCGTTGTCGATAACGATAGCCTCGTTCTCATGAAGTTTATCTTCTCCATCACACCCGAATCCCACGTTCAAGGACGCCATTGCATGACAATACAGGTCGTGCGGTGTTCCGAGTTCCTGGACGACAGATTATTTAATCATAAAAGAACAACTAACTATGTACTGATGAAAAACTTACAAAAGGGAAGCCTATGCTATCGACTAACGCCGGACAATAAATCGCGTTGTGGCACCTGCACTTGGGCGGATTTGTAAGAGTGGTTATTGCGTCATTATCTTTTTGCTGCGGGAGAGCTGGCACTTGCAAGACGGGGGGATTGATGGATATGTCCGCAAATCCAGTGATCGTTGGTCGAATTTCATGCACTCGACGAGTTTGATTTACATCAGTCAGTTGGTTTAGTAAACCACCGACGATGCGCTGCCGCACTCCCGGTATTCTATCCGGTCCTCTCCTTTTCGGAAGAGGGTCATATTCACATTCCGAGTTCGCGCCACGATTGCAATTATGACAAACTGGTTTTGCACCATCGCAACGTATTTTACGCATCCGGCTGTCACCCGTAGTTAGGCAGGAGAATGAATGAGAAGAGCTCAATGGTACCATCGAAGACAAGCCACATAGACCTTTGAGCGGGGCTTGCCTTTCGTAGTTGGAGGTTGGTTCGGTGCAAGCTCTATTCGAGGCTTTGGACGTCGAGGCTTCCGAGGCTTGCTAGATGTTTGGGGTTCTATGGCATTCGGTCCTGGCCCCGTAAAAGCCGAATCGGTCGCTTGAATAGAGCCTGCACTGAGCAGGCTGGGCAATCCTAGCTCTACCAGTACCTGATCTATGGAATTGGGGCAGACGGATCCTGCACTGTGCATGTAATCTTGACATTCTGTCAACACGTGATTTCGCCACGTTCCATTATCGGCCTTTTCGTTAGATGATGGGATATCCGGGATATAAATATTGGAAGGGAGATCGGGTGCAATCCGCCAGGGGTTTGTGGTAACTAGGCAAATGGCGACTTTGTTCTTGCGAAAAACCGGTCAACATGAGCACAGACCTCTATGAACAGTAGAAGATAGGGTAGGGAAAAGAACACGGAGAAACCTAACAGAAAGCTTTTAAATTTCATGTCGCGGCGTCGCGCTCATGAATGTTGTTTCGTGTTTTATGACGACCGTGGCCCGGTGGGAAGCCGACTCGGAGTGATGCTGGCAGTGCAATTCTTGGTCGATAGGTCCATAAGAAAGGGTTGAAAGGCGCCATTCATTGGCATGATCGTTGAATTAATATTGGGGAAAGACGTGGCTCTAGTTGCCTTTCAGAGCCCAGCACGTCACATGACCAGCACTAGCTGGGCGCTGCCAACAGACCCTTCAAGTTCAACGCACATGTACCGCCAGGAGGGGGAGCGAACCGATGAACATAGCGCAAGATACCGTAATGAGCGTCGACCAAGAAGCAGGTTCGAAGACAATCCAAGAAACAGAAGCAATTTCGACGCACCCAGACTCGATGGTGACGAGGAAAGAAAGCGTATGGACTTTAGGCGCGATGAACGGCGAAGGGGTTACAACAGCCGCTATTCTGGAGATTACGGGGAGCAAGCTAGGGAACGTGAACGACAGAGAGACAGAGATCGTTACAACAGAGGGCGTGAAAGAGAGAGACGGTCTGCGTCGCCTCGACGTTCACATTCAGCTCGGTCAAGGAGCGGTTCGCCTACTGCCAACGACGAGAATAAGGCCAAACCGAATTTTGCACCTTCTGGACTACTAGCAGCAGAAACGAACACCGTTAAAGCTGCTAGTGGTGAAAGCACTGTTCTGAAATACAATGAACCCCCCGAGGCAAGGCGACCGGCGGTGGGCTGGCGACTTTATGTGTTCAAAGGCGAAGAGCAAGTAGGTTAGTCTGGGGTCACAGCTTCTCGACGTTGTTCTCTACTACATGATACCGCAGATTTGTTGCATATCAACAGACAGAGCGCGTACCTCATCGGAAGAGATAGATTGGTTGCTGACATCCCCATTGATCACCAATCTTCGTCCAAACAACACGCAGTTATTCAATGTGAGCATACCTTTTGACTCTGCCTTTGCTGCCTTTCCAATTGAGGTAGATCGTTTTGTACGTGAGAAAAATGAATTAGGTGATACAAGAGGCGTCATCAAGTAAGTCTGCTGCTCCTTGTAAGAGCAACCCTAATTAGGGGTAGACCTTATATTATCGATCTGCAATCGACAAATGGGACACATGTCAATGGTATCACAATACCATCATCACGCTTTTATGAACTCAAACCGAGTGATGGTACGGCATTATTGTCCTCGCCCGGCGGAATATTCTCTAATTACCTTGGTTGGGCCTAGTGATCAAATTTGGCACGTCGGCGCGGGAATACGTACTTTTGCATGATGAAGCGGTTTGAGGAGCGATGTTTTTCGTGATTGGTGTATCTGGAGGGTGTCCTGGACAGCATTGAAAATGCTGTTGTCAACTTCGTTCCATCGTTGACCATGTTAGGCAAAGTTCCTTCATTCGCTATATTTGGCCGAGTTCCACCTTTGACCAAATTTGGCTAAAATGGTTAACGTAGAACGCGTGGGCGTGCTACAGTGCCTCGCCAAGGTCATACCAATTATTTTAGAGTTGCTATGATATGATCGGGATTGCCTGACGACGATATAGATCGTGAGACACTCGATGCAGATTGAGGGAGCTTACCGAAACAAAAAATTTTTTCTTCAGCGCAACGCGAGGCAGGGCTATGTGCTCGAACATACGAAGAAGAATAGCACACCTTAAGGAGTAAGGTCGACCAAACCGATGGGTTTGTGGGTCCACCATGTTCGTCCATATTATCCGAGCCCTGCTACGTTTTTCGGTCCTCAATCCCCCCAATGCCCTTATACTCCAGTGCTCTCGGTACTAGTTTTCAGCCTCCGCATAGCGAGCCTGTCGTTAAGATAGGCGAAAGTGCAGGATGTTTCGACGAACTCGAAATCATCTCTTACTTGACCTCCGAGTCCGAGTCAGAATCCTCGTCTCGCTCCTCCTCACCCTGCTCCCAACTGACCACATCGACAACAACCCATTTGTCAGATGACATCGAAAGGTAGACGTCCACTTCTTGCAACAAAAAGTAGCCGTGTCCTCAATGATTCCATATTAGGCCACATGGCACAATATTCCGATATAGGGACATCGCTAAGGAGCAGGACGGCGTTGACCCTCGCCTGTTGTTTGCCCCTTGCCGAATGGCTATCCAAGAATCGCAACAAGATGTGATTTTGGAGCCCGAAAATCCCCCAGACGATCATGATGATGATGGCCTGGACTATGAAGATAGCGATGACGAGTACATTCCCCCTGAAGGAACCAGACGGTTAAAGCGGATCTCACCAAGTCATTCTCCAACACCCTTGAAGAAGCCTAGAGCGCAATTCACAGCATCTGTGGCTCTTGCCAACGCGTCTCTTCCAGATTCATCCCATGGGTATCTGAAGTACCGCGCCCGCAACGTCTCTTTGCCTACGGACGATGTCGAACTCGAACTTAAGCGTATAAGACGGACCAGAGTTCCGGTAGCGAAGAAGACAGGCGGAAGAAAAAACAAAGGGTTGTCATGTGGACTTTGTGGCTCGACGTTCACGCGTTCGAGCGACTTGCAACGTCATGTTCTGACACACGACCCATCTAGTATGAAGTCTGCTGTTTGCGTTGGCATATCGGAGGAGGAGGCGCAGAGATTCGGTGTTGATCCTGCTCGGTTCAGAACATTTTATTGGCAGGAGGAAAAGCGGGTGGGCGGCTGCGGCCTTAGCCTCAGTCGCAAGGATGCGCTACTGCGACATGCGAACAAACCCAACTCCCTCTGTCTCGTGCTGAGTGAGTACTGATATTAAGAAAAGCTAAACAGCCTGACGAACTGGACGGTTAGGGCCAGACTCACGGCTTATCGGTGCCGCCCTCTAATTCATGCATTGGCTCAAATAACGGACTGTTCTATTATTCAATATATATCAACCATTTAACCACCTAAAATACCGGAGCATCTTGTAAGAAAAGTCGTCCCTCTTCTTTCTTCACCCACCGTGCGACTGCGTTGGCGGCGTTTATCGCTGCAGTTTTCGGCAGCCACTGAGATAAAGACAAATAAATCTCGAAGGGCTGAGTTATCTGGATACGTGTCAGCAAACACCACAACAAGAGGCACTACGCCCACCCATCCCAACAAGCTTTCCTTCTCTGTGCGCAAGTATTGTAATTTCAGTGTCCCTTCCTGACCCGATTTGGCATGGATGGCATCATGAAGCGTTTGATACAATGTGATCAATCTGTTGCCAACGTTCTTAATTGTCAATCTGTTAGATACATGGTGAGTGACTTGCCTTCGCTTAGCAGTGGTGTCGTTATATGGCTCTTCAAATGCAGGCATCGTGATTTGCACATGTGACCGCGACTTGTAGACGAAATGACGGAGCCCTGGTATGCAAAGGTCTGCCACGGAATATATGGTATTACGTGAACGGCAAGCATCTACGATTTCCTCAAGAACGCCGTCGCTCTCGAGCTTCTGTAAACAAGAGCGACGTCATTAATCAAAAAGTCCCTGGAAAGGTGCAATGGCCAACCTGGGTCGTACCATTCGACCAGCTTCGGATGACGTCCATGTCTACCCCGGTAGATATGCAAACGAGGATAACACCCGGTGACTGGAAGACCTCTTGACTTGCCACAGGAGAATCATCTGTGTCGGATTTGTGGCTGGTTGTTCCTTCGGGTACGCTGGACTCAGGAACAGGTGCAGGTAGCAGGTCCGATGATCTTGAATCTTCTTGCCGACGTAGGAACGATATGTAAGCGTGGACGAAGCTTTGTGCGTTGTATTTGGGAAGGCACAAAGGAATCCAGGAAGCTGGTGCAGGGGAATTACATATTGATGGTGATCGAATTGTATTCAAAATTATGTGGACGTCTGTAGTAGAATATGAATTTAAATGCCGAGATGAGTTACGTAGATATGACCTGCTGGATGGATTGAATGTCTTTTAGGCCTGATCAAGGCCACGACTTGATCACAAACAACAAGTATGACATAGAGTATGTCCTACCAGCGGGACATCAGTTGAAACGAATAGCGAGCTCGACGAAATCCACCTTCTTGGATGGTGGCACCAAGGCTTCTGCGACTCGTTTACGCAGATTCGGGTCGAGTTTGAGGCAATGAAGTGACGATGTGCTGATTGCCAAGTCGAGTTCTACTCGGTCTAATAATGACAAGAGGAACGACTCTGCACCTAAAACAACAGTGTTAGTAGACAGAATGGAATTCGGACGGTGAAGAAACGACCGTCGAGGAGTCGACGCAAGTCAAAATTCGTCCTACGCTCAAATATCCGTCGAAGTTGACCTGCGGTGAGGATGCTCAAGATTTGCAAATGCAAATATTCCAAGTGGAATCTGGTCTTCTCGAAGCATACCAGTCATGATGGTGTCTTTCTCTCCAAGTTATACGCACAACTGACTCAGGCTCTCCCCAGGAAGAGACACAGACGTAATACAACGGTGGACGCATTAGAAACGCTATTCGGGTTCTGCCTGCATTAATGCACCGTAATTTGTCGTGATCGTCTAAAAAGACTGATATCAGAGCTTGCATGACGCCCATCATGGATGCAGTATCATCGTCGTCATTAGTTGCCGCTCTAACACACTAATGGTAGTCATCAAGCCATTCGGCTGCTCGATGCGCTTACCGTGTGAAGACGGGCTTTCCAGCGTCCGTCAAGACGAAATACGATCGAGGTTGGTATTGCGATACTACAATAACTATGCATAATACAAGAAAAACAGATAATCATCTTGACGTTACCTGCACTCATATGAGGTTCATATGTGCCAGTTATAAATTCTTTTCTGGAGTGGAACAATCTGTTGACTTTCGAAAGCATTAATTCAACCATTCATGGGAGAGATGATAGGACTAACCTGATTTGGACTGATTCAATGTCTTGCGAAGCTGATCTCGCAAAAGTTTTTTGTTGTCTTCTGAATCACTCGGTTGCTCTACATGACCTGTGACGACTACATCGTCAGTTTCTGGGGGGTCCTCCTTCTGATCCAGATCTTGGATCAGAAACCCTTCATTTATGTCTATATCAGTTATGGAGGATGCTGAACTCTTTAATGTTGCATCCTGGGCTAATGGGCTTGGGGTTTTTGGCGTTCCAACATTCTGTCCATGAATGTGCAAATTTGATAACGAAGACGACGGATGAAGTGACTGGGAGACTGTCAAATGAGGCGGGTTTATTCTTGGAGCACCGCGTGGAGGACTGGCTTTGGACTGTTTGCGTGAACGTGGTGTGTGCATCTTCGGTGGGCAGAACAAAAGTTTGGCAACTCATTAGCGTTTGTTTTGTCGTGTTTACATTTCAATCGTCCATGATGTTCGGTCGCAGGGTTTTTTCCCGGATCTATTCAACGAATGTACAGACGCAAGATTTCAGACCACCTTGGGTTTACGTCATGTCCAGGTTTCTGTCGTATACCATCATACCCAGTACGCACAGCAAAATTAAATTTTATACAGCAATCTTTTCATTCACGATTCACAGCAATAGTTGTTTACTCAGTTTTCTTGCACGACTTTGGGGACAGAGAGCACGTGTTTCAACCTGTAAGTACGAGGCGCACACACTGCCATATTCGTACTGAGCTAGGTAAGGCACGACGTTGGGCAGCGAGGCAGAAAGCCGCATTTTTCAGTATTACTTCGGAAGAACAACGCCTTCTAAATACGGGAGACAAGTCTACAGTAGATGAGAAGTTTCATTCCTAGATGCGTGGCTCTATATTGCCGAAACATGGACGTACGATTGGCCACGAGAGTCTTGAGCGATGTGACGGCATGGTCATCACATCGGCCCGAATTGGTGCTTACCAGCATTGCCACGCAGCAGCAGCGTTTTCTCGTGCCATTCATGTCGCAGGAGATGGAAAACACGCCTGAAACAGAGCCGACTGTTGAAAGTCAGCTCGAGCATCTGAAATGTCTCCTGGAGGGCAACATTCACAATCTCGATAGCTTCGAATCCACATCGTCGGATGACAGAAAAGCCGACCAGTGCGCTGAGCTCACAGAATCCGTTGCAGAGCTGCAGCGAAAGATCGAAGACTTCACGGCCCTGAAGGACCTACATTGTCGAGAACAAATGATAAGTGGGTCCATGTGAACCAGGATTGCGTGCCCACTATCGTTAACATCAGGACCCCATATGTAGAACAAAAGGATCTCGTTCAGATCTTGCGAGAATCACACGGGAGTCATGTCCAGCGAATCAGTAATTTCCTAGAAGGTACACAAGGTTTACGCGTATTAAGCGCCCAGTCATTTTGTCCACTTCTGACAAGTGCCGCAGATAATAAAGAATTTGGACGACGTATGCACCGTGAGACGCTTGCAGCTCTTGCTAAGAGCAGATAAAAATGTTGAACGAAGTCAGTGTCGGAATCGTATACTTGATTCGTTAGGCTACAACGTATGCCCTGTGTCACGATATTAATAAACGAGATCCGAGGCGCGCGTCTTAGCCAATCAATTGTCTTTGACCCTGGTTATTCCCCGAGCCCATGAGTGAAAGAGGCACATCAGATGGGCGAGGGGTGAGAGTGTGTGGTATAGGTGGCGAACAAGCGAGTGAGTAAGTTTTTTTAAATTTTAATTAACTAGATAAGCGTTGGCTTTCGCCGACAGCGACCTTGCTTGGCGGATTTATTCATATACGCTATGTGTAGCATGTAAACTATCGGTCTGATGAGTAGCGATGGTTGTTGTGTGTATTTGGCTCGTGGTGAAAAGGCTGTGATGGATGCTGGAACGTCTTTCCCCTTTAGGACTGGACACGGGAATGTCCGGCTGACGTAAGCCCTATGTAGAATGAGAAAGCAAGAGTTTTTATTCTGGTGATACCAATACGAGTGAATGCATTGTGTAGCATGACTGCTAGATGAGCTTGTGTTACATCTTTTTCACCTCAAAAGTGTTGAAACTCTGATAGTTATTATAATAGTTACATTAGATTAGTTACATTCATTACAATAACTAATGTAATGAACATCTTATCTAATCTATATCTAATCTATATCTAATTCAATAAGATAAGATTGAATAACTATTAATTAAGTGTTTCATATTTAATCATAAATAGCTTACATAATATTAGTCATGTGACTTATTATCAGGACTACCCTTGCCATGACAGCTTAGGGCCCCAACAGAAGACTAAGAAGTAGAGAAGATGAGAATAGAGAAGAAACCTGAGAGAACTCGACTGAGGACTCTGGGTGCTACTTGCTCAGTTTATATACTACAGAGGTGGTCTGTGCACCACTCTAATAATAGTGGCTATGCTGAGTAAGTATGAGTAAAAGATATAACATAATTGGCCCCTGCTACTGTGCATTGGTAAGCCTGAGTTATAGTCCATGAGTCATTGGTCTGGTAGTCCGTAATCTAATCTAATCTAATCTAATCTAATCTTAGCGCTGACTAGATAAGATAGACACCAACCTGACTAAGATGTTTGGCTACAGCTATAGTAAAATACAAAGAAAAAGAGTAAAAATGTCTTAGAGATTTTGATCATTGAGAACAGGTCATGACAGTACCCCCTTTTTAGGTTTCGGCTTCCTAGACAAACTAAAAATCTTCAAAGGATATATGTCCTCCTTTTTTCTCCCTCAGCCATCTCATTCTGAGTTGCCATGCCCAAAATGCTTTGGGCGGGAAAGTCCAAGGATCTTCACCTTGGTTGGCTCTATCTATCCAATGGTACACATCACAATCCATTGTGATGTGGGGATGGGGAGCGGGTTTCGGTTTTTTAGGTGTTTCTGGAAAAAGACAATGTGATGATTGTTCACAACAGTGGCCCATGTTTGAATGACCACTGATGGTACAGATTGTTGTTTGAGATTTTTTGTTGTTGTGACAGTTCTTACCCATGATGGTAAGATAGACAATATACAAGTGTGTATATGTGTTTGAATAACCAGGCCCAGAATAAGGCCTTCCTACAACAAAATGAAGCAGTTTAAGGCCCTACTCCAGGGCCAATCCTTTTCAATTTTTTAAGCATCCATTACAATTGCATGGACCATCATGATCAGATGATTCATTCAACTGCTTTAGAAGCTTTTGTCCTTTCCATTTTTGCCAATTTTTCTCCCATGATGCAGTTTCTGCTACTGCATTTATATCAATCCTGGATATGGCCGTTCCTGGACTTTCAGTAAAGTTTTCATATTTCTTGAAGCTTAATTTATCAAAGACACTTTTGTCAATGATTTGTATTGCTCTGGGGTTTTTATCATAGAAATTCTTAATTTTCTTTTTAGCATTTCCTAAATTCTTCTTTGGCTCCCATGAATTATGTTCAGCCATGTATCCTTTCCATTTAACAAGATATTCCATCTTGTTCCTTTTTAATCGTACATCAAGGATTTCTTCTACCTCGTATTCTTTTTCACCATCAATTTCTACTGGTGGTGGTGCAATATGTTGTCCCCTAAGTGGTTTGACATAGGGATGTATTCATGAAACATTCACAACAGGGTGAATTTGTTGTGAAAAGGGTAAGTTCAACTCTACTGCATTTGATGAAATGATCCTTTTAATTGGATAAGGACCTATCCATCGTTCTGCTAGTTTCCTAGTTGGACAGCCAGAAAGTTGAAGATCTTTGGTTGACAACCAAGCTCAATCCCTAACTTTGTATTCTGGTACTTCAGAACATTGCCTATCTGCATGAAGCTTCATGTCATCCTGTGATTTTTTTAATGCAGCTTGCGCTTCTTCATGAATTTCTTTCATTTTTTTTGCAAAGTCAGCCGCAGCTGGATGACTTCCTTCCTTTCTGGGTTCTATTCCCTGTTACAACTCTCACAACTTTCTGGCAATTATTCTATATTTTTATCTATTTTCTCTGGGGCCCTATGGATGCATAGGTATACAAGACTCATGGGCACCAACCCCTATGTCAAGGCGCTCAACAATTAGGTCAGTGGTTAGGACAGCCAGGGGCTGTGCCAATAACAGGACAATAGGGTTGTATGGGGATTCGGACATGGTGGGAAGGGCGTAGATAATCACTCTGGTTTTGTTGCTGCGCACGCATAGCCCTAGGGGCATGAGGCTGCTGCGCACAGACCATGGCTGGGGTATATAAGGTGGTGCGTTGTAGGTAGGAGTCTCTAAGACTCTAGATAGTTTCCTCCACACCAGGATACTGTTCTATTGTGTCTAATACACTCTCTTCTCTCTCATCATCTCACAAGAGGCTTGTGGTTGTGTGGGCTTGTCCTAACATAATCTAGAGTCTTTTCTACCACACCCTTCATCATCTGACACAGCGCCAAGCACACCTTGCTCGCTGTTGCTCACAGTGTTGGAGAGATCCTACAAATTTTATTCATCTGACAGAATGCTTGTTGCACCACGAGACTGTTCTCAGCCTCAACTTGACAAAGTCAACAACTGGGTCACGACTGACTCAGGGAACACACTGTCAACAAAACAGTCTTAGATGAGAGTAGTCGTGTGCTGGGTTGTGGACCAGGCAGGGTTGCCCCGGGCAGCTACACTAAGATTGCAGAAAAACCATTGGAACTGGTGAAGACAATCCAGTGACGTGTCGTATATCAAGGCATACAGTCTCTAGATACCAATTGTGTATCAGATCTGTCGATCTGAGCACGAGGACACTAGAATGAAGCACTGGGTACCACCTCATTGGGTCATTTGACGGAACTAAATTGAAGAATTGTGCGTGGGTGCGTTATTGACCACAATGTAGAGTGATTGTATTCGGAAGTACAATTACTGAAGAAGAGGCGACATCTCCCTACTTGGGACGTCTATACCATTTAGGAACAATCTTGGATCTGGGATCCAAAGCTATGAAAATGAGCTTCAATTATGTTTTGCCAAGGGCAGCAATGTCCTTGATGGAGATCAGAATTGCATTCAATCTAGAATGGGCAGTGGGGTGCCCTTTGCCCCAACAACAAACCGAGTTGGCCAAACTGGTCGACTACAGACAACGAGATGTGCATGTTCGCGTGTGGCACCTTTGGCGCAAGGAGCAGCACCATTTAGAAAAGCTCAGGCTGCATCGGGCAGCATATGAACAATGAATGCTTGAGGAAGTGTCCTTCCGAGAGCAGGAGGAAGCATGGGAGATCCTCATGCAAGAGAAGCACAAGGTGCTTAGACAACAATGGAGGTTCCAACAGCTGGAACAGGAATTGGAAGTGGACAAGTGGGTGCTCAAGCAGGTGCTTGAGCAGCTTGTCGATCAACCAGATGTCAGGGAAGCGGTGTTTGATTCACCCTCCAACATGCTATTATTACTTGAAGGGTTCAACATGTTCACCCTGAAACATGACAGTCTGGTCTTGATGGCAAAGGAGCGGAATAAACTGATGCATGCCTCAAATGGCAACATTAAGGTCAAACACTCAGGCCGCATGACGCGGTATGCACCATACATGTATGAATGGAGGAAGTCCAGATCGAGCAGATCACCATCTCCAATCACAGCGCCCAACTCACTGGCATACAATACAGGGAAAGATAATGACATGGTAATGCTTCCAGAATGGGAAGATTTTATGGACCTACATTTAGCCAATTGGGGAATTCAGACCAAAAAGGAATATACAGAGCATTGGGTCAAAAACCAAGAAAATGTGATATTACCTGGGGTTCCAACAAAGGAGGATCACCCTAACTATCACTGGCAGAAGTCCAGGTACTGTTACATGTACCTGTTCAAACCTGAGTATTATGATTTATACCACTGGCCGGCTTGGCCCACCATCACCAAAATTGCGTCCTGGAACACTGTTACGAGGTCGCTAGACCAGGTCGCACAACCAGCGAGGGACAAGAGAAAAGAAAAGAAAGAAACTCTGTTGTACTGTCTAGGACAGTGACAATCAAGAGCCTAGAGCTCTTGACGCAAAACTACAGGACTATATACCTGTACTCATGCCGTCACATGACCGGCATGCCTTCGCCTCACTACTGACCCGCGGGACGCTTACCTAATACTGATAAGATAAAGATAAGATCAACAATAAGATCTTAGATAAGATCGAACCGTGACATTACCCCTCTCTAAGGTTCGCGTCCTCGAGAACCTTTGCTGATCCTTCGTCTTCATCTGCTCCACCTTTCTCTTCATAGACCTGTAACCGGTCTCTTTTCCAATTTCTCCAGTTCCTCTTGAGCTTTTCTCGGTAACTCCTGGTCGAACCTGCTGTCTTCCCATCCAAATACCTTTTGGATTGTGTCGTTTGTGTCAGATTTTCATACCGTCGAAAAGCTCCTTGAGGTAATCGTCTAGGAGCCGGTGTGTTTGGCTTTTTGCGGTGGAAATCCTTAACCAAGTCTTGCGCGTTTGCAAGATTTCCCGCCGCTTCCCAAGTTGATTCTTCCACTGGGTATCCCTTCCACTTGACTAAGTATTGGAGTCCTCGCCCTCTGTATCGGCTGTCCAGTACCTCTTCCACTTCATACTCTTCTCCCTTCACCTTCGTCTCTTCCTCTTTCCGTCTCTCTTCCAACTCCCGATCCTTCCGCTTTTGTTCTGGAAAAGCCGGCTCCACATATGGTTTCAACAATGCTTCATTGAAGACATTGTACACCTTCCATGATGTTGGCAACTCGACTCGATAAGCCGCCAACCCAATCCGTTCAAGTATTTTGTATGGTCCGTAAAATTTGTTGTCCAACTTTTTGGACGCTCGTACGTGAGGGAGGTGTTCCGAATTTACATACACCTTGTCGCCTATGTTATACTCTCGGGATGGTCGTTTGCCTTTGTTGTATTGCTTGGCCATCCGTGTCGCCGTTTTCTCCAGATTATCCGTGGCCTTATCGCAGGCCTCCTTCATATCCACCACAAAATCTTCCACTGCCTTCACTGGTGTCGTCTTAACCGGGTCGAACCACTTCCGAGGGTGTTTCCCATAGTTCAGGTAAAACGGTGAGTATCCTGTTGACGAGTTTTCCCTGTCATTGTGACAAAACTGGGCTAGAGCTAAGTGTTCGCTCCAGTCATCCTGTTTGTCATTCGTATACATCGCCAGGAATTCCCGTACTTCTTGATTCACTCGTTCCGTCTGTCCGTCCGTCTGAGGGTGGTATGCTGTGGATGGGTTTGCTTCAATACCCAGCAGCTTGTACAGTTCTCTCATGAACTGGGAAACAAATTGACTTCCCCTGTCACTGATGACCCGATTCGGTATTCCGTGTTCTCTGAACACGTTATCCCTGAATAATCGTGCTACTCCCAATGACGTGATGGTGGCGTTTGTTGGCAAGAAGAAGGCCTTTTTTGAAAAGCGGTCTACCACTACCATGATCATATCGTAGCCCTTCGACTCTGGGAACGGTCCCATGAGGTCCACCGAGATCTCCTGCCAGGGTTGTGCTGGAACGTTTAATGGTTTCAGCGGCGCTGCCCTTTTTGTCCTGTCCGGCTTGACCGTCTGACACGTTCTACACCCTTTCACATACAACTTGATGTCACGAGCCAACCTTGGCCACCAATAATTTCGAGTAATCACTTCGACGGTTTTGTCCACTCCGTAATGTCCCCATTGGTGGTGTGTGCTCATGATCGTCTCCCGGATCCGGTTGTTGACTGGCACATATATTCGATTTTTCCATGTGACCAATCCGTTCTCCTCCTTCCATTCTCTGCTGTCGCTCTTCAAGCCCTCTAAGACTTGTCGTTCCCACTGCCTCTTGTTGATCTTGGCAATATCCCTTTCCACCTCTGATAACGTCCTGTCATCGTCGTGGATTCAGACAAAAAGATCCTCTTTGAGAAGAATGACCCCTTCGTTGTCAATCTCCTCCCCCTTATGGTCTGTCCTCCGTGACAGAAGATCCGCCTTGGAGTTGGATTTTCCTGACTGGTGTTTAATAGTGAAATTAAACTCTTGTAAATCCAAAATCCATCGTGCTTGACGTCGGTTAATATTCTGCAGCTTCCTGAAGTAGGTGAGGTTTTGATGATCCGTTAAAACCTCCACTGGAACCTTTGTGCCTTTAAGATAATGTGACCACTCGTAAAAGGCATGCATGACTGCCAACATTTCTTTGTCGTAAATTTCGTAATTCCTCTCCGCCGGGTTTAACGACCTTGAAATGAAGGCTACAGGTCTCCAAGTTCCATCCGCCTGCTGTTGAGACAGGATACCGCCAATTGCAAATTCTGACGCATCTACTTCCACACGGAATTGGCCCTCGTCCGCTGGTATTGCTAATACCACCTCCTCGGCCACACGAATCTTCAGCCCATCAAACGCCTTTTGTTGAGCCTCGGTCCATTCCCATTCTTCTTTGCCTGTCAGCTTGGTTAATGGTTTTGCTACTGAAGCAAAACCCCGCACAAAGCGTCGGTAAAAGTTCACAAAACCAAGAAATTGTTGAACATGTTTCTTGCATTTTGGAACCGGCCAGTCCACGATGGCCTTCACTTTTGCCTTATCCATGCTGATCGAATTGTGGGATATAATGAGACCCAAAAACTCAATAGTTGGTTTATCGAACCAACATTTCTCCGGTTTTAGCGACAACTTGTGATTTTCAAGTTTTGCACAAATCCTGTTGACATGCACCGTGTGGCTTTTCTGATCCGCTGAGAAGACCAAGATGTCGTCCATGTAAATGACAACCCATCCTTCTGCAATTTCTTCTCTGAACAAATCGTTCATCATTGTCTGAAAGGTGCCCGGTGAATTTGTCAACCCAAAAAACATAACTAGGGGCTCAAAGAGTCCCTGGTTGGTCCGGAAGGCTGCCTTCCACTCGTCACCCTCTTTAATCCGAATGTTGTTGTATCCCCAGCGAATGTCCATTTTCGAGAAGACTTTCGCGTGCGACAACTTGTCAATTAATTCGGATATCAATGGCAATGGATATCGATTTTTTATAGTCATCTCGTTCAGTTTTCGATAATCCTGTACTGGTCGTAATGCTCCATCCTTCTTTTTAACAAAGAAGAATGGTGATGCCATGGGCGATTTGCTTGAGCAAATCCTTCCCGTGTCCAAATTTTCTTTGAGAAACTCCTCGAGTTTCCCCTGCTCCTCTCTACTCAATGGATATATTTTGCAATCCAACGGCTTTGATCCTGGAATGAGTTCAATTGCGTGATCCCAAGGCCTTCGGGGTGGCAGTTCATCGAAGGTCTGCTTTTCGAACACCTTCTGGTGATTTAAGTAGTGTTTCGGAACTACTTCATCAAGGGTCCTTTTGATGGTATATTCCAAAGCAATTTTTGTTGCCGTGGATTCGTAAGCCCTGATCCACTCTTTATCCACGTCTTCGTGCATCACCGCTATCAATCGATCTCCTTCTTCCAGATGCACGCTGCGCTCGCTCTCCTCGTCCTCGTCCTCTGTTTCTTCGGGTTCCTTGGAGTGCGTATCTGGTTGGCATACCCCCGGACACTGGTTGAAGAGAAGTGAGTTCTTTTGCCAATTCACTTCCGGGTTATGGTATTTCAACCAATCGTGTCCTAAAAACACATCCGTTTTTCCTAGCGAAGAAACACCGAACTCCCACGTCTCTGTGTGAGTTCCTATCTTCAATTTCAGCTGTACCATTTCGGACAGCTTTCCATCCACGTTCTCTGAACCATCCGCATTGTATACAGGGATCGGGTGGGCGAGTTTGCGCGTGTTGAGGTTATTCCTCTTCACGAAGTCCCGGTTCACACACGAGCCCGTGCATCCCGAATCCAACAGGGCCGTCACCGACATCCGTTTTCCGGTCATAACTTCCGTGACCAACACCGGTATGTTTAGTTGTCGTTTCCCTGTTCCCACGACATATTTCTTATGGTACTTCAAGTTGTGCAAGTACCACATTGCGTTTTCTTCCGTCTCTCGGTTCAGGTCGCGGACCATCTCCTTCGTCACTTCCTCCTGTCGCGATTCGTGACTCCACGTCTTTAGAGACTCCAGGGCTTGGGGTATGGGTCGTTCCCATATCCTCCTCACCATCCATGGAGTCTGCCAGGGCTTCAATTCATTTCATATTCAATATAATTCAATTCAATTGAATTTTGTATATTATTACATGAATTAGAAACATTGTCCGTGCTCGTTCGGTCGGAACCTTTGCTGTTTGAGCTTCTCAAAAACCCTTCTCTTTTGCCCATTCGGCAATCGCCTTCGCATCCTCGTCTGTCATATCCTCATTGAGGAAATCCTTCCACCCCATCTCTCTGATCCGCGCCTTCCCTTTCCACTTTCTGGGCTCCTTGCAGTCCCTACTGAAGTGCCCTTCCTTGCCACAGTTGTAGCAAGTCAGTGCCCGCTTCTTCCTATCTACATCCATGGCGTTTGGATCCGGCCTTTGTGACGTCGACGCTGCAGCTGGGGGTGGTCCCCTAGTCGCTCCGCTAAAGCGGTTCGCAGGCATTGGTGCTGCCCTGTTTTGGGCTCCCTGCGGTGCGGTATACTGCGTGCGCGTCGTTGGTTGTGCCGCGTTTCCGTAAAACGCCCTTGCATCTCTCCATGCCTTATTTAACTCCATTGCCTTGGAGTACCATCGCTCCAAGTCTCCTATAATCGCTCCATCTCCCGGTGCTCTGTTCTCCACTATCTTCAAACCCAACTGCGGGTTGAGACCTCGACGGAATTGTGCTACCAGCGCAATTTCGTTATACCCCGTGAGGGTGGCTAGGCCTCTGAAGTCTATGATGTAGTCTTCGGCGTGTCGTTTCCCCTGCGACAAGTTTTGAATCTTCCTTATCGCATCATCTCTGGTTTCCGTTGTGAGGAAGAACACTTTCATCTGATCTTCGAAGTCTTGCCAATGTTGAAACGGCCGTCTATTAGTCATCGGCTCCTGGATCCATGGAGCCGTTTGGTGAACTGCCGTTCCCCCATCTATGAGGTTCGCTATGCCCATTATCTCCTGAGCATAGGTGGTCTCCGCCCGGTACGTTCCTGCCAGTCGTCTGGCATCTCTTTCTCCTAAATACTCCAACACCTGTTGGAGTTTTATCCCTGCCCAATTTCCTGCTCGGTTCGCCTGTCCTCCTCTGATCCTCTGTAAGGCCGTTATCACCATAACGTCCAGCGAGTCCATCTGCGTTAGCCGGAAGTAGGCTAACATCTGCCTCAGCCAATTGGCTACCTGGTCCGGTTGGCCTTCATAGTAGGCCGGCGGCTCCTGTCTGGGTTGCGGCATCCTGGGTGGTCTGGGACCTCTTATTGTTTCCAGGATGGTATTGGTAGACTCAGCCAAGTTGGTCGCCGTCTGCCTTTGCGTTGCCACTGGTGCTGCTTCCCAAGCCACATTTGTTGCCTCTTGACCAAAGATCGGCAGATAGGACGTGATAAAGGCAATGATTGCCGCTATCAACGCCTCTGTGATATTGAACCCTACAGAGAAGTGGCGTTGGGCTCCACTTCCTTTCTCTTCTAGCAACCTTGTGCCCAACAAGCCGGTCGCGCTTGGCGTAATGTGGTACTTCCATGTCATGAAGCTGAAGATCACTTGAACCCTTATCTCTGGGTTCCTAAGTTCCGGCTTGTAATTGGCAATCGTCATCCATGACGGGTTTCGCGGCCACGCAAAAGCGTTCCAGTACTCTGGCTTGAATAGCCATAAGTAACACAGACCCGCTGTCTCGGGTCCATAGCCGTTGTACCCCGCCGGTGGTAATGACTCTTGGGTTGCCCTTTCCACACGATGCCTCCACACATCTACATCTATCCTCGTGACTGGTATTAAGGTCCTCTGAGTACTCAACTCTTCGAGGAACCAGTTGCCTAGTACCCTTCCGTAACGGTCCACCGTCATCTGCCTTGTGACACGTCTCGTCACCGTTACTAAGTCTCTGGGGTACACCACCTCATCAGCGCGCTCGGCGCCGACCTTAAAATTCTTGATCCCGTACTTCCACATGACGAGCTCATCAATTTGCTCCCAGTTGTAAATCTTAAATTCCCAATTGGGTCGCTTCTCCATGTCCCAATAAGGAACTACGTGGTAGATCGTGTCGGGATCACTATCATCTCCGTCCAAGCCAAAAATGGCATTCTCGTCGGATATGCCAGCCAGTCGTACTTGTCATAGTACTCCTTCTTGAAGAGATACATGTAGCAGTATCCCTTGCGCTCCCACAGCTTGATTCGTGCAGTCATCCGACTGTACGGTTTGGTTCGCCTTGGTGGTGCCAGCTTCTTTACTGGTCCTGGTAACCCCGGTCGTACTGCGCTCCTCCACTTGCACATCCTAATTCACTGTTCTCCCAGCGACTCTTCTCCGCATTCTTTCAGGAACTTCGTCATGCGCAGCACGTTGAAGTCGTCCATGACTCCCTTGGATATGTGATCTTTAGGAGTCGCGTTCATAGCCATGCGCTCTGGCTTTTCCCTTATTGATGGGTAATAATTTTGAACGCACATGTAATGTGCCGCGTTCTTTATGTTCCCGTTATCAGGACTACCCTTGGCGTGACGCCTTAGGGCCCCAACAGAAGACTTAGAGTGAGAGGAAATGAGGGTAGGAAGGAAACCCGAGAGAACTCGACTGAGGACTCTGGGTGCTATCTTGCTCAGTTTATATACTACAAGGGTGGTCTGTGCACCACTCTAATAATAGTAACTACGCTGAGTAAATATGAGTAAAAGTAATAACATAATCGGCCCCCGCTGCTGCGCATTGGTAAGCCTGAGTCATAGTCCATGAGTCATCGGTCCGGTAGTCCGTAATCTAATCTAATCGTTATCTAATCTAATCTAATCTTAGCGCTGACTAGATAAGATAGACGCCAACCTGACTAAGATGTTTGGCTACAGCTATTGTAAAATACAAGAAAAAGAATAAAAATGTCTTAGAGATTTCGACCATTAAGAACAGGTCATGACAGTACCCCCTTTTTAAGTTTCGGCTTCCTAGACGAACTAAAAATCTTCAAAGGATATGTGTCCACCTTTTTTTCCTTTCTCCATCTCATGCACAATTGCCATGCCCAAAATGCTTTGGGCGGGAAAGTCCAAGGATCTACGCCTTGGTCAGCTTTTTCTATCCAGCGGTACACATCACGATCCATAGTGATGCGGGGACGAGGAGTGGGTTTCGGCTTTCTTTGAGGTTCGGGAAAAGGACAACGTGACGATTGTTCACAGCAGTGGCCCACGTTTGAATAGCCACCGATGGTAAGGATTGTTGATTGAGATTTTTTGTTGTTGCGACGGTTTTTACCCATGATGGTAAGATAGACGATATACAAGTGCGTATATGTGTTTGAATAACCGGGCCCAGAATAAGGCCTTCCTACAACAAAATGAAGCAGTTTAAGGCCCTACTCCAGGGCCAATCCTTTTAATTTTTTAAGCATCCATTGCAATCGCATGGACCATCATGATCGGATGATTCATGTAACTGCTTTAGGAGCTGTTGTCCTTTCCATTTTTGCCAATTCTTTTCCCATGATGCAGTTTCTGCTACTGCATTTATGTCAATCCTGGATATGGCCGTTCCTGGACTTTCGGTAAAGTTTTCATATTTTTTGAAGCTCAATTTATCAAAGACACTTTTGTCAATGATACGAATTGCTCCGGGGTTTTTATCATAGAAATGCTTAATTTTCTTTTTTGCATTTCCTAAATTCTCTTTTGGCTCCCATGAATTGTGTTCAGCCGTGTATCCTTTCCATTTAACAAGATATTCCATCTTGTTTCTTTTAACCGTACATCGAGGATTTCTTCCACCTCGTATTCTTTTTCACCATCAATTTCCACTGGTGGTGGCGGTGCAATTTGTTGTCCCCTAAGTGGTTTGACATAGGGACGTATTCTTGAAACATTTACAACAGGATGAATCTGTTGTGAAAAGGGTAGATTCAACTCTACTGCATTTGACAAAATGATCTTTTTAATTGGATAGGGACCTATCCATTGTTCTGCTAATTTTCTAGTTGGACGACCAGAAAGCTGAAGATCTTTGGTTGATAACCAAACTCGATCTCCTACTTTGTATTCTGGTACTTCAGAACGTTGTCTATCTGCGTAAAGCTTCATGTCATCTTGTGATTTCCTTAATGCAGCCTGTGCTTCTTCATGAATTTCCTTCATTTTTTGCGCAAAGTCAGCCGCAGCTGGATGACTTCCTTCTTTTCTGGGTTCAATACCCATTCTTGGATGTTTTCCGTAGTTTACGAAAACGGTGTATGTTTCGTTGAGGCCTGAATTTTGTTATTGTAGCTAAATTCAGCTATTGCGAGCCATCCCGACCAATTTTCTTGTCGGTGATCTACGAAAATCCTCAGGAACTGTTCTAGATCCTGATTCATTCGTTCTGTTTGTCCATCCGTCTGTGGATGGAAAGCGGTAGACAAATCTGTAGAAATGCCTAACATTTGATTTCAATTCTTTCATCATTTGAGCGGCGAATTGAGGTCCGTGATCCGAGATTATTGACTCGGGAGACCATGGAGTTTCCATATATGATCTCTAAACAATGTTGCCAGCCCTTGAGCTGACATTTCTTCTGAAGTTGGGATGAAATGTGCCATTTTGGACATTCTATCGCAGACTACTAGAATTGCATTATGCCCATGTGATTCCGGTAACTTTGTAATAAAGTCTGCAGTGATATGGGTCCATGGCTTTGACGGTGTCGAATTGGCATTAACTTTCCCGCTGGTGGTTCTGGGAAATTTTTGCTTCTTTGGCACTTGTCACATCCAGCAACGTATTTTTTAACGAATTTAGTGACACCTGGCCACCAATAATTTCTTGTGACGAGTTCAACCGTCTTCCATTGTCCTCCATGTCCAGCAATGGGTGTATCATGATGGAGTCTGACTATCTCCATTCGTAGTTTTTCATCTTTAGGAACGTAGACCTTTCCTTGCCATAGGATTAATCCTTGCTCCATCTGCCATTCTCCTGCATTGAGTCTCCTGACTCCTGCCTTTTTCATGGCTTCCACTGCTTTTACAACCTCCTCATCATTCACTTCTGATTTTCGAATTTTATTTAAAATTTCTTTTTCCAACGTATTGACTAGCACATGTCCTTGCTGAAGTGCTGCAATTCGGAAAAATTCCGGTTTTAACAAGGTGACTTCCTTGTTATCATCTTCTACCCCCTTTTTATGGTCTGGCCTCCTGGACAGAGAATCGGCCTTTCCCATAGTTGATCCTGCTTTATGAATTAATTTAAAATTAAACCTGCTGAGGTATAATGCCCAGCGTGCTTGTCTTCGGTTTAACTTTTTTGCATTCATAAAGTATTCGAGATTTTTATGATCCGTCCATATCTCGAATTCTTGCCTTGCTCCTTCCAGATAATGTCTCCAGGCTTCGAGACATCTAATAATGCCCAACATTTCTTTGTCGTGGACATCATAATTCCTCTCGTTTCATTGAGGGATTTGGAGAGATATGCTACTGGTCTCCATTTGTTGTCATGACATTCCATTGATAACACTCCTCCCATTGCGTAATCCGAGGCATCAGACTCTATTCTGAATTTCTTGTCGGAGTCTGGAGCGACAAGAAGGGGTTGTTCCGTAAAAGTTTTTTTTAATGTTTTAAAAGCTTTCTCTTCTCCTTCCTTCCATTCCCATGTTTTATCTTTTCTGACCAGATTATGTAATGGTCGTGCTATTTTAGCAAAGTCTTTGACAAATCGTCGGTAGTAATTTGCCAGTCCTAGAAAGCGTTGAACATCCTTGACACTAGCAGGTGTTGGCAGTTGAGGATAGCATCAACTTTCTTTGGATCCATTTTAATTCCGTTAGGTCCTATGATGACCCCTAGGAATTCTACTTCTTGCACATTCCATACACATTTTTCTGGTTTTACGTATAAATCATTTTCTTCCAAGCGCCGGAGAACTTCGAGCACTATTTTGTTGTGCTCTTTTTCGGTTTTTGTGTAAATGAGGATGTCATCTATGTAAACAATGACCTTTCCTTCATTTATCATATCCCAAAAGATATCGTTCATCATGGCCTGGAAGGTTGCCGGAGAATTGGTGAGACCAAAGTACATTACTACTGGTTCAAAAGAACCTTCTGGTGTAGTAAAGGCAGCCTTCCATTCATCTCCTTCCTTGATTCGTACATTATTATAACCCACCTAAGGTCCAACCTGGTGAAGTGTTTAGCTTGTCCTGCTCGATCCACGAGCTCTGATATCAACGGTAATGGATAGTTATTTTTAACCATCCATTCATTTAGGTAACGGTAATCCTGTACCATTCTCTTTTTTCCATCCTTTTTCTTTACAAAGAACACCGGCGATGTTTGCGGTGATTTTGAAGGTCTGATGTACCCTTTTTAATTGATCATCAACAAAGTCTTGGACTTCTCCGAGTTCGTCTGGTGATAAAGGTACACCTTTCCTTTCCTGGGTTGATAACCTTGTTTGAGATCAATGGCATGATCCCATGGTTTCCTAACCGGCATTTTTCTGACGCAGTTTTTTTCAAACAATGTAAATACTTGTGATACTGCAGTGGTACCAGATCTTTTGGTTCCTGTTTCTTCAACTCCCTAATCCATTTTGGATCGTCTGATTTGATTCCAGACGGGAGAAATTCGTATTTTTCTCCTTCCTTATAGAATTTCGGGTGTTTTATCCATTGATCCAGGAAATCCAAATTCTGTTTCTTTTTTCCTTTTGCTCTAGCAGTAGGCAAAGTCCAACTCCCTCTCTTTTCCCAGACATACATATTGGTTTCCCAATGTTCTGCCTGTTTCGTCCGCCTCTGTCTTTCCTTTGTCCACTCCTTTGTTTATGTCCACATGATCGTGGGCATCTTGTCAACTCTATTTTACCGGTGATCCAGTTGACATCCGGGTTATGTCGTCGTAACCATGTAGATCCAATGATTACGTTGGTCTTGCCTAATTCGCATATTTCAAATGTGCTCGTTCTTGATGTCCTTTGTAGCTCATGAGTAAATCTACTTCATGAGTATCATACCGCCTTCATTGTTAGATCCATCTACATTTCTAACTTGAATGGGTCGATCTAAAGGATTAGTTTATAGCCTTTTCATTAGCAAATTTGGCGTGTTTATAAACAAACCTGTTCTCCTGAGTCGAGCAACGCTGTTTCTGTTGTTTGATCATGTGTGTCTAGAGTCTCTAGACCTATTTCATTAGTATCTCGTCTTTCTGACCAATAGAACGGAACGAGAAACTCTTTTGTCCCTTTTTAAGTATTCTTTTACCTGATAAGGAAGAATCAAGCACAGTTTATCCGCCCTGCCGCTCCTGTGCTTTGGCACTAGAGACCGCTTCCTGCGGGGTGGTCTCAGAGACTGTTGAAGTCTCCGAGTCCTCCGTACCTACCAGTCCGTTTTCCTTATCTAATACCAAATACCTATTAAGAGAGTTCAGTACGGGACTTACTGACTCTCGTCCTCTTTTAAAGCTTCGCCCTTTGCGAAGTATTCCTTCATTTCTTCAAAGGACATGGTTCGGATGTCCAAACCTGATCGCAGTTTCTTGCTATGTGGCCGATTCTTCCACATTTGTAGCAGCGCATTGGCGGGCGCTGAGTTCGATCCACGTCCATCGCGTTTGGATCTTGAGGCCGTGTTGTTGTATTATTGCTCGAGGAGGGCCCAGCTCCCGATCGGTTCTGGTTCGCTGATCCGATGCTGTATTGAATCTCCATCGGGGTTTAGGCTGGCCAGTTCCTACCGGCTTTGCCGTATCCGGGCCTTTGGTCCCTTCGCTCCTCTTAGCGGAGTTACTGTTCCTCGAAGAATAATATTGTTCTTCGGCCTTAGCTTGTCTCCATTGTCGGTCGAGACGAACCGATCTTCGTACCATTCGTCGATGGTCTCTGGTACTTCATCAGCCTCCATTATCCTTTTTCGGAGACCGGCATTCAAACTTCTTTTAAATTCTTCAACTAGGGCCTTCCCTGGTACCCTGTTCCTCGTGCGACTTTTTTAAACTTTTGCACGTGTTCTTCACACGTGTGTGCGCCCTGTGACATGGTGCGCAATTCCGATATTTTCGATGATTGTTCATCTGTGTCACCGAAATCCCTACGTATCTGCCTGTATAGTTGCTCTACTGTATCCGGAACAACGTCATCTTCATCGGCAATTAACTCCAATAGATTGTCTCGCCAATCTACCGCGAATCCTTCCGACATATATGACAACACCAAGAGGATTTTGTCCTCCTCCTCGGGCTTGCCATCTTCAGCTGTATGTAAAGCCGGCATCCGTTTATAAAATTTGTGACCTCCGACATTTTGCCGGAGAACACCGGTGGCTTGGCTACGTCTACTTTTGACGAGCCATTCCCTCCTGCTGGTGTGGGAATATTGAATACCGTCCCTTCCGGTATATTAATGACTGGGGCGGGCGGCCGGTGGTATTGCTGCTTGTTTGTGCTGCAGCGGCATTGTTATTTTGAAGCACTAGGAGCTGTGCTTGTAGCTGCTGAATTGTATTGTTTTGATTATTCAGCAGTTGTAATAACTGCGCGATGTCAGATCTTCTTCTCCTTGATCCACATGTTGATGTAATGTGGGGGCAGTGTAAATGGAGATAGGGATCTCGACGGTTGTGATACCGATGGAGATCTGAATGATGGTGGCGGTGGTGAGAACGGTGGTGCTACTTCTCCGATGTATTGAGCGTTGGAGTGAAATAGACTTTGGATATTAAGGGTCGCGGGGTTAGGGACAAGGATCTGGAACGGTGCAGGTTCCCACTGATGTTGTACCTCGGTGATCGAGGGTGTGGAGTCAGATGACTCGGTTGGTGTGTGAAGTGCGGGGACGTCTGAGACTGGATCGTTATCGTCAAATGGATCTGGCCCGAAAGGGTCGTAATCAATATCAAAGTCTTCTAGACCGTCCAGTGGTACACCAAATACCTCTATCCAGAAGTTATCAATTTCCCTATCTGTAAGCCCGTGCGATCTAAGAAGATCTCGTACTTCGTAATTCTCCATTACGCAAAAGTGAGGGAGGTCTTGGCCTGTCACTTATTTGGGAATGCACTCAGGTCCACACTCCCCTGCATGCTAATACATAAACGGTATAGTACGGTATTTGACTTTTAAGAATTGATTAAACTAAACTGGATCCGAACGGTTGTCCAGTTAGCACTATACCCCTAATAGGTACGGCCTTTCTCAAGAGCGCATGGTCAAGCGACGGCTACTCTCAAGGATTACGAAACGAAGTGTCTAAGTATATACGGATATAGCCTTCAGAGGCCTAGACCAGGGCAATTTAACGTGCGCAGGGGCTGGTGAGGCTGGTCCTACGATGCGAGTGACATAACGTGTCACTACTCCGGCACTGGTATCCTGTGCACAGGTAACCCTATCAAACCGGGTTAGGTTCTTCGGTTTGCGTAGACCGGGAACGTAAGATAGAGCTTTTTATGGATGCTCTAAAGAACCAAGGGTGACGGTTTTATTGTCCAACAACAAATAACGCTTTAGACTCTGCGGAAGAGTGTATGAGCCCCCGATTATCAAGAAGTTCCCTTTACCTGGGATCCGGGTTCGAGCGTGATGCTCTAGTTTACAAGCGTTGGGGCAGTAAGGATGTGATCAGTCGATTCTACTATCAGGACTACCTCGCCGTGACGGCTTAGGGCCCCAACATAGACTTAGGAGTAGAGGAGAGGAGAGTAGGTATGAAACCCGAGAGAACTGCGACTGAGGACTCTGGTGCTATCTTGCTCAGTTTATATACTACAAAGGGTGGTCTGTGCACACTCTAATAATAGTAGCTACGCTGAGTAAGTATGAGTAAAAGTAATACATAATCGGCCCCCGCTGCTGCGCATTGGTAAGCCGGAGTCATAGTCCATGAGTCATCGGTCCGGTAGTCCGTAATCTAATCTAATCGTTATCTAATTAATCTAATCTTAGCGCTGACTAGATAAGATAGACGCCAACCTGACTAAGATGTTTGGCTACAGCTTTTGTAAAATACAGAAAAAGAATAAAAATGTCTTAAGAGATTTTGACCGTTAAGAACAGGTCATGACAACTACCCTTCTAAGCATACAACGCCCAACCCTTTTGAGCATTTTGAAGGCAGTCGCCAGGGCCCATAACCTATTGAAACAAGAAACAGCAGCGCAAGCCATTAGCTAAGTAAGGTTTCAATAACTTACATTGTTAGCTTAAGGGTTGCCTTATCACTATGTAGTTTGTAGTAAAACTGAGGGGATAGTTGCTCAGAATGCCCTCCTTATATATGTTTCAGAAACCCTAACCTAAGTACAGTGTAATCTACCTATTACATAATGTCGGTCCCTAAAACGAGTCATTCTGAGTCTTCATCTATTTATATTCCTTCTATGATGTTCTATATGACATCATTTCCTTCTATATGAGTTGTATGAGTCATAAACATGAGTCATTATGACTAATCATGAGTCATAATCATGAGTCATAAGTCACATGACTAATATTATGTAAGCTATTTATGATTAAATATGAAACACTTAATTAATAGTTATTCAATCTTATCTAATTAGATTTAGATATAGATTAGATATAGATTAGATATAGATTAGATAAGATGTTCATTACATTAGTTATTGTAATGAATGTAACTAATCTAATGTAACTATTATAATAACTGTCAGAGTTTCGACACTCAAAGGCACTTGGCCATCATGTTGTCCTTGTTGACAACCAGGCTGTGGCAAAAGGCGTTTTTAACACTGATCTCAGCGATGGCCAGCCCATTGCCATCCAGTTCTCTGCTGCAGTATGTGCATGGCTCGACTCTGATCACTGCAACTGTCTGACCTCATCAGCAAACTTGGGGTTTCCCCACAGTGCCCACAGCATTGCAGGACTGGCAGACAAGTTGCAGACTTCAAGTAGAATGTTTGCAGAAACCTGCAGTGCCCACAGTGCCCACAGTGAATCTGCAGTGATTTCTGTAGTGACCTGGCAGTGAATTGGCAGAATGTTTGCAGAAAGCTGCAGTGCCCACAGTGCCACAGAGTCTGCAGTGACTCTGCAGTGTCCTGCAGTGACCTGCAGTGAGTCTGCAGTGAGTCTGCAGTGTCCTGCAGTGACCTGCAGTGAGTCTGCAGTGACTCTGCAGTGTCCTGCAGTGACCTGCAGTGACTCTGCAGTGACTCTGCAGTGTCCTGCAGTGACCTGCAGTGAGTCTGCAGTGACTCTGCAGTGTCCTGCAGTGACCTGCAGTGAGTCTGCAGTGAGTCTGCAGTGTCCTGCAGTGTCCTGCAGTGACTCTGCAGTGACTCTGCAGTGTCCTGCAGTGACCTGCAGTGAGTCTGCAGTGACTCTGCAGTGTCCTGCAGTGACCTGCAGTAATTCTGCAGTGAGTCTGCAGTGTCCTGCAGTGACCTGCAGTAATTCTGCAGTGAGTCTGCAGTGAGTCTGCAGTGACCTGCAGTGAGTCTGCAGTGACCTGCAGTGAGTCTGCAGTGACCTGCAGTGAGTCTGCAGTGACCTGCAGTGAGTCTGCAGTGACCTGCAGTGAGTCTGCAGTGACCTGCAGTGAGTCTGCAGTGACCTGCAGTGAGTCTGCAGTGACCTGCAGTGAGTCTGCAGTGACCTGCAGTGAGTCTGCAGTGACCTGCAGTGAGTCTGCAGTGTCCTGCAGTGTCCTGCAGTAATTCTGCAGTGAGTCTGCAGTGACCTGCAGTGTCCTGCAGTAATTCTGCAGTAATTCTGCAGTGATTCTGCAGTGAGTCTGCAGTGACCTGCAGTGACCTGCAGTGATTCTGCAGTGATTCTGCAGTGTCCTGCAGTGAATTGCCAGACTGTCACAGACTGACAGTAGAATTTGCATACTGTGGTAAGGTCAATGCAATACAAAGTTGTATATTGGAACATAAGTTCTATGAGAGGTAGATAATCTATAAACTATGTCTTGATCATCGTAGAACACCAGCAATCCTACACCGGAAACTGCAGGTCCAACCCCACTTCTGCTTCTATTACCAGGCAATCAGGTAGTGGCCTGAGCGAGGCAGTGAGAACGAGGATGCAGGCACAGCACAGGTCGTGGCTGACTTGTGGTCCTTTCCACGCTCTTCTTCCTCATCCTCCTCCTCCTGTTTGAGCACCTGCAGCCGTGCCTTGGTCCAGCTTTGAGCCTGCGAGAGAGGAGAGGGTAGCAAAGCGACGCTTTCTATCTGCACATGCTCGTCGTCGCGATGGAGTACCTGATGGCGCGGTACGCGATCGCGGGGCGCTACCTCCTGTCGGTGCACGACGAGCTGCGGACCTCGTGCGCGACGAGGACAGGTACCGCGCCGCGCTCGCGCTGCAGGTCGCGAACCTCTGGACGCGTGCAATATTTGTGCACCGTCTCGGGATGGATGATCTGCCCCAGAGCGTCGCCTTCGTTTCGGCGGTGGACGTTGACCGGTGTCTGTGCAAGGAGGTGGATATGGAGTGTGTGACGCCCAGCCAGCCCGTGCCGATTCCCCCGGGGAGCGTCTCGACATTGAGCAGGTGCTCGAGGGCACGGGGGTGCGCGGGTTGGGCGATGTCGTCGTGGATGACCGTGAGGGGTGGGTGGGCTCGTTAGGAGCGCGAGGGATGGTGCACCGCGCGGCGTCGTCGGCATTTTTGAGGGCGCAGGCGGCCCAGGATTCGGGGAGGTCAAAGAAGACGACGACAACGACACCGACGAGGAGGTCGCGGTTGGCGCCGGTGGGTGATGGAGAGGGGTACGATTGGTCGGATGCGGTGGAGAGGCTGAGTAAAGTTCATGCGTACGAACCCGTTGAACCCGCCTGACGGGTACGGGTTTGTCTCGGGTTCCATGTATGGTGACCCGTACCCGTACCCGCATGTACCCGTACCCGTGCACCACACTATGTCGTCGACGCATTTTCTTTGTGACCGCGAGCTCGCGCCAGAGCATTGGTATCCTTGAGAGTATCGGCAAGAAGAGTGGCAAGCTGGGCTGCAGGGCTGGGCGGGTCGTAACACTTTTCTTTTTGCTTTCAACGCCGCCCGAGCCTGAACACACACGCTTCTTTGATGAATGCTAGCCAGCCACCAGAGTAAACTATGCCAAGAATGGACTAGCGCACCGTGAGTAATGTTAGGGAAGGACGCGGCGAGGTGCGCGGCGGTGCGCTTACTTTTTCGAAAAGGGACTCGGCGTACACGAGTTCAGCGTGGCGCTCGACCTCGGTCATGGACCTGATAAAGGAGACGGGACTATGCAGGGCTGAGACAACATAGCCTGCGAGATGCGAGCGATTGCTTCTTGCGGTGCTGGCTGGCGACGTGGTTGCCATGTCGTGTGTGCTCAAGGCCAGTGAGCAAATCCTGGGCGAGGTTTCAGATTAAAATGCAAGTTTACGAGAGACACGACGCACCTCGTCGGCATACGACATAAGCGCCTTGATACATTGGATAAGCCCATAACCCGTTGCAAAGTAGAGGCGCTCCCTATCGTATGACTCCTATCAGCGCCGCGGCCAGCGAAGGACAAGAGAAAGGGACCAACTTGTTCTCGTCGCTATCGTGACAGAACTGTTCCGGCTCGAGCATTTGTGGGTTGAGAAAGACTTCGAGGGCGTAATGAACTCCTGGCAGGTCGCCGAGGGCGCCTTCTCGGCTGTAAGGGTTGGCAACATGTGGAGGCGAGCGCCAGGTTGCCATGAGGGCATCAGGACGCGTGGGAACAGAGTACAGCACAGGTTGCAAAGTGGGCGGCCAGGATGACGACGGGGTATGGAGAGGGGAGGAGCAGTGAGGAGCATCAATTTAGAAGTTTCATCCACAAAGTCAGTGCTTACCTGACTGAGCGTACCGGCAATAAAGAGGTCCGGGCGGCACAGAAGGGCAAGTCAAGGTTCAGAACGGCGTCCCCCCACTGTCGACATGTTGGCGATTTGCAGGATTGGTCGACATCACGGGCGAGTATCGTAGTAGTGTATATTAGAAATATTCATCTACTAAGAACAAACCAGCGAATAAAACAACTCCTTATCAAAATAATTGTTTAACCGAAATTCCGAACTATACTCGATGCTCGTCTCTTTGATTAGGCGTTTTTCAGCAATTGCGCCGAAGCGTGGCACAAGGTCAACAAGAGCCTTGACATGTCCAAGAGGAATTATGTCGCCCATGCTTGATCCGTCACTCCGCCGCGCCCGCTTCAAAACATACATGCCTGTCCAAGGTTCGGTTGTCAATGATTTCTGACGTGAAAGGCTTCCGTTGACGAGAGTTGATTGGGGAACAATGTCGAAACGTTGCGCATATGCAAAGAACGACGCCGCATATTGATAATTTGATGGTCGTTTTGTGGGAGGACACACTCGAAAAACCATACGCAATTGCGCAACATAGTGTCCTAAGATAAATTGAGCTCAAGCCCTTGTCAAGATGGATTCCATTACCTTCAAGACCGCTGGTGGGCCAGATTTGTGACAGATCACTGTTGACTATAACAGAGTCGCATCGGCCGATGGGCCAAGAATCTGAAGGAGGAGAAACATTGATTGTCTGAGGTGGGAGGACATCATGCGGGGCATGATAAGACCGATTTTGAAGTCGAAATTTTGTCCATATTTGGATGTCGTCAAAAGGTAGTGGGGTGTCTGCAGGTCCTGTCCGACGACCACCAATAATTAAAGGTTCATTGTTGTCGATCCGAGCTGCGAAGTTCGCCAGTGCATGGTGCAGGTCAGGTATTTTAAAATTTTCCGCGGCCTCTTGAACCGATACTTTCAGAGCCGCATCACGAGATAAATGTAAGGCCGTCGTGCCCACGACAAAAGTCCTACAGGGTAATGGCGCGTTGGGATAACGGTCGTCCAAGAGTCCCCTTGCAACATCGAAGTAGTCCACATGTCGTCGCTCCGAAACTCCAAACTTGTAATCGTTCAAATCATCTATACCATCAGCAGTTTCATCATTGATGGTGGGCAGAGAGTTTGTCGAAGATTGCGCATTGATTTCTCCTTCCGGATGGTAGTAGCAAGATTAAATTGCCGCAACTTTTCAGCCCGGTCCAGATAACGACAAATTTGAGCTTCGTACTCTTGGTTGTTGCTGGAACGCGATGGGTCTTTAATCTCGGTAATATGACAGCGTTCCGTATGGTCAGCAGACCATTGGATTGGGGCACCACTATCACGAATGCTCGAGGTCACACTCTGCAGCAATTCGAGCTTCGGAATGTACCAGTTATCGATAACCCGATTACCCTTGCCGGTTCGTGCCCCCGCCGCAATAATAGAGTCCTTGCGACTGTGGAAATCTTTCAGAGCTTCGTCGATATGCAAACACATGTTATCTGATATTTGAGATGCCTGGGAGAGGTATCGGAAATCGGCCAAAGCACGTATGGCAATCAGGAAATCTCTCGGAACAGCATCAGCAATGACAGCAACGATATAACGCTGTATATTACGATGTTCCCTGCCAGTGACCTGCTTCAGGTTGGAGATTCCTTCTGAAAAGTGGCGGAAACCAGAGTGAGGAAACAGGATTGAGAAACGAAAGTCGATTTCGGCATGCCCAACGGCACGGATACACCACTGCGCATCATGATCCCAGAACATTTTATGCCAATGGTGGAGAGCTTCCGGTGTAAAAAAGATCGACGGTTCTGAAAGGGCCCAATCACGCCAGAACGGCCGATGAACACCATTAAGTCGATGACGTTTCGCTGCTGCAACGTAGAGTTTAACGTTCCAGGGATTGACAGTATGTTCAATTTGTTGAAGTTGTGAAAGTGTCCTTCTTGCAGTTCGCGGAGGGTGTCGAAACGGGTCACCAAATTCTTTATACGAAGCAATTGTTATATGCGAGGTTTTACCAGCGACGCCGCTCAAAGCGACCGCTTCTTGTACATCAGCGATATATGCAGCAAGTGGGGTGTAGACGTGACGAAGGGAACCTAAGGGGTCTGACATCATGATGCCGATCTCAGCCGCTTTCTTGAGTGGAGACAGTATGAAATCCAGACATTCGTGAATGACTCTGTTTTCAAGAACGCCATGGATTTTTCGATCTGGGTGAATGGATTTTGGAACAGGAAGCAGCGCGAGAAGATAAAATGCATGATTTGTTGCCTTCGTCCGAAAGTTCATAAACAAGTTTGCAAGACTTATAAGAAGGGGATGTGCGACGCGCCCCCCGTCATAGCAGATAAGTTGGTTTTGTCAGACGACAGTATAACACCGAGCAGCGTTGCACCCTCTGGGAGTTGGCTCTAGATACAAATGAGATTGGGCGTATCAGGGCGAGAGCCTGTAACATACCTGCATTCTCCATGCGGCATCACCACTGAGCCACTCGGAATATATCCGCATTGCTCGAACAGCCGAATCATAGAGCCGAAACGGAGTAAACTTGATGAAATTTCGGACAAGTGGATTGTAAAGGATGGCCTGTATACATTCGAGAGGGATCGCGATAGTATAAAAACAATGGTTTCTTTGTCGGATATATAGTTTCCCAAGGTTTGCATTTCCATTCAGGTCCTTTTGGGAGCATTTCAGCTAGCCCACGTAGTCGTTTAGCTGTGTGGAATGATAAATTCAGACTTTGGATCTGAGAAAGAGGATTAGCAATAGCACGAGACTTTTTTGCGACGTACAAGCTTCAAAGATAAGAACGAATCTATGGCGGCCATGCTGAGGTCAGAGCGAAGCAAGAACGCAGCTAGTTCCCATTCTGCTCTTGATGAAAATGGGTAATACAGGTTCTCGGCTCGCTCGCTCGCAAACTGATCATAGTCAAATTCCGTCATAAAGGATTTTCCTCCCCTGTAGTCCTTCGCAGCCCCTTCAAATTCTTCAACATGAAGAGCGTCCGCTGGACGATCTGGATAATTTTCCATAGGAACATCATTCATAAAGGAGAAATCCTCTGTAGCTTCTTGACCCGCTGGTTCGTCACTTTCCCTGTTGGATGGAGTATATACTTGTTGACGCATGCGGCGCCTTTGAAGCTCTTTCGCCAGATCCACCACCTCCTCGAAATGATTACGACAATGTCCGGCAGGCTGATTCATGTGCGACAAAAGGGCTTGGTTATTTTTGAAGTTACGATGGCAAGTAGGACACCGCATCTTGCAGAGACTCCGGGAACAGATGGAGAATGGGTGAACGAATGAACAAAGATCTAGTACGACACGGATTCAAAGAATATGTATGACAGGCGATGAATAATGGTCTATTCCCGCAAGGGAGCGTCATTGTCAATCACGTGATTAGTCAAACGTAGCCGTTGATCAACTAACAGCCTCAAACTCCCACCTTCACCCAGATGTCTGATACCTTGGTTCGCATGTCGTATATGATATAATTTTGCTGCTGAGCATGCTTTTAGGTAATAACGAGCCGCGATGATGCTATAACCCTATACAATGGTGCCACGCACGATCGACAAGTCGCTGGCGATATGAAAACGGAGGCCCAAGCGGAATTACTGCGAGCTGCATCCAAACTCCAACATGCTGAAGATCTGCTAACGAACGCAGACTTTCGGCTGGGAAAGATCCGGTACCACATTCGAAAACATGGGTTTGAAGATATACTGTCTCAGAACATCCGACACTCTCAGATAATGGAATTCAATGGTATGGCACAGTCACACGTCATTCTACTTAGCCTAAAGCAAAATCTATAGGTGGTCTCTTTATCCAGTCAGATATTGAGGGGCGCTATTTCCAAGTATATTTAGATTGATATGTATTAAAATGTTGTTGCCAATACACCAATGTGATGCATACGTAGCAAAGATAACATTAACTTGGAGAACTCAGAGACTGGTAGGACTTTCGACGCGATGTGATGTGTGACCTATAATATCAGTGTCACAGCACACCATTCCACGCGCTCTTGGACTAAGCGGCGCCTGTGCCGCAGGTCCCGCTACGAGCCAGACGAGTTTGGAGAACATCGATTAAGTGACATACGAGAAAGAAACCAGTAACGTTTTCACCGAGGCATATGTAATCCAAATTAAGAGACATTGTCAAGCATATCCAAGTGATCATCTTCGCCGTTGCCTAAGTTGCTCAATATATGTGATCCAAATTAAGAGACATTGTCAAGCATATCCAAGTGATCATCTTCGCCGTTGCCTAAGTTGCTCGAGTCTCCACAGGCACGTTTCCCTTTAGCATCAACTTTGGTCGCCCTACCCTTGTTATCACCTCTGGCTTCCCTCCCTTTCGCTTTTGTTGAGAATCCATTATCCGTAACCGACGACGAAGACGAGGCTGTGATCTCAGAACCGTCTTCAATTTTCCTTTTTTAGAGGCAAAGAGGGCGTCCCATGCATCGTCCGTATCGTCACGCTCTGTCGATAGGGAGGCCACATGGCTAGATAAACCATTGCTCAATTTGTCAGGTAGCTCAATGTCCTCGACAGAGTGGGCCACAACACGGATGCGGTCAATGAGAAACTGGTATTGAAATCTAAGCCGGTTTAGTTTTCAGACAAGGCAACGGTGGATCTCACGCACCTCACAAACACCGTCGTTTTGACGGTCGGCAATTCGAAGGTCAGTAATTGGACCTTCATCAAGACGAGAATTCCGGGGCGAAGTTTGTCGTACATATCCCATATAGCGACCAGGTTACCCTCACGATCGAAAACTTTACGTTGCATCAATTTTGCATCGACCAGACGGAACACTGGACTGCCAAAGTCAGGAAGGAGATGGGGGTCATAGAATGAACCGACAGATAGATCTGAACGATGCAGTAAGCAACGGCATTGAATGTTTGCTGATGACAGCACACTCACCAACTGTTGGATTTTATATCCCTATTTTTTTCAAAAATGCTCCTTTTCACTGCGTATTCCAGTTTTAGTTCGATCTAAACGATCATCAGTGCGGTATCATGCTCATGTGTCTAGTGAATGTTCGATGCGGGAGTCTCGTTTGGCGACCAGAGCGCAAGCAATTGTGTCGACGGAGTCCGAAGGCAAAAGACCTTGAGGCGCTAAACCTTTCAATCTCCGGCAGTGAAGCTGTCGTATGACAGTGTTGACGGATGGCTGCTGATCAAAATGAGGAAAACCGATCATCCGTGCGGAGTTAGACGGAAGTGTCTAGATAAAATAACGATGCGGAAGTCTTGTATTGCGACCAGTTTTTCGGGTCGTCACGTCGATCTGAACGTGTAAAGGAGGCGGTAAAAATGGAGTCTCGTTTGGCAACCAGCGCGCAGGCAATTGTGCGTGTCCGAAAGCATGGGACCTTGGAAGCGCTGGACCTTTCAATCTCCTGCAGTGAGGCAGTCGTTCGACAGTGATGCCGGTTGGCTGCTCCCACACCATACCTCATTTCTCTGAGGAGAACCGATCATCCGTGCGGAGTTATCAGGTGAAAAGATGCGGAAGTCTCGTATTGCGACCATCATCTTGGGTCGTCACGCGTTACCCCCGTGACCCAAAGTGTCACTACAGGTCATACCCACTACTTACGTAGCGGGAATCTAGGCACAAGCGGGATGAGAACAGAGTCAGAAGGGGTGGTAAGATGATCGGGTAAGTTCCAGACTGAAGTTAGTATACAACCTGACAATCCCTTCTAGTCCTGTGGACGATTCTAGCATTTTGACTGCCAACAAGATGAAACCGTTAACAGACAATCGATCATGCTCAGCACCGCGATATGTCTCACACAAGGTGTAGGAATCCATCTGAAATGGAAGGCCGACACAGAGACTAGAGGAAGAACTGAAGACAAGGACATTCAGGTACGTCATTGACGAGGTTGATTTTTGCTCCGCTCAATCAATTGGTATTTCAGGATAGAAGAGTCAGTCAACGCGTCAATAACTCTGACCAGGAACATTCCCTGGCACTTGAAAGACGTCATCAAAGGAGCCCAGCATCGCTTTACCAGGCAACGCCTCAACCGGCCACCGCCCTTGCCGCCCTCATCGCTGATGACACTCCACCATGGCCGCCCTCTCCTGCGACGGCTGGGACCGCGACCGCAACCTATACTGAGGTACTGCTGCCATTGGCTTCACTTGCACGTCCACCACCTCCAGCGGCTTACTATGACCGTGAAATGGAGAGGGAGAAGGAGCGAGGAAGGGATCTCCACCCTCCCAAGCTTTGGGACCTTCCCAGAGATCCGCACCCCCGCTACATCCACACCCTTGCGATATCCATGCCCATCCTCGCGACATCCACCCACACGATATTCATGGGGCACTCGCGGTCTCCACGATCCCCGTGACATCCGGGACATTCGCGACACTAGAGACATGGGGGATATTCTTCATCCCTATGACGTTGGGATGAGCGCGATCTACCTCATTTACACAACCCAACCATACTGGTGGTCGTGATTTCCATGCGACTGCGACCTCCGGGACCCTTGTGATATGCCCTTCCCTCTCTGTAGAATTCCTCGCGAGGTCCCTAGTCCTTCGTGACATCCCCCACAACCTGCCTAGAGAACAAGGACGAAAAAGCACCAACAGAGGCGACCGGGACCGTGAGCAACCGAGCCCTCAGACAACTCATTCTCTCCCGAATCCCTCGAGAACGGCTTCTCAGCCCGACCATCGAACCCCATCGAAGACCGTCTATGGCGCCCAATTGAGCCAAGCAGTAAGAAGCACACCTCCAGTGCTACTCCGCCTCTCATGCCCTGAACAACCATGCCACCACCGACGCTGCCCTCCGATGTGCATTCCCACCAGCTGACTCGCGCTCTGCACAATGTTCCTCAGCGCTGGATGCTGTGTCTCTGCTTGCTCCACTGCCTTTTTGCCCACACCCTTGACAGCCCCTCGCCCCCCCTCAGTCAGGTCTGCATGCGCTCACCACGATCCTGACCAGGCACTCACTGGCCGCTGTGGTCCAAGCTGGGCAGAACTCTCCACCTCGGGCAGCGCAAACACCGGCAACGCCTCCGCCGTTGCCGACTTGGGAGGACCATGATCGGTTGAGGGAGACTGCTTTGTCCGCATAATCGCCGTTGCCCCATGCCTTGCCAGCGTCGCCCTCTGGCTCCTCCTGTGGCTCCTCCTGTGGCTCCTCGTGGGCGGCGCGGGAAGCTCCAGCGGCTTGGCGGCCAGCGCCTCTTGGTCATTAATCACTACCTTCTGCAGAAAACCAGATGGCTGACTACATGCTCTCGACGTCTTTCCGAAAAACTCCAAAAAAGGAAACGCACGCATCCGTGCGTTTCCACCTCTTCTGTACACATCGTCGAGCGTCTCTTGCTTCCCATCATGAAGTATATCATGGATTACCTATGGGTTCCAGCTTAGCATCTTCAGACCCTTCCTCTACCAAAAACAGGTCCAGAGTAGAATGACGGTATCGTTGTCAACCGACGTCAAGCTTGCGCATCATGCTAGGAGACCGTTGACCCTCGTATTGGGCAAAACTAGAGTATGTATCGGTCGCTGGAGGTTCATGGTACTTATACAATGATAGATATCCATACCCATATCGTCCAGCGTGGATGAATGGTTCGTCGCTGGGATCCTCAACGATGATTTTTTATACGAAAACGTAACAATCAAAGATGCGCCAATTGCGCATGATGAAGTTATATCCGAGGTGGAGCTTTCCGCCTGTTTCATGGGTCATGTTTCCAAGATTCAATCCAACAATGCTTCTTTCGAGGCACACGTCCAGCTACTTCTGGACATCTTTAAAAATTTCAACAATTCCTACCTTGTGGTCAACGACATACATGTCGTTGCGTCAGGCTATTTCAAAACTTTGTCCGTACTCGAGGAGCATGTCGATACTTCTAAGCGGCCACGCTCAGCTATATTGAGCGCTGCGGCGTTGAAGAAAGCGTCCATCTATACCGTGTTTGGTAGTCAATGAGATGAATTGCAAACGCTTTATGACGTTTACAAGCCATTCGTCTTGTCTCTCTTGAACAGAATTACCCACGAAGTGCTGGAACCGCTCGCAAAGAAAGAGGAAGCAACCGCCTTCTATACGTATGGCTTTGATGTAACTTCCTGGTTGTGCAATCCCGATTCGCGTCCTCCCATGCATTACTTGGCTTCCATCCCAATATCATTTCTCCTCATCGGACTCACTCAACCTGTGCAATACTTGATCGTCTGTCGTGTCGAAGGAATGACACCAGGAGATATGTGTGAAAACATGTCTGGAGCTACTGGTCACTGGCAGGGCATCGTGTCCGCATCAGAGACTTTCGACGACTTGACAACAAAGCCCTTAGATAGCTCTTCTACTCTGGCCTTCGGGGTCAGCGAGCGTTCCCCATGGTCTCTCTGGACCCCGCGATCGTACAGGATTCCGTCGAGGGCGGCGAGAGTGCCCCTAGCCCAATGTTAGCCGTCACCGGACTCGATTTGAAAGAACTAGAACCTCATTTACGCAAGGCGAACTCATATCTAGAGCAAGGTTCGCAAATCCACGTTTCCCTTCATAACGGACCTCGCGCCTTCGTGGTCACTGGTCCTGCAAAATCTCTGCATGGTCTAGTCATTAGCTTGAGGAAAATACGTGCGAGCAAAATACCCTTTTCACAACGTAAACCCACTTTCTCCGTTCGCTTCTTAGTAGTCGGAGTACCATATCATAGCGAATATTTGCGGGGGGCAACAGATAGCATATTAAAGGACCTTGACGGCAAGGAGTTGTGGGTCTCGAACGAATTGAAGGTGCCAGTATCCAACACTGAAGTTGGTCAGTATGCCTTATCTCGTCTCAACACACATCTCACTTTGTTGAAGGTTCCGACTTGCGCGAATTGAAATCGTCCATCACTCGCTCCTTATGCGACCAAATCTTTACATTGCCAATCCATTGGACGAAGGCGACGAACTTTCCGGAGACAGCGACGCACGCAATCGATTTCGGTCCGGGAGGATTAAGCGGTATCGGACCTCTTACCGCCCGGAATTTGGAGGGCGGTGGAGTTAGGGTCATCATTATTGACGACAGAAACAAGGTGAACCGAGTTTTACGACGTTAATCAAATATGAAGAATGGTGGATTAGAAGGTGGAAGCCCAGACTTGTGAAAACGAGGTTGGTTGGTGATGTACTGCACAGAATTTCGACTAACAAAGATTCAGGGGTGGGACGTTGTATCTTGATACAACTTTCTCTCGCCTTCTCAGTAAACCGCAGATTATGGTGGCCGGAATGACGCCGACAACAGTGAAGAGTGGATTTGTTAGCGCCATCCTTAATGCAGGATATCATGTCGAACTTGCAGACAGTGGACACTACAATGCTGCGGCTCTTCGTGTCAAGGTCGCCGAGATTCAGAAGCAGATCCCCGCCGGTGTAGACATCACATTGAATTCCTTGTACATCAATCCTCATCAGTTTGGCTTCCAATTCCCTCTCTGGCAAGAAATGAAGAGGGGGGTTCGCCTGTTGAAGGATTCTGCATGGCGGCTGGCATTCCGACTGCTGAGAAAGCCGCTGAAATAATTGATGCTCTGAATGTCGCAGGAATAAAGCATGTAGCGTTCAAACCTGGATCCGTGCATGGCATTCGACAAGTCTTAGTATCGCAGCAGCCCATCCAAAGTTTCCAATTATTCTCCGGTGGACGGGGCAGGGCTGGTGGTCACCATTCCTATGAGGATTTTCACCAGCCAATTTTGGCGACTTGCGCTTCAACCAGACGACAGGAAAATATTTGCCTAATAGCGGGATCTGGTTTTGGTTCTGCGCATGATGTTTGGCCTACCTTACTGGCGAATGGTCGTCTCAAATGTTTAACGTCCAACTGATGCCATTCGACGGGTTCCTTTTTGCCAGTCGGGTAATGGTTGCGAAGGAAGCTCATACGAGTTCGTCCGTCAAGGATCTGATGGTTGCATCGGCCGGAGTAATGGCATCAAATGGGAAGGTACTTAGGAGAGGCCAACAGCACCAGAATAGGTGGATCGACATTTCGCTGAGAAACTTGACGGGCGATTGGTTGAGAAGAGTTGAGGAGCGTTTCACCGGCGTGAACGGTGGTGGATCCAAGCCGTCGATCTTGCAATCTTACACATCTCTGGGTGAGCCGCTGCTGTTCGTGGAATCGTTTTTCAAGACTTATCCTCTGGCTGCAGAGGCTGCAGTATTCTTCCTCACAATTGTGCAAAGGCAGAGCCTGATGCGTTCGTCCACGGCCAGATGAAAGCTCTTGTCAAGGTTGGATCCATCAATTTTGAGCGGGAAGATGCACATGGGAATCCTGTCGAAGATATCTCGAAGTGCAACGAGCTTCCTGGTACTTTTACAATACACTGTCAAGAAAAATGTGCAAGGGAGTGGTTTGTAGTACGAGAATGTCATTCTATACAACTACAGCAGCCTAGCTGTCAATCTGAACGTAGAGGTAGCATGTTTTTAACTAAACGACGCTCGGAACCACCAAAAGCGGAGTTGAACTGGCAGCCAAACAATATATAACATGGCTAACGCTTGGAAGGCCCTTCGTCCTTAGCGCCCATTGCATTCGATCATGAAGCGTCGAAGACCACAATCCACGTCTATTACTGCTAGGAAAAAGGTTGCAGTAGGGGTTGATGCTCCAACTTCCGAAGGTAATAGGCAATCTTATAACCTGCGTTCTTGAGTCTTGACACGCAGCCAAATGCTAGATACAGGCGGCGCTGTGCCAGAACTTGACAGTGATAGCTAAATCCTGTTCTACTCCTCCACGTCGCTAACCAAATTGTAGCTACTGGCCGTCCAAGACCCAGGCGTACCAACCAAGGCAAGGGCGGAGCTGTCGCTCAGCTCCAATTAATCTCGGATCAAATTACTGGTGCGCATAAGAGAAAACGGGGGGATCCTGAAGAGGTCCTCAAAGACATACCCGTTAATGCTATGGCGCCTCCAGCGGAGAAAGGATATCGAATGGTGTGTCTCTCTCTCGGTCATGTTGCTTTCAATGCTAACATATGCGCATAGGCTAATGAAGCACCTACTGTAAGGGACGATCCGCCTCTCAATGTGAATGCACCGACACCTTCATTTGTCAACGCAGGGCACGGCTCCACCTTTGGTTTTCGAAACAATGATGCGCCTGGTGAATCAGATGACGGACTTCATATGCTTGAAGAATTGGAACATGCCATAGAGTCCGAGTCTGATGGCGACCAACGTAATGGTGATGGGGTTGAAGAAACGGAATATGACGATGACCAACGCGTTGGAGAAAATGGTAAAGTTCCATATTTCGACCATAAACATCATCTTACTCTCGGTATCTACTTCAGATATAAATGGTTTCTTTGTTTTGTTTGGCATTATGTCGATCCACTGATTGGATGGCATCAGTTGATGAACAATCTCCTGACGAAGATGAGCGACAGGCAATGATGATTATTAATCAGAAGGCACCCAGTAATATCGTTCCCAGATCAGGTGAGCAGTATAAGGGTACCTTTATGCATTTCTAATGTTGTCTTTAGACAACAAGATTGACAATGCATACTCAGTTCTCGAACAACATCACAATAGGAATGGGACTATACGGCCGCCGAACCCTGATTCGCTTCGATTAAACAGTCGAGGACTCGCAAGGTAAGACGGATCAGCATGCGCTCAAATATCAGTAACATTTGTTAGCCATCCTAGGTCTCAAACAGCTGTCAGTCGCTTATCCCAACCCTCTACCAACCGTGCGTCTTCCACTGCGGCATCTATGAATGGCCCTAGACATGCTCGGAATCACATGCGCCCCAATGTACCCCGCAATCAACGCTCGTCTCAGCCGCGCTTCACTGCTAGCAACATGGAGGATGGCAATCAGTCTGACGCAGAAGATGTTGACGTGGCGGATGGACGAGCAGCGGGACGAAGCCGTACGCTGTCTAGTTCCATTCGAACTCGTGAGACCAAGCCCACGCAGATTGGTTTTTACTCTGGGCCCTGGGTGGATGTGCTTCAACAGGCGAAGTATCATTACCGACTTTGGATCCACACGGAAGATGCTTTTCCGGAGCGTAACGACAAGACTCTCTTGGATGCGCAAGGGCGTCTCTTGGATGCTGTTGGGACGTATGAGGAGGAAAGGAGGATCGTACCTGACCCTGGTTTGTGTATTCTTTGACGCTATTTGCCAACGTTGACTGGGAATAGATGTTTATAAGTGCTATGCAGGCCATATGAGGAGTCTCGTAAGTCGTTCACATATAGTTTTATACAATTTTATTTCATTCAGCATTAGATATTTGAAGATGGCTCCTCCTATCGCGGACGTCTGAAGCAACTTGCAAGAGAAGTAGTCAAGATTCGATATTCTGATGCGTTGTCCCCGACTATTTATGAGCCTCATAACTCCGCCCATCTCCAGACTGTTGTAAAAGCAAATGTCGTCAAGCTATTGGCGAAATCGTCGTTCCTGCATGGGCCTGCGGCCGACGATCCAGTAAGGGAGTCGCGAAGTTTACATGGCGTCCACTGATCGTTTCCTTTCAACTAGACTCGTATGGAAAATTTCACTCACCCTGCTGTTTTAGAAATTGCGGAACGATTCTATTACAACGGCAAAAATGACTGCTTGTCTAGGATTTTCCCGAACTGTTTTCAAACATTTCCGACGCATACGCTCGCATTAGTTTGCACTAGTGTACGTGGTCTGACCATTCATGCATGATTTGATTTGCTGAAACAAATTAGATTTACCACTGCCTCGAAGAGTGGGCAACCGGATCATTTGTTGGCCAGTCGTTTGCTGGTTCTCGTTACCAGATTATTCATACAGAAATAATGGGGCTCATCAAGAGAGTCGAAGATCATGAATTCCGTGGGCCTAAGCTTCGTGAGCTACTTCAATCTATTGCTCGGGACGGACAGTGAGTCAGTGTAAATATCCTTGCAATGTTGCTGACTCTGTTGTAGGTTTCATACTTCGAGAAGATGCAATGAAATATCTACAGACTTTGATGTGATATTGGATTAGATAAGATAGCATACTGGGTCTTTATTAATATGAATTTGATGATATTGTGGCCTTGCCATTGGCTTTCATGAGCTGTGTGATTATTGGTGCAGACTACCACAGCCTATGGCAGACTGGCCACAGACTGGCCACAGACTATGGCAGACTGGCCACAGACTGCCCACAGACTAGATGGAGACTGCACAGACTGCCCACAGACTGCCCACAGACTATGAGACTGGCCACAGACTGCCCACAGACTATGCAGACTGGCCACAGACTGCCCACAGACTGCCCAAGACTGCCCACAGACTGCCCACAGACTATGCAGACTGGCCACAGACTGCCCACAGACTGCCCACAGACTATGGCAGACTGGCCACAGACTGCCACAGACTGCCCACAGACTATGGCAGACTGGCCACAGACTGCCCACAGACTATGGCAGACTGCCCACAGACTATGGCAGACTGGCCACAGACTGGCCACAGACTATGGCAGACTGGCCACAGACTGGCCACAGACTGCCACAGACTGCCAGCAGACTGTGGCAGTACTGCACAGTGCTGCACAGAACATATACCTTTTCTCCAGGTTCTGTGGGTCTCTGTGGGTCTCTGTGGGTCTCTGTGGGTCTCTGTGGTCTCTGTGGCTTATTGGAACAGTTATTTACTTGGACTGCCACAGACTGCCACAGACTGCCAGCAGACTGTGGCAGTACTGCACAGTGCTGCACAGAACATATACCTTTTCTCCAGGTTCTGTGGGTCTCTGTGGGTCTCTGTGGGTCTCTGTGGGTCTCTGTGGGTCTCTGTGGCTTATTGGAACAGTTATTTACTTGGACTGCCACAGACTGCCACAGACTGCCAGCAGACTGTGGCAGTACTGCACAGTGCTGCACAGAACATATACCTTTTCTCCAGGTTCTGTGGGTTCTGTGGGTCTCTGTGGGTCTCTGTGGGTCTCTGTGGGTCTCTGTGGCTTATTGGAACAGTTATTTACTTGGACTGCCACAGACTGCCAGCAGACTGTGGCAGTACTGCACAGTGCTGCACAGAACATATACCTTTTCTCTAGCTTCTGTGGGGCTCTGTGGGGCTCTGCAGGGCTCTGTGGTTTACTTGTACAGATTGTTTCTACAGACTGCCACAGATGCCACAGACTGCCACAGACTGCTGGCAGTCTGTGGCAGTACTGCACAGAGCATATACCTTATCTCCAGGTCCTGTGGGCTCTGTGGTACCTCCACAGTGCTGCAGAGGCCTCTGCAGAGAGACCCCAAATTTGCTGATGCTGTTCCCACATCCTGTGTAAGTGCGTTAGGTATAAGGGCCATTTCCCTTCTCTCTTTTCTTTCTTCCATTTGAAGAATAATTTCGTTGCTTTAGCCTCCTTTTTGAAAGACAACCCCTCTGCGGGCTCCTTCCAAGACATTGACTCAGCTGCACCATGACTAGGACCTTTTACCCCACTGTATGTAAAACCCTCCTGAACTACGGTCTTTTCTTTGTTACCTCCATATACGGGCTCTTGCAGCACCGTTGTTTGTTTAGTCATGTAGTCTATCTTGTCTCGTGATTCATCTTACTTAAATATATCCATTCAAAAAAAAAAAAAAAAAGAATTGGCAGCTTATTGATGCAAAGCTCAGCAGAGAGCCTTGACAGCTCTCCGAAAGCATTATATGGCACAGAACACGGCTAAGCAGGACCTTTTAACGGAGGCAGCCATCAGTGGGTTAAAGAAAAAGGTTTACGATGCACGATTCCTACAATCAGTACTCGAGATCGGCTTGTGGCGCCTCTCTGGAAGTTTATGGCATCCTGAACTCAGCAAACATAACAAAAGAGTTTAAGACCCTGCTCAATGTTGTCATGCCTTCGAGGGACACCGAAAAGCACACAACAATATGCGACCTTCGACTGAATGCATGTCAAGGGGGGTCTCCTCATACAGATTGGATGTGGAAAATTGGTCTGTCAGGCGAGCTGTGGAAGCTGATGTAAATTGTGTAAGGCCAGGTTGTGGTCCTGCACGTTATTTACCCTCACTTCTCTTCGGCATGGTGAACATGAGCGAGAGATCGGTGCCAGGGACCATGTACGTAGCACCTTACCAATACACATTTCTATTCGGAAAAAAAGCAACATGTGGTATCATCATCATATGTCGCGTTGACCATCTGCATCAACACGCATGGCAATTTCATTACAAAGTTAAATAACGATTTGTCAACTATCGAACATCAAACCACTAAAGTTTGATGGGGTATATCAATTAATGCACATTCACGGCTTTTCTGCATCGTCTGTCAAGCTATCATGCTTTCTTCCACCGAGTTGACCTTGCTCAATGAGGCGGCGACGGAATTGGTAGCTGTTGATGGGTAGTACCTCCTGGTACATTTCGTCGATTTGCTCGAGCGAAAGACCCTTAGTCTAAACCAGTTATTAGAAAAAAACGTCTGTCTATGAATGTTACAAACCTCAGGTATGAAGAAATATGTGAACACAAAACAGCAGGCACATGTGGAACCCCAGATGAAGAAAACCTTGGATTGTAGACCCGCTGAACCTGGCTGCACGTTCACAAGATACGGAGCTGCAATACACTTAACATACGCCACGAGGTAGAATGTAACGACGACTTACTAGCGTAACTAATTCCAAAGTTCCACAACCAGTTACTGGCCGTTGAAAGGGATATGGCTTTCGCGCGCAATTGCAAAGGAAATATTTCACCGATTATGACCCAGGCAATCGGACCCCAGGTTGAGGCGAAAAAGGCCTTGAATACCTTATTAAAATCGAGTGCGGGAATTTGCCATGGTTACTCACAATATAAATGCAGACGAACGCGATGAGAACATGCTGACCAGCAATGTTTTCGGTAGAAATGGTCACGCCAATAATAGCGACAATGAACTCGCAGACCGTCATGCCAACGGCACCAATCAAGAGGAGTGAACGGCGACCCAGCCGCTCAACACCGTACAGGCCAGGTAATGTCATGAAGACATTCACCAAACTCGTAGCAATACTGATTAGGAAATTATTCTGGATGCCGGCATTTTTGAAAAACTGAGTGCCATAGTAGAAAATGAAGTTGACTGTCCAAACGTTAGTCAATTGTACTGTAGGTATGGTTGAGATTGCTTACTGCCGGTGAGCTGCTGCCACCTGGAAATCGGAAATAAGATGGTATCAACCGTGAAATTATTGCACCCACGCTTGAATCAAGATACCAGTCGTAGTGCGTAATGCGATCCTGTTCTTTGACATTCTGAAACAGTCAAGATACGAGCCTTCGCCAAGAGCAAGTTCAGCCTCTAGATTGGCTTTAATCGTTTTCAGTTCACTTAGGACCACCGGGTCATCGGGAGACAAGCTGGTTAGGCGACCTAGAGATACGCAAGCATCTTCATCGCGTCCTTGCCTAATGAGCCAACGGGGAGACTATGTTGAATTTGCATTAAAGACAACAACTTTTCAAATCAAAGTGCCTGCAACTAACCTCGGGCGAAAGAATCATGCCAACGGCAAGAACAAATGCCCAGATGAACTGAACCGCTATGGGGATGCGATAAGACGCATGTGTAGTGCGGTCTTTCGTTGCGTTGTCAATGACAGCTGCCAGAAGGATACCAATAGTAATGAACCATTGGTATAGCGCCACTACAGCACCACGAATCCACTTGGGAGCACTATTGTACTCGCGTCAATTTCGGCCGCTGTACGGCTGGAATGGTCTACTCTTACCATTCGGACTGATACATCGGACACAAACAAGACACGAGGCCAACTCCCAAGCCCGCGAAAACACGGCCAACCACCTGTATCATGTGTGAGAAATCTTGTCTTGATGACTATGCAGAGGAGACGTACAAACAAAGGGATATGTACTGCAGCAGTTTGCATGGCGACACCCACGGAGAAGACAAGACATGCCATAATAATGCCCTTTAATGTTGATCCATGGTTAGCACTGGCAGCAGCAGCAGCACTCAAAACCTACCCATTTTCTGCCAACCAAATCTGCGAATGATTAGACTTCTGTGCTGTTCTACTCAGGGACCAGACATACCACCCATAGGAGCACCGAGAAGGGCACCAAAAAACGTGCCTGCAGACAGTATAGAAACGACGAGAGACTCTGTAGACGATGAAATGCCATAGGCGTTTGGATCTGTCGCTGTAGGCATAGGATGGCCGAATGTATGGAGCCAGTCGCTCATGGCTATGATACCATTGATGTTACCCGTGTCGTATCCGAACAAGATACCACCGAAGGCACTAAAGGCTGAGAAGGTCGATCAGTAAATGCGCATACAGCTACAAAAAAAAAAGAGAGCCAACCTATCATGGCGACACCAGCAAATTTGTTCTGCAAAAGGTGACATTAACGAACGCAAGCCAGCACCGGACGCAACTCACCTTGGGCGCATCGGCACCAATGCCCCCTCCTAAAGCAACGGGACCTCCGGGCATGATGGACAGAAGTCAGCGGACAAGATGGGAAAAGCAACAAGGCGAGGGAAACCAGGGTCAATGCGAGATGACTTTATATAGGGCGCCATGCACAAGGGGCATTGACAGGCATTGACAGGCAACACAGATGTGTACGTTACTTTAATCCCCGCACCATTCCCATTATTGTCGCAGACGCCTGGAATACTCTGGCCTTCTCGTGGCATGTTGGCGTGGAGTTCATACTAGGTGACAATGATTATCCGGACCATCGATACCTACTGGAGTTATGTGATCGACCCGTGTGAGCAGGCAAGTTCCGGATCACCTTGCATTTTCCCAACATAGCTTAGTCGATGTGTACTCCGAGCCATTCTGCGTTTCAGCGAATAAAGTTTCCTTTATACCCGAAATACCCCCTGTCTGGATGGAGAAAGAGTGAATAAGTGCTACGAGGCAATGGATGTCCGTTTGGGGGTAGACCACATGTCAAGGATCTAATTTTACCGTGAGTGATGTTAGAATGAAGACTTCTACCATCCGGCTGCCCTTACCCACTTAGCCTGTCCATGTGATTGAGGTACGTACATGCCAGGCGTAAGTATAATTCAACGGATACTTAGCGCCGTTCCTGAGCAGTTCACATGAGGCCGGATGAGATAGCAGTTTTCTTGTAGCGTGGCTATATATTTGCATTGGTTTGCTCCAGATGACACCGGATAGAGTGGACCGGTCTGGTCGTTAAGCTTTGTTCAAGCAACCACAGCGCATGGGTCAGTCATCATCCCATCCCCCCAACACTAGTCCAAGTGCACCAGCATGTCCCATCAAGGACAACACTTCACCTTCTTCGGCAAAGTGCCCTGTTGCACATGACGCGTCCACAATGCCAGCACAATGCCAGTAGAACATGAAGTCATTAACCCGCTTAATCAGATGCCATCCCTTTCTCAAGCTCCTGCGCCACAACAAAGTATTCAGCACCACACAGCGAGAAGAGTCGTCTATTCCCCGTGATTCTAGCTCAAAATGGAATATCCGTCTCCCCAACAATTTTACAATGCTCTAGTTAGAAAAGGCTGGGAGACCCCAGATGAACATATTGAAACGATGGTGCAATTCACAATTTTTTGAATGAACAGGCTTGGCTGGAAGTTTTGAAGTGGGAAAGAGGCAGTACAAGTGAGGCACCAGCTGACATTTTGCCTTTTTGTTCTCACTCGTCATTTCAAGGTTTGATGATGTCCAATTACCAGACTTCAAGGGCGCCAGGCGAGTTGTCACCGAAGCTAGATGTTGGCTATTTGCGGGATGGCTGTTCCCTTCTCGTTCAAGTATGGACAAATGAACAAGATTGAAAGATGTACTGATCGTTTCGTGACAGTACGGAGCCCCCATTCGACCGACATGACTGGGTTGTTCGCCGTCCAAACAGGGGAAGAAGTCCGTTGTGATCGATTACTATTCGCCCCTCCCGAAAATGATGGGTCACCTGTTTTTCTTCTGGACGTGCGGCGGCACTTGATTCGTTCTCGAGCGTGAAGGAACGGATAGCTGCTGCGACGGAGGAAGTATGGGAATTTACGTCAAAGTCGAGATTCGGAGAATCGAGGCAGAGCTCATGACATGCATTCTGTAGTTCTACGGTTCTACGCTGTACGATCGGATGCGGCCTAGATTTTTAATATTTTTTTTCTTTCTGGCACGTGACTGGGAGTATTGGATCGGAAGGAGTTGTGGCGAGACACAAAGGGATGTTGCCTCGGAATCTGCAACGCCTCGTTCTGCGCTCTGTTGCTCGGTGTTCCGCTGGACACCGGCTGGCTCTCTACCCCTTCCCTCCACCCTTCCGGATACCAGCACCTGTCATCAGATCCGCCGCTTTTCATTCTTCGTCACGACGGCATGACGAGCTTCCAAAATCTCCCTTTCAGACCTTTGTGGAGGTCTTACGGGACGAGCTCAAGAAAAATAGAGAACTACAGGACAATGTGAAGCAACTGCAGGGTGATGTAGAAAAGTTTCAGGACTCGGAGGCCATGAAGAAAGCTCGGGCTGCGTACGAAAGAGCGAGGGTAAGCCGTCCTCGTCGCGTGTCAAATAGTGTGCATGGTCTAGACGCCTCCTTTAGCTTACCTCGAGTATCAAAGAAAACCCGAAGCTACGTGCGGCCGCAGAAGAACTGAGAAAGACTGGTGTTAAAGTGGGAGATGCCGTTTCTGAAGCACTTAAAACCATGGAAGAGAGCGATGTCATGCGCGCAGTACGTATTCTACCATATCTTCGTTACGATCTAACTGGTGTAGATTTCGCGTGCTTCCGCAGCTGTCTCATCCACCATCGAAAAGTCGACGGAACCAATGAGGAATACCGCTGCATATAAAGCACTTGCAGAGACTGTAGTGGACGCACTGGACGACAGTGGAAGTGCCAAGCACGCTGGGTACGAAGAGAAGGAAGCTCGTAGGCTGCGAAGGCAGCGGCGTTTAGAAAAAGCGGGAAGAAACAATGGTTTTGGTCCTGCTTCAGCGCACGTCGAAGCAAATCCCGAGTTAGTATGGTCAATACCCGTTAACCTTCAGCCTCTAATGTTCCCAAAGGGCCGGATCATCGTTGGTTCTCCATAAGGATGCGCCACGTCAAGAGGCATGGAATCGGATGAAGGAGACAAATCCTATTTTGAAACGACTTGTTGCATTACGTCAGACATACGATGAATCCGAGAACCCCATGGTCATGTCTGTTCGGTCGGTAACAGAGACTATCGGATCATGGTTCGATGAAAACGAGAACGCGCAGGTGACGCGATTAATGAGGAGCTTGGATCCTACGTTCAGCCGGGAATCGTTCGAGCGAGAATTGAGGGAATATATTGTTCCTGAAGTCGTAGATGCTTATCTATCCGCGGACCAAGAAGCGCTCAAGGCTTGGTGCGGTGAAGCGGTAAGCGTCTTTTGAATTGTTTCCATGAACTGTGAACCGCATGCTCATCTCAATCACGTCAGACGTACAACGTCCTCTGGGCCACGATGGAGCCTTATTTGCGACAGGGTTTGATCAGCGATAGCAAGGTGTTAGACATCCGCCAAGTCGACGTGTGTATTTGGACGTACCTTCATACTGCAACACAAGCTCACGCAAATTCAGATACACGATGCCAAAATTCTCGAAAATAACATTCCCGTATTTATTCTACAATTTGCTACGCAGGAGGTTCTACTATTCAGGAACGCGAAGACCAGGGAGATTGTCGTTGGCTCAGAAACAAAGGTCGAGCAATGCTACTATGTAGCGGTCGTTACACGTGTAGAGGAAGAGCTTGGTCACGCTTTAACGGGCGGATGGAAGGTTGTAGAGGTAAGAATCTAGTCCACTGCTGACCATTCTGTTGTTCATCACGTTTATCAGATGGCCCGGAGGAGTGCTAGAGCATATCTATAATTAATGCATGGATGTTATTCCCGTTGTAGCGCTATGCGCACAATCACCACTCATTATAGTCCGAGCATGTTACGTAATGGATGCCGCGCGCGCCCACGTGATCAAATCATTTTATATTCGCGTCGCGCCTTTGTGTATTTTGGAAGATGCCCAACACGTCTTCGAGGGCCTCGCAGTCCGGCCTGAGATTTGTTCCACGAGACTTCTCAACAACTTCAGGCGCCTCTGAACCTAAATCTTCTCAAGAGGCTTATTTGGACTTGACTTTGACCTCGCCGACACCACAAAGCCATGCGAGTTCTGTATCGAAGCCTCTTGCCGATTCCAAGCAGGTCAACAAGCGCCCGAGCGATCCATCCTCACTTTCCGGGCTACACGCGTTAAAGAAACCGAGGCAACTTCCGCGTGGGTACAAGGACGACGAGATAACTGCAACCACCGCATCTCGTTACTTTCCTGCCGGCAACAACACAGGGAAAGCGACCGTAGGACTAGCCAATCGACCACCTTCAGCAGCAGAGGTTGCCGCTGCGAAAGGAAAGGTCGCCAGCGTCTTCCTGAGCCAGGAACAGAAGCATATCATGGCACTTGCAGTTGACGAACAGAAGAGCCTCTTTTACACAGGCAGTGCTGGTAAGTCCTTGAACAGGGGGAATGCAAAGTTTCTGAATATATGCGCCCAGGCACTGGCAAATCTGTCCTTTTGCGCGAGATCATAAAGGCCTTGCGCAAAAAACATGTTAATTCTCGTGATACGGTCGCAATTACGGCATCGACTGGTATGTTGTAGTTCTTCTAATCAGGTGCATCCATGTCACGCATTTATTCAGGTATAGCGGCTTGCAACATTGGAGGCGTGACAATCCACTCCTTCGCAGGTATTGGTCTGGGGATTGAGAAAGCAGAGGAACTCGCAAGAAAGGTGAAAGTGAATAAGAAGGCCGTGAACAGGTGGCTGAGGACTAAAGTTTTAATCATAGATGAAAGTGGGTCTGACGTTCTTTGTCACTAACCGACCATTCATTCATTTGTCGCAGTTTCTATGGTAGAAGCGGACCTTTTTGACAAGCTATCTCAAGTTGGTGGTATAGTGAGGAAGAAACCAGAACAGCCTTTTGGTGGTATACAGGTCAGCGGTTGCTTAGATCAAAGAGATGTGATTGATTGAAATTTATCCAGGTCATTGTAACAGGCGACTTCTTCCAACTTCCTCCCGTCACCAAGGGTGGTCAAGTCAAATTCGCATTTGAGGCCGAACACTGGGGCAAAACGATAAAACACACTTTCAATTTGACTAAGGTCTTCAGGCAGCGCGACCAAGGTATATCCATTCCCTCTATTTACTACCGCAAGACATTGACCTGATGTAGAATTTGTCAATATGTTGAACGAAATGAGGTTCGGTCGTTTGACCACCAAATCGGTAGAACGGTTCAGAAAACTTGCGCGTCCGATAGAGTACAAGGATGGCTTGGAAGCCACAGAATTGTTAGCTCATCTACAAATCCCAGTCATGACAATGCCCATTGACCAATCTAGGTTCCCGCGTCGAGAGGATGTCGATCGCTCCAACACCAATCGTATGGCTCGTCTGCAAACCGAAGTTCAAGTATTCCAAGCGAAGGACGGCGGTAGTATCCGGGATCCGAGACAAAGGGAAAAAATGCTCTCTAACTTCATGGCGCATGAAACGCTTTCATTGCGTATCGACTGCCAAGTAATGCTCATTAAAAATGTCGACGAAACATTAGTGAATGGAAGCATGGGGAGAGTAGTAAGGTTCGTCGATACAGCAACATATAGCCGTGAAGAAGGACCGGACGCTATACTTGGAGGAAGCAATGGACAGAAGAAGCCAGTGTCATCGGCCGAAGGAAAGCCATACCCGCTCGTCGAATTCCTGATGCCGAATGGGGCGAGGAGGACATGCTTGGTGCTGCCTGAGGTGTGGAAAGTTGAGCAGCCAGATGGCGAGGTGCAAGTAAGCAGGGCGCAGGTAATGATCGTGGCTCTTTTATCGATATCACGAATATCACGATGCTTACGCTCTTTGCAGTTGCCCTTGATTCTCTCCTGGGCAATGAGTATTCATAAGTCCCAAGGACAAACTCTCGAACGAGTCAAGGTTGATTTGGGGAGAGTCTTTGAAAAGGGTAACAGGGTTACCATTTTGATGTGTTCTCATGTTGATGCCCTTTTCAGGACAAGCCTATGTTGCCTTGTCGCGTGCCACCTCATTAGATGGATTGCAGGTTTTGAATTTTGATCCGCGAAAGGTGTTTGCACATCCAAAGGTTATGGATTGGAGCAAGACATTAGAAACGCTGATCGCGCATGAGTCGTAATATGACAATTAAAGGATCATTCTGCGTAGCTTACAGCATTTGTGAATGGTAAACACGAAACGTGAATGAGCCGTTGAGTGCTACAATAGACACCGCAAACCATCCTGTCGTAGATACAAACATCCCTTTTTGGAACTTTTTGTTCTTTTTGTCTCAACGATATGCGCATTTTATGGGCCCATAATGCATCCGCTCTCCCCCATTGTTCTTTGTCAACAATGGCTTGCATATAAAAGGGCGCTTGTGTCCATCATGAACTCTTGCGATCTGGATTGCCAACCCCACGCCCAAAAAGCTCTATTGTCAGCCTCCTAGTCCACTTCCCAACTTTAACGACGGTCTTTAAACGCTTGATTGTTCTCTGTATCCAATACTTGACGTATTTCCAAAAACCAAAATGGTCATGGTTACTCGTCCTACCTCGATCTTTTCCATCTCTATGCTCGAACCCGTTGAACCTGCTCGGTGAGGCTTTTTTATCATCGTTGCTCTGGAAGACAATGGGACTGACATTCACACCGAAAGGAGTTCGCGCTCTCCCACCACACGAATTAGACATTTAGAGCGCCAGTTTGTCCTCGCATGGAAGATGATTACGCAGGCGACCCGTCGATCCCGTCGCTCCTCCCACGTGCCAAAAGATTTCGTCCTGTTGACGTCTCGTAGGCGAAGCATTATGCCGCCTCCGCAAGGCCTTCATCATCGTCCTGCCAAGAGCGCCTAAAGTGGCGTCAGCCTTCCATCATTATCATTTACTACTATATCCGAATACCCCGTGCATGTGTTGTACTTTTTGTCTGCTCTTTCTCAAGCTGTGTTGTTGGGTTACACGTTATATCATCATATTGGTTGTCATATCTTGGATGGCTTTTTGTATTATCCCGCATGGTCATATGGTATAATATAGTTGTCGCTGGCGGACAGCCTGTCTTTTGAAGCATGGAACATTGAGTGTCAATGAGATATAACAACAGCATGATGCATGATGATGAATAATTGATAGAGATACTAAAACGGAGCATAGTAAAGAGATAACAACTACATAGTGAAGAGATACAGGAGATGTATGTTAAATGATACAGCATTTCACCCCATACAACAACAATACATATCCCATATCGATAGATCCTTTAAATCCAATCCAGGGTATCGGTATCCAGACGTTCATAATCGCGGCTGTTTATTAAAGTATGAAGGCAGTCGCCCAATGCCTGAGAACACCCTCGCCGCGCCGGTGGACCGCAAAGCGATGGACGTCTCGACAGACAATCGATGCATGAGAGTTGACAACTTCATTAATGAAAACCAATTCCTTCTTAAGAGGCAATTTGTTCAAAGATTGCGCAATGTTACGTTGCAAGGGTGTGAGAGCCGCACGGGGTTTATCTGAAGGTGGCGTGTCCGAGTCTTTTATCAACAACGATCCAGCATCATTTCCAAGCTTGTCCTCAAGCTTGGCCAAGACGTGTACCAGTCGTTCTGCCCGGCTGTCATCCTCTTCCAAGAGTCTAAGTCTAGCACGAGAGGAACGCGACGCGAGTGATAGGTTGACGACAACTGCTACTATGACGACTGGTATGAGGAATGGAATGCATACATAGATCAGCTGATTTTGAAGTCAGTAATGTTGGCGAACGGTTTATTGTGAACTTGACTAATTACCAAATTCAGGGGAAATTGGCGCTGCAAGACGGGAGGTAACATTGGCCTTCGCGGTTTTAACTGCAAAATCCATTCCTTAGATAACACGGGTGGTTCAAGTGGTGGAGATGGTGGGGAATTGTAGCTATCTATTATTGGCTCATATTTGGGATTAAATTGGCTACCTTCGTCATCAACAATTGGAGAAAGCGGTAGAATAGAGTACATACACAGCCATTCCGCTCTTCTCATAGTCTATGAACGGATCTACGAGCTCTATAGCTGACGTCAGGTAGGGAACCGTAAGGTCATGCACCCTGGAGTAGTTAATGCTGCAACTTAAAGTAGGATGTGGGTGTAACGAACACATTGGCGTAGATCCTGATTTGCTTAAACGACGCAAGTCCTTTATAGAATGCCTGTTCTGGGCCGGAATTGAGAGTAGTTTCTTGTTGGTGACGCTGAAATTACATACCAGGATCAGCCATAATATCAAGCAGAGGACGGCCTTTCGGAGACCAGCGGTCGACGCAGTAGAATTGTTCTCCAGTTCGAGACAATAACTTGGGACCCAGATGATAGAATACGCGGGAGAGTATGGAAGGGTAACGAGGCAAACCGAGGTGAGGAGTGGCAAAAGTATTAAAATTTACAGGCTCCACTCGCTCAAAGAAACCCTTTTGGTATAGTATCCTATAATGAGGGGTTACATGTGTTGTGAAGTGGCCAATGGAACAACAAACCCGACAACGTAGCGCCCGATCAATCCACCGAGACTATAGCCCGTGATGGATAGACGCTTCACTTCTTTTCCAGAGGAGCGGAGGTCGTCAACTTTGTTGATTATCTTCCAATGAATGTCAGGATGGAAAGTCAGTGAAGCAGAGACAACAGACGGACCTCTTGAGTGACGCGCTCTGCACCCCAGTCGATGCCGTCGTAGGTGGAATCTTCCTGGTTTGTTTCTGCTATCAGGACTTGGAGTTGCATGCCGTCTACGGAATGTGGATAAGTCTCTGAGATAATGCGACGCAATTCAGACAAGTGGGAGGGGTTTCCCCACATGCCATGGACTAGGGCGAGGAGGTGAACGGAGGCCATTTGTGCACACGAGCGATAAGAAACAAGCACACGACCAGTACAGCCTTTATACGTCGGCTTGAGTGGCGGCCATATGTTACACGGCCTTGTTCGGTGACAGGTGACATCAGTGGCGTGACAAGCGCGCACGCATTCCGGTTCTCTGCTCCAGCTATCGTCGCGTATGGATAGAAAGAAGGCGCGCGCCAGGAACCAGCAGTCACTTGACTCTTTTTTTTCTTCTAAAAAGAAAGAAGATAAGCCTCGTTCAGAAAATGACCGCTCCGATCCCGACTCTGAGCACGATACGCATGACTCAGACGCGCCTGTAGTGCGGAAGAAGGACAAGCACGGTAAACCATCTGCTCCAGATGCATCTGACCTCCCCCCCATTTCTGATATTTCCGCGATCTTCGATGACCTGGTCAGCCGAATCCCCGAAATACAGCATGTCGCCCGACATGTTATCGGCCGCAAACTACGCGTCGCAACCATGTGTTCCGGGACAGAGTCCCCCCTGCTTGCGCTGGATCTTATACAGAAGGCCGTGCGCGAACAATATAATGTTGATTTAGATATAGAACACGTTTTCTCATGCGAAATAGAGCCTTTCAAGCAGGCTTATATTGAACGAAATTTTCATCCCCCTCTTTTATTCCGTGACGTCTGTGAACTTGGTAACCCCGAGGCGTAAGTTATTGTGTTCCACCATTCAAGAGCGACGTGATCTATTATGCTCTAGACATACAGCGTATGGCGCCCTTGCGCCTGTTCCTGGTGATGTCGACATTCTTATCGCCGGAACGTCCTGTGTGGACTACTCCAATCTCAATACACAAAAACAGGACATTGACGCGAACGGTGAATCAGGAAGAACATTCCGAGGGATGATGTCGTGGGTCGAGCAACATCGACCTCCAATTGTTGTTCTTGAAAACGTTTGTTCAGCCCCATGGACACGGGTACAGGGATATTTTGAAAAATGTGGCTACAGTGCCACTTTTTCCCGTGTTGATACCAAGAATTACTATATACCCCACACTAGAACGCGTGTTTACCTGGTTGCCGTAAACAAGAAGCACTCTGGCATACCAGACGAGTGGAAGGATATGGTCATCTCTCACCTGAAGAGACCAGCTTCGTCTACGCTGGATGCTTTCCTCTTGCCTTCAGACGATCCTAGAATACACCAGGCGCGACAGAAGCTTGTGCAAGAAAGTTATAATGCTCTGGATCGACGCACTGGTCGAACTGATTGGGGTCGTTGTGAATCTCGTCATCAACGCGCGCGTCTAGAAGAGGCTCTTGGATCTAAACGTCCACTGACAAGTTGGGACGAAGGTATGTGGCACGTTATATCTAGAAGCGCGTCCTCAACCATAATTTAGGCGGATCGTGCAAACTCCCGGATTTTGCGTGGGGAGACTGGGGAGTCGGCCAGGTCGAGCGGGTTTGGGATTTGATGGACATCAGCCTGCTACGTTCCGCAACGAGGGGTGTCGATCCATCATACAAAACGTGCGTGTTCGCTATATTTCATGATCCGACTTCCTATTCATCTTCACAAAGTGTTGTGTGGAATCTGTCTCAAAATGTGGACCGTACAATTGGTTCGAGCAAAGTCGGTATATGTCCCTGCCTTACGCCTTCCATGATACCCTATATCACCAATCGTGGTGGTCCAATGGTCGGGCTTGAGGCACTGTCTATGCAGGGTCTTCCTGTTGACAAGCTCCTGTTGACGCGTGAAACCGAGGACCAGTTAGCTGACTTGGCCGGTAATGCAATGTCCACTACAGTCGTAGGAGCAAGTATTCTTGCTGCGTTGGTCACCGGCAAAGGCTTGTTGAAGAAGGGGGACGACGTCGAGACGTATGAGAGTAAAGAAGCTGGAGGACAACAGGCGGTCGATGACGCAATGGACATTGACGACGGTCATGATGACGCCGAGGAACATAGTGACGTCGTTGGAGAAGAGCAGCTCGTCTCAGCTTCACTCGATTTGGCAGCTACATCAACGCATTCTTTTTCAGATGTGCTGCGACAAGCAAAGCAGAGTGCGCGACTATGCACTTGTGAAGGCCGAGTTGATATGACAACACGGGAATTGTTCAGATGCGAAGATTGCGGCTCGACGTTTTGCAAGAAGTGCGGCGGACGTCCTGAGCACAATCCGCGGCCAAATGATACCAGTACGGACCCTCGCTTGCCGCCGTCGGAATTTGCGAAGCTCCTGAAATCGATGCTCCCAATGTGCCTCGTTATTCATAATGTCGATAACGACGCGCTGGAATCGCTGAAGAATCAGCACGGTTCATCTATTTCAGGAAATAGGTGGTCGAAATGGCGAGATGCAGTCCTGCGTGCGACGGCTTCAGAGTTTCGCTTCGTCGAATTGAAGAGGCAGGAAATTTGGAGCGTCGTATATCGATCTTCTGTTGCTTTACTCGAGCTCTCTTTGCATCCCATGCAAGCCGAGTGGCGTCTGTTTGCTTCGCCCAAACCCCATGAGCCAGCCAATGCAGAGAGGTTCGCCGCGTCCTGGAGTCCCCCATAGCCAGATTCATTTGCAAAAACGGATTGCTTGATGGTCAATGGGAGTTTGGTCTACCGCTTCAGACTTCATTCAAATTGAAAATCCAAGGACCCTGGAGACCTCGTACCCTCATGGGAAGCTCGTCTCGGTTTGCTTGGCGAGAAGTTCCGAAATCAGATTGTACATTCAGAACTCAAGATTACGGTTCCAGCAGACGCGGTCAAGGCGTTGGATCGCGACATTTCTGGCGTGTACACGCTACTAGACAAGTGCGGAACAGCGAATGGTGGCCTCCACAAAAAATCTTCTTCCGATGAAGACAGCAATTTGCCACCTTTGTTCCTGCTATTTGATCCTCACCGGACTGACGATTCGCAAGATTGCTTCGTTTTTTCAATCAGTATCCGTCGGTTGGAGTATATGGAGTCTCGTCCCATCATATGCAAATTGGATACAACTTGGAGACAAAGCGATATAACTGAGGGGCAATCTGTCACCGCTCACATCCCTTCCAAGTGGGTGTCAGCGAAGAATGCTAAGCTCAAGGTCAGTATACGAGTGTTTTAAAAGGCGAACTAACACATGATAAAGGCATCAACAATCCTCGATGCGTTTTTCAGTGTTCCATCCAAAGGGCTCAATGTCCCGGTCTCTCAAGAAGCTTGTCGCAATGCGATTGCACTCCTCGTTTGCAAGGTGCCCTTGCACGGACAAGCAGGTCCCGAATGGCCTCGCGGTATGTGGATGGAAGTCGACAAAGTTCACGAACGCAGCACTTTCAAGGCATTGGCATGGCTTTTGGAGCGGGTCCGCCATGTTGATGACCGCCTCATCTCGTGGCAAGCCGTGGATGCGGCTGAACATCAATCCAATTGCGAACGATGCGCACCAACCGCACCGAAGCTTCAATGGGTACAAAGTGGAAGAAAAGTCATACCTGTTGAAGATCCGGTAGAAGCTGGCGAGTATGAGAGAAGGCTCAAACGACGACCGAACCCATTCATGACTCAACTCAAGCTCGATGATAACGGTACAGGTATTGTTCGTGTCGGCGTCAACGTCACGTCCCTCCTCCACCGTGCTACAACAAGATTGCCCACCAAAAATCGTACCGAGCCAGTCAAGCTGTCCTGGCGTCTCAATACAAATTTCACGCCGGCTGCAACCATCGAGCTGCCCACCCTCATTCTCAGTAGCAACAAGCAGGATAAGGAGCACGCTCAACCACCTCATTTTAAAATCCCTCTGAGGAAAGAACAGCTTCGTTCTTTGGAGTGGATGCTCCACCAAGAGGCCCAAGATATCGAACCTTTTGTCGAGGAAGAAATATCCGAAGCTATCCTCACTCCATTGGGGTGGAGAGCGGAAGGTGCGCGCAGAGGTGTATGTCAGAGGAGGTGTTCTTGCGATCAAGTCGGCTATGGAAAAACGGGCATCACCTTGGGCCTCATTGATTGCACAGCTAAAAAGGTGGAACGCGAGTTTTCCAACATGAAAAATTTGCCAGGTAGAATACCGGTCAAAGCGACGCTCATTGTCGTTCCGCCCCATCTCTACCGCCAGTGGCAATCCGAGGTGGAGAAGTTTACTGGAGACCGCTTTGAGGTACTAGTCCTGGCATCACAGAGCGATGTAAACCGCGCCTCCATTAAAGATTTCTCCGAGGCCGACATCATCATCGTAGTGTCCACCCTGCTGCGGAGCGAAACATACCTTACCAACCTGGAGTTGGTAGCTGGAGCCGAAGATCTTCCTGCTCATGATGGGCGACATTTTAATGTTGCATTGGACAATGCCCTCGAGTCACTGAAAGGGCACGTTGATTTACTCAGAGACCAAGGAGGAAGTGCGCTTAAGAAGGAAATAGAGGCTGGATTGAAAAGGGGTATGTCGATGATCTTCCGAATCGGTCCTGTATTGATAATTCATCAGCTCAGGAGAAGGCAGAAGCTCGAGTTGTGCAGTCGAAGAGACTCAAGGGCAAATCATATCGAGAAGCTGCCGGCAAGAGAGACAAAGAAACTGGAACAGCCAGCTGAAGAGAAGCAGAAAGAGGCAAAGAAACCAGAGCAGCCTGTCAAAGAGAAGCAGAAAGATAATGAAAAGGCTGCGACTCGGAAGCGCCTAGTTCTCGAAGCAGTGGTAATTCCCGTGCCGGCAGGCCATCCATCTCTCAAAGCTGAGAAATCCTCACCGTCTCAGGACGAATCGGACGAAGAGGTTCTTAAGAAGAGACCTCGCCGTGTAGCGAGGAAGATCATTGAGATTTCAGATGACGAGGATGAACCCGTAGTACCTAGAAAGGCAACAAGGTCAAAACCGAAGAAAAAGAAACACGACGAATCTTCCGATTACGAGCAACGGTCATCTGGGTCTGGGGAATCTGAGTCAGATGTTTTAATGCCCTCCGAAGACGAGGAGGCAGACATGTCGTCAAAGGCGAAAGGAAAGGCCAGGGCAAAGCCCCAGACAGCATTGAAGCCTTCGAAGAGCCAAACAACCTCTGAGAATGAAAATACCGAAACGACCGACATGGATGTTGACGCCCCGACAACCAAGAAAGCGGCTCGATCGAGGAAGCGCAAAACTCCGGACGAGGAGACAGAGGGTGATGATCCAGAGGACAAGCCGACGGCAGCGAAGAAGCAAAAGATCGCAAAGGATGAAAGAAATGCCAAGAAAACCAAACGATCAAAAGATGATCCCTGGAAGCTCGGCGGAAAGGCCATTGACACGGACTGGATGAAAATGCATGCGCCTCCTTTAGAAATGTTCCATTTCGCGCGCATAGTCATTGACGAGTACACTTACCTCGACGGCAAGATTCATGCATTAGTCACACGGATTTCCGCTGCGAGACATTGGGTGCTTTCTGGCACGCCACCTATTCACGACTTCGCGGCTTTGAAAACGATCGCCGCGTTCTTGAACATACATTTGGGCGTCGATGACGATGGCGAAGGTCAATCGGCAGAAGTGAAGAAGCGGCGCCGAGAACAAACAGGTAATGTGTTTCATGATCCTGTCGATGATTTTTAGTTGATAACGTTTTGTGTCAGCTGTCGAAAAATTCCACTCATTCAGAGAAGTACACAGCCTGGAGTGGCATGCGCACCGCCACGAATTGGGACAAGTATTCCTTGACCGATATGTCCGGCAGGTAAGGAATTTATCCCTCCTGTTCAGGCATCCATATTGACGCATAGCCAAGAATCTCGCTGAAATTGATGAGATTCCATGGACAGAAAAGATCGAAAGAATCGTCTTACCAGCCGCAGAACGTGCAATTTATCTTGAACTCGAACATCATTTGCGGGCGCTCGACATGACTATAAAACGTGGCAAGAAGTCCGAAAGCGATCGAGAACGCCGACTAGCGGAGAGTCTCGGAGACAGCAAGTAGGTATCCCTCAGGGTGTCGCTAACTAGGTCTAACGCATACATTAAGATCAGCTGAAGAAGCTCTCCTCAAGCGTTGCTCGCACTTCGAGGTAAACACGACGAATGAGAATGCCTTCAAGGCCTGCGACGTCATTGTTCGCGAACGGCGAAAGCAGATGGAACAATGCAAAGCAGAACTCCTCAAGGCAATTGAAGACGGCGTTGCACGCGAGAAGAAGCTGGGGAATGTGGGCAATGAGTCCATGTTCAACGAATACATCCGTGTGACGCGGAACGAAGGCGTTGACGATAAAGAAGCCACTGAGATGGTGGTCGAGCTACTGGACGAAGCTGACGCAATTCAAACGAAGGCGAAGGGCAAAAATCAGGAGACTAATCTCACGGAGAAAGTCAAGGCTCAGGCTTGGGAGCATCGCGAAAAGACGCATGAGATACGGCGTTTGACGAAGGAACTGGTTGGCCGTCTCCGATCCCTCCGCTATTTCACGGTAGTGCGCGATCTTCAAAAACAACGACAGGAGCCACCGCAGATATCTTGCCCTGGCTGCCAGCGAAACCCCGTTCCGCCCGAGGAAATTGCTGTCCTCTCTTCCTGTGGTCACACTGGTTGTCTTACTTGCATGAAAGCATGTGCGGAGAAGGAAGAATGCGTCTATGCCGCAGAGGGTGCATGCAAATCCGCTGCAAGAGTCATCAACGTCGTAAAGGGCGACACCCTCGGAGTCGACGACGAAGAACGTGACAGTCAGGGTAAACATTTTGGGAAGAAGTTGGAGGACGTGGTCCGGCTCCTCAAGCAAGTTGCAAATGCTCATTCTCAATGTATTACTCTGACCAACTACTAGGAGCCTTCCAAAAAGCGAGCGCGTGCTCATCTTTGTGCAATTCGCAGACCTGATGGCCAAGGTGTCCGAAGCGCTGACATACCATAAAGTCCTGCACCTACAAATCATTGGCAGCGCCGTGAGGAAGAGTAATGCCCTGACAGAATTCCAAGAAGGAGCTAAAGCGCGAGTTTTGCTCCTGAATGTCATGGACGAGAGCGCAAGCGGGGCGAATTTAACAAACGCAAATCATGCCATCTTCCTCTCTCCTTTGTTAACGCCGTCAAAAGAAATATACAAAGCCAGTGAAACGCAAGCCATCGGTCGGTTAGTCCGTTATGGACAAACCAAGCATGTATACGTCTGGCGATTCTTGACGACAAACACAATTGACGAGGAGATATATGAGCAAAGAAAGGACGTGATTCTGCACCCAATCTAATACATGTAACCTACATTTAGAGGAAATTTACAGGGACGTATTGTTGATATGGCGTACATTGGATTAATACAATTTGTCACCGGAAAAAAACAAACATATCGAGTTCCGGTAAAACGGGTCACTTGCTGGACATTGCATAAGGTGTTGTATCTAGAATTTGTTTGCCGCAAATTGAGCACAAGCCTTTTTTGTATGCACAGCCTGGGACGGACATAAGAACGGGACACAAGAAAATACAACGACTTACCATGGCAGAATTTAGCGCCGTTCTGGGTGACCGACTGCTTGCAATCTTTGCACTTTCCTTGATACGGCTGTATTGTTTTTATTGTCAGGAACTACAATGAGTCATATGTTTGGACCTAACCTGAAAGCGGTTCTTGGCCTTTGAATTCGGACGAGTCAAGAGTTTGTTCTCGCCGACTTTCCGCGAACCTTCCTTTATCAAAGCGGAACTGGAGGTAAAAGGATCTGGAGCAGCAAGCTTAGACAGTTTCTATGGCGAAGCTATTGTCAGCGAGGACAGAGGCCGGAGACAAAGACATGCCTTTTCGCACTTTTTGCAGACCATGGAGGATTCATAGGATAAGCTTGGAACGTGGCGATTGGCGGTGGCGGTGTGCTTAGTCATGTGTGCGGGCCGGAATAACGAGTTGCTGTCGCAACGTGAATGACAATGACGCTCGCTGTCGCTGGCTGGCGTCCTCATCCTCGGTTCCCACTTGCTTTTTTGGTAAGCGCCTAATTTAAGCAGGTGCGTACCGATACCAGGTCCTTATTGTCCGATTAATACTCAACCACCGACGGCTGGACCCATTTACTTCACCGTCAATTTTCAAAATCTGTTGACATGACAGCCTACAAAGCGTCGTGCGCTGTTATCTTTTCTCTCACAAAAAAGCCGACAAGAGTACAATGATACGCCAACCGATCAGTTGCATACGACGCTGTCAAACAACCAAACGCAGATTTGCGCGGTGATCGTTCACAGGCATGATTCGTCCAAACTGAATCAGCAGTGCAATATCTGTTTTTTCTTCTTTTTTTTTTCTTAACCGTACGTGTGGGGAGGTTTGAGTATAAATTGTCTTACAATGGCTCTTCTTGGACGCGTCGCAAAATGTCTCCTCATCGTCTTACCACCGTACGCCGCTATAAGATATCTGATGATATCTTGATTCTTATCCTGGAGAAGCTCGACCTCCAATCCTTGTTGGCAGTTTGCATGGTGCGCATTACTTCCACCTCTCACGCGTTATCTCACGTCCCTATGTTAGGCATTCAAACGGGCATACGTCATCGTCGTAGAGTTTGAGCCCCTGCGCTACAGGTTTGAGCTTGCGTTGGCAGGCATGAAAGATGGACACGTTTCTTATCGGGAGATGTCCCCTCACCATCGCCTGCAATTCTTCGTAGCTTACCAGAAAGACTGGTCAAAGCTTAATTGGACTCTGGAGCTGCCAGGTCCTGCTGCGACGAGTGTTGGAGTCTCTGGCGGGTTCCTGTATAATATCCGGAGCGACGGGAATCACTCTGAGCTCAAAATCTCGGAGCTCCCGTCCTACCGAACAGGACGGATTCCCGATTATACTCGGCATGTCAAATTTATCACCAGTCGAATCGAAGGTGTCGTCATCGATCCCTCCCAGGCCTTCGTGGCGACCAGCCATTTGGTCAGGTATGTGCGCTTTATCAACCGTAATCCTCATACGGAGATAGTGACGGATTTACAGTACCCCGAATGGTCCTGTTGCACAACTGAAATTTCGCGACATGTGGACGTTTGATAAGCATCCCCGAGCAATGCATCACGCCTTTGATTTCCCGGTTAGGCTCTCCACAGATTACGCCCGAATCATCGACACCTCTTTGGCCGTATGCGGCTCGAAATTAGCTATCAGTTTCAAGTTTCTCGGCGGACGTTTCCAACATCTTCTAATTGACTGGCACAACTTCCAAACCAGGGTAAATCACTGCAGCGTGGATCCCTCCTCAGGACTAACCCTTTATACTCAGTTCCTCACTGTCCAAGACATCGCATTTCTGAACGACAGTATGTTACTACTGGTCACTCACAGCAACGGACAGCCAGTTTTGAATTTATACAACATATCGAGCGTCGGAAACATCACAGTTGAACGCGAATATGAATTACCAGAGTCGTGGAGCAACTGCCAGATCGAGATATGCAACAATGTCGCTCCATCCAAGGACTTAACGCCCGCCACTCATGCACTCTTCTATCCCGATCCGTCTGCTCGCATGCTTTGTATTACGGCGAAGCGGACCTTCGCCCCTGACGCAGGACCAGTTCATTGTAAATGGCTATTCGTCAGCGAGTCTTACTTCAAGCCTTCGCGTCGGAGTGGTCTCACACATGTTCCCTGGGCCCAATGGGGGAACTATTGCCTTATACGCGAAATTTCCCAAGCTTCGCCCATTAAGGGCCCATATGCCGTCGGCACCCGATTTGTATATTTGGAGCCTACTCCTAACAGCGGAAAACCTCGTTTGCACATCATTAACTTTATTCCATATACGGATTGGAAATGTAGTGCGCCCTGGTCTTGGCGCGGACAGAAAGTTATCCCTGCCCCCGTTGAAAGCTGGCGAGAAATACCCGAGAAGACGGCGGGTGGTCTAGCCATCGAGGATGCCAGGATTAATGAAGACAACATCGTCTTATTGCTAGTATGTCGTCGGTCCGATTACAACTCCAACACATTTCCCTGACATTACGCTGCTTAGGATAATGGACAAGCTGTCAAACATGCCAAAATTTTGTCTTTTGGCGCAGGTGCACACCACAATTGAAGAGAACATGAACCTGTTACACTATGATGCGGCTTAACTATGTAAATTTGCGGAATCTGTAATTTTACCTGTACTCTAACGAGATTGGAATGAATATATGTCATATTTTCTTCAACAGCTGGGAGGGCCATTTTATCTCCAGCCAGACTACCCACCTTCTTCTTTCGTTATCATCCTCCCCTTCCCTGGCTACACTCCACTCCCTCTCGCCTGCACCTGAACACCGTTTTTCCATAATGGTCACAGGTTCGAGGTTATTGGCTACCAAGACTTTGAGGAAAGCTTGGAGCGTATAGCGACCGGTGTGTAGCCCCGCCACGAGATAAATTCGAGATGCAGGCGATTTCCTGAGCGTCGCACAAAGGCTACGCACGAACGAGCCGTGCAAATCTGGGTTCCAAAGCGTGTCCGCAGCGATCACCACGTCGAACCCGTCGGAATCGCTGAGCAATGTAGAGCCATCCGATCCCCAGGCATACGCAACTGTGCGGCAAGCATCTGCGACGTTGTTGCGCGCGACATTGCGGGTCAGATTCTGGATAAGCAGCTCATCAGGGTAGTCGCTAACGGTGACGGCGATATTGGGGAAAATTTTCGCGATAAGAATTCCAGGGAGACCGGCGGCTGCGCCCAGTTCGAGAACGCGCAGGCGCTCTCCCGGAACCAGTGCATCGATGTGGCTTTGGAGATGTAAATCGTCCAGATGGTCTGCGAGATAAATCGATGATATCCAGATATCAGATGCGTGCAACGACCAATTTGCTGCCGTTGTATCAGGTACGTGCAGGATTATCGATGATGGTCCCTCATTTGTCTTGTAGGTAAAGGGCGTTCCAGCTGATCCAAAGGTGACGGGATGATAATCATAAAAGGTCGCGAGAGAAGTGGATAAAATATCCTCAGGGTTCATGGTACGGTCCTATGGCACTCTGAAAACATTTAACCTGCTATCCCAACTACAACTCGCCAACACCCTCTCCTCGTACAAAGACCAGCCACAGCCAACCACAAACTCGGTATGAGGGTCATGAATGTACATCAATTGAGGCCGTCCTGCGACAGGCGTGGTACACCAACTGTAACTCAACCAGTCAGCTCCAGGTGTTTTTGCATTCCCATTCTACTCACACTCGGCATGTCATATCATAGCTTGCCGTCGCGAGTATGTCTGCCTTGTGGGGGCTCCACTGTAGTCTCCTGATCGCATATTCGTGTCCCAACAGCTGTATTTCGCACAGACCGCCGACCTTGTTCACTTCCCCTGGTCGGACCATACGGCAATCCCAGACTTTCACCGCCTTGTCTACACCTGCGCTTGCCAAGTGAAATGATGTATACTTATTCCAATCCACGGACAAAACTTCAGTTTGTGAAGCTGGTACCGTTAAGGCAGCGGCGGTGAGGGGCTGCGTGAAACTATTGATGTTGGAACCCGTCACATAAGACGGTTCTCGTGTGTCAAACAATTTGACTGTGCCATCCGTTGAGCAGGTAGCCAGAATATCTGGGTGGTGTGGAGAAAATATGGCCTGATACACGCATGCATGATGAGCCTGCAGGGTAAGCATTGATCGTGGACGCTCCGGTGTCCACTGAAGGAATGTTAACCGCAAATATGTCCGGAGAGAGAGTTGGACGTACGAGCTTCACTGTACCATCCCAAGACGAAGACGCGAAAACCTCTTTCCTGATGTTTGACCAATCGACTGAGAAAACCTCACGAGTGTGCTCTTGCCATATCCTGATTGGGAGGTCCTAGCGGTTGTTGAGCCACGGCAGTTGCGATAATGATAACTGGGACCTTGAGCATGATATCCCATAGTCTAATGGAGCCATCTCCCGATCCTGTGGCCAGCTGATTCTCGTGAACCTCGGACCAGGCGACATCATATAGACCATCCTGAGTTTCAAAACTGACGCCTTCGATGTTCAGGCAGATGTTGTAAGGGAATGGATGTATGTACGCACTGCTGATCTAGCCTCAGTGCTTGGCTGGCATCTGGTGTCTTTGCGACAGAGACAAGATGGAGCCTGCCATTCCCTACGAGACCAAAGTTGGCGGCTGACGCAAGAGCGAGGCGAGATGGATGGAAGGGGGACCAAGCCAGAGCGTAGTGAGCAAAGCCTGGCGTCTGCAGAGGGCCGTTCATGGCGAAGGGCAAGTCAAATGCGGGTCTCTGTCCCCAGCCTGCCACACCTCGCCGCAAGCTCCTCCACCCCGCCCGTCTCGTACCAGGAGGCAATCCATCGTCTCTCGAATTTCATCAGCCACGGCAATCTCACCGTGATAACAGGCGCAGGAGTCAGCGTGGATTCCGGCATCAGGGCTTATCGTGGCCACGATGGAAGGTATATGAACCCAAACTACAAGTATGTCTGTACTCGTACCTGACACTGCGCTACCGCCTTTTAATCTCTCCAAGGCCCATTCTATACCACGAGTTTGTCGACGAAGGTAGAAACGGACAACTGTTCAGGTATGTCGAAATGCTTTCATAACCGAACATTCGCCAATCCACGTAGACAGCGTTACTGGTGGGGATTTTGATATCGTGCTTCGTATACTATCCAATATACTACAGGTTGCGCTCATATCTAGGTTACCCACCAGTCAGGGACACCCAACCAAACACGACGCATTATGCCTTGGCCGCACTACAACATACTGCATATATACGCCACATCATTACCCAGGCATGTTGGACTACCAGGCCAACCTTCGTTCACTCATCCATTTTCAGAATGTCGACGGCTTGCATCACAAAGCATTGACATCTAAAGCTAGTAATTTCTGGACATTGGACAGGCTTGACAGGGGTCTCTTGGAATTGCATGGCAGCATACACGTTTGTTTCGTGTCGTCAGGAGGTGGTTAGCTTGGCGCTAACATGCCTTAGCGCGTCGTTTGCAGATTGGGGCATACGATAGACCGCGGGACGTTTCAGGACCAGCTATCTATAGTAAATCCTAAATGGAAAGCGTTCGCTGACGAGATGGAACTCAACGGAACGAAACTGCGTACCAATCCAGACGGCGACGTATCCGTCGAACATCTCGGTCTGTCATACGAAAGTTTCGTCGTCCCCACTTGTCCCCATTGCTTCTCCGAGAAAGGCACTCATGTTTTTGTACGTTGCCTCTTATAATCTACGCAGAATGAGTTGATTGCGCATCAGCTAAAGCCCGAATTCATTTTCTTTGGCGAATCTATCCCACAGCAAACGAAAATCCGATCGTAAGGATGGGTTCACACTGTCCGCGGGGTTGGTGATTGATGTTCAACATTAGACATAAAGATGTGGAATTCTCGGACCGGATACTTTTAATGGGTACGACACTCGCAACTTATTCATCGTTTAGGTAGGAGGCCATCGCACTGTCGATGTTCATATTCATAATCGCCCTCGAAGCCTCGTTAAACATGCGCTTGAGCTAAGGAAACCTGTCTTGATGCTCAACGTGGGACCTACACGAGCTGACGATTTAACCGGCGTAACCAAGATTGAATTGCCGACTGGCGCGGTTATGAGAGATGCTGCAAAGGCTGTTATGTATGTGATAATGGCCATTCTATCCGTCATCCAACAGAACATAAATTTCAGCGGCCATCAACTTCTAGAAGGGTCGCTGGTCAATGATATCCTCTATAGTGGCATTGTCAAGCCACCTCCAGCTGATACCCCCTAATGACATGCGTACTCTGAACAGCGTTTGACTGGTATTATTAAGTATGCATATTATTAACCTGAATGATACATATGTATCTAGACAGTGTGATCAGGAGAGCGACTGGTATAGGACAGTATTCGAATGCATAATTACTACAAAAGAATTTAGATACAGTGGAGAGTGCTCTGTACGTGCAGCTAATGTAAGTCTGGATGACAAACCAAGGGAAACTCATAAAACGAGGTATCGAGCGAGCACTTGTTGTACGTCTCAGCCTGAGCGAGATAAGAGGGCAAGAGATTCTATAGCTTCCTGGCGCATTCGTAGCTCGTCCATTCCGTCTTGAAAGCCACGCCAGCCTAAATCAGAGCCGTGGCATTCAGGACTATTCCGTTGCGACCACCGCCATTGCTGGGGAGACGACTTGGCGATTTCCTTTCCAGGGTATGACAGGTAGCCCGACCTTTTGAGAACAGCGTTTGCCACCGAGGTCAGCAAATTCAGATTTGCGGAATGGGAATCGCCTTTAATGACTTGTGGATCGCGGGGTCCTCTGCAGACCAATTTCTGGGGCTCGGGTTCCGGGATTTTTTCGCACCGCTTCTGCGGTTCGTCAGGAGGGGACACTGACACGCTATCACGCGTGGGTGAAAGTGACTTTCACAAAAAATCAGAGAACGGTTCACTGTGGATGAGGGGACCATGTCGCGCACTACATTTTTTGTCTTTCGAACTTTCTTCAGGCACCGGGTCCGGTGAGTTCGCCAGTGGAAAGTATCATACGGGCTTTTTGAGGAGAGTTTGATGCGACTGCCGCAGCGTTTGCAGTCGACATACATGGGGTTTACCACGATAGCCATCGGGTCGTCCCTCAGCTTTCTTTCTCGTGCTCTTTCAGCAGCGGTTTGCGGGGTGGCGGGATAGGGGCTATTGGGATCAAAGTGAGCAAGTAGAAGGCAGGGGGGGGCAGTAAAGGCGTTCCCTGCTTACATCTTTGAGGAGGTAGCACTGGTGCTCCGCGCGCCAACCCTAGGCATCTCTGGGCGTGTTGTGAGCGAGTGGCTTTCAAAGGCGTTTGGTATGTCACCTCGAGCCAAATTCACGATAATCGTCGGCCGTTGCCGAGATCGGCGTCTAAAGTATCTCCGTCCCATGCTCGGAGTTACCTTGCGCGGAGTTTCAATCGCAGATCTAACATGCTGCAAGCTGCCGATTTTTTGTTTTCGCAGTATACATGTGTGATGAGAAGCTGGAAGGGCAGAATGGCAAAAACGGCGCCGACGTCAGTAATTTGTTGGTTTTGTTCCAATTGTTAAAGCCATCATAGTTTCAGGACTGGTGTGGACAAACCCTTACCAAAGGATGAGATAACCGATACTTTAGCTATCGACAACGAGGTACGTCTACGGCAAGTCAAACACGCTCAAGCCGTGCAGTCCACCATGAGCAAAGTTAAAAACCAGTACATTCTCATACATTTATCTTCCATTATCCCTGACTACAACAATATGCCTAGTGCATCTGAATTGACCAGCAAGACTCCTTCAACCACTTCCAACGGGCGGAATTCAATAAGCGAGCATCCACCTTCGGACAAGGTGTCCACAACAAGGTAGCCGATCAGCTCAACCAAATTCTGCAATTGCTGATGTTATGGTTTAGTCGTCCTGAAAAAGTCAACACTGATGCAGATTCAGTTTTCGGATCCATCCAAAGTAGCGGAAGCATTCGGCGCACCGAAGCCGAACGAATTCTTTATTTCAAAAACCAGCCAGAGTGCGGGGAGCTAGAACCGCACCGCGTTCGTTGCACCCGCTGTGATTCTTTCGTGAATCTGGGTCGGAAACAGTCGTACAGTGTCCGCATCTGGGAGCTGCATCGTGTCAGGTGTGATGCGCGAGCCGGGGATTCGCCACAGTGCGTACTAGTTGCCATCATCGATTGAAAACCCTAGTATAATGTTTCGTAGCAGCCCTTTGAGGCAAGAACAGGAGGAAATTATAGATACCGAATCTACGGCGGCGTCGAGCTTAGCTGATGGTTCCCATCGTCGAACGGAGGACGAACGAAGAGCTTTACTTGAGGCAGATAGCCGCGCGGACGTCATCGAGCCTTACCAGGTGAAATGTCGGACATGTCAGAGATGGATACAACTCTCCAAGAAGCGACGCTACGAAACATATCATTGGACGAGACACCAAAAGTATTGTGGATCTGCTACGTATGTGCGCCCGGAATTGAACCTTGATTAGGGGATGTTCTAGGCCCAGTCATCGAGTAGCGGCCGCCGAAAGAAAGTTACGACTGGTGAATGATGTGCAAGCAAAGTCGTTCGACACCACGTATGTGGAGTGTTCGCTGTGCGACCGCGAGATAGTTCTGGAGGGCGATTACGATTATAATCTGACAAACTGGCATGAGCACAAAGCTATATGCTTCAAAGAGTTGAAGTGAGTGGCGTTATGAAATCCACCCACAAGCATTGCAAACGTTCTCATAGATCCACGGCGGTGGAATCTGCAGATTCCGCAGACACTTTGATAGATGCGCCAAACACATCCGATTCTGTTCCTTTCCCGTCAGAGGATGCACTTGTCCCTGACAAGGACGATACGCCGACCTCACAGAGTCCGTCGCATAAAAATTTAAAACGCGCTCGCTCTCTATCCAATGCTCGCATGACCAGTGAAGATGACCGACCTGCAAATCGACCTAGGAGAGGGTCGTATGCTGCACCGGTCGTTGACTTGCCAATTGCGCTCGACTGGATATTCTTACCTCTGAAAGCATTTGTCCGTGGATTTCGAGAGAGTCTTACAGGCGACATTCAGACCAACACCTAATCATCTAATTGCATAGTTCCTGTTTGTTCAATATCTTGATTTATACACCTCATTCATCTCAATTCACTGGTTGAGAAAGAGCCAGATGCTATTAGATAGTACAGTACATGCTATTACAAATAACTGATAATGATCAGGATGTCGCCTTGTCAAATGGAGGAACCTCCTATACTGGGATCGATGACGGGCATATCTCGTTTCTGATTCGCATTAAAGTTTGAATGTTGCACAAGGGTTGCTTGATGCGGGCCTGGCACATATATCTGTTGAACAAAACCCACCATTGGGTAGATTGGTTGGTTAAATCCTGATGGTTGCACAGGCCGTCCTTGACCTGGCAATTGCTGCAATGCCATGTGCTGGACCCATTTCAGGCTGACATCCTGACATATCATGACTGTTGTTTTGGTTCTGGTGCACGCATTCCTTTACTTGACCACACTCAAAGCATGGTGCGGGGGAACGCTCAACACATTGATATCCCTTTCTCGCACAAGATGTGCAAGGTCTTTGAGCTGCGGTAAGATTTTCTCGTCAATTACTGGTGTATGTACTTACCTTGCGCCGTCGCAGCGGATTTTATCACGCCTAGATCGTACCTTAATGTGTCTAACTTGCTGAATCAATAAGTAACTTGCCTACACGCCATGCAAGCCTGCGTAAGGCTCAGCATTAATTACAATCGTAATTCGTATGAATGCCTTACCGCCTTGACTCTGGTTCCGTGTCCACGGCCTTTCCGAGGGGCTGTAATGCAGTCTTTGCCAACGTCCACGCAGAAATGACAGGGTCTGCCTTCTTCACAGCGTTTTCCCGTTTCACGGCAGCCTTCACAGCGTAACGTGACCAGTTTAGGACTTCGCCCTATGTGGACACATTCTTCGGAGCGAGACACGCAGCGAGAACATGGCCTCTGATCATCACACTGAAATATTGTCATGAGGCAAATCGGTTTTCGGACGCTTGTAAAACCGTACCTTCTTGTTATCTCTACGGCAGTTTTTGCATGCCAACTTTGCTCTGTCGGATCCGTGGCTTTTCATCTGTTCCGGTTGAGAAATACTTAAGACAGGTTGTTGCCGTGAGATAGCTGGACTGTTATCTTCTACGCAGGCCAATTGCATCTCCCTACATCGCTGACACGGCTTGCCAGCCTCGCATCTGACGCGTGCTCGGCGGCATGGCTCACATCCATCGATGCAATGGTCGGGAGGATAACCCTTCTTCAGGCAACTCGTGCAAGGTCTGAAATTGGCCAAATGAACAATCTTCTTTAAAGACATAGACCACATCGACGTACCTGGAGCCATCGCATCGTATCTTGTCGCGTCTGACGTATAGATGAGCATGATGTTCGGATATGGAAGCAGTCTGACAAATTTACCTGCAGTTAGCACAAGCCTGCGCAAAGGCAATCAGCACAAAGTATAGCGAGTAGGGATGAGTATGGTACTTTGGTTGCGCGTCGGGGCCAAGCTTGGATGATGTCGGAAACCGGGATTGATGGCTGGGAATCCATGATGACCGTCGTCCAAGACAAACAAGCTCCGCTCAAAGTCTAATTCATTTACGCTTCAAGCATACTAATAAGGTACCAATATTATCCATTCACATATACTAGCACCACCAGTGGGTAAGTCCAAATAAAAGACCGCACGATCTACCAAAAGAGTGACGAGAGTAAAGAGAGTGAAACCAAGCGGAAGCTAATGTGCACTGTCCTGTTATAGCTGATACACTGCAATATAATTGACTATCCATTTCGCGGTATCGAAATTTGCGTTGTTCGCAACAGCCTCTGCGCATGTCCCTGGGCAGCCAGATTTATCGTACGCAGCACCAGCCCAACCGCCACAAACGGTCGTGTCTAAAACCAGGACGTGATTATAAAAATTGGATGCCATGTCGCACGATGCTGAAGACCAAAAAGCAACGGGTGTAGGCCATGTGGCAGGGTTAGGTCGTTTCTCCGTAATGTCAGCGGGGATATTATCACGATGGAAGCGCCAGATCGTTACTCCCGTGCTGTCCCAACGATGGGCAAAGATACCACCACCACCATTGTTGAAAACTTCTCCAAAGGAACTCGAGTCATGGTCAGAGAAACCGCACCCTCGATCATCCTTGTCTGAGCTGGCGCATACGTCATGCATTACATTGCTTAGTACTTCTGTACCTGCGGTCGTGAGAGTGCAGGTGGAGTCGGCCGCAGAATGCAACGTATACTGATTGGTCGGGCCGCGATTAACACCCTCAATGATGTCCATCTCGCCTAGGATGCATATAGTTCAGCTTGCATGAACGTGAGAATAGTTCAAATGCCTACCAGCATTGGGCCATGGATTTCCTACGGACCAATATGCAGGCCATACACTACAACCGTATGGCATTGCCGCGAAATCAGCAATGAAAAGACCACTATTGTAAGTCTTCTCGGTCTGGATACGCACCCTACCCCCACGTTCAGAACGTTATTATTAAAAAATGATAACAAGACTCACGAATTGCGTTTGCCTCCCACAGGAACACTGGAATAATTGTCAACAGCAAGGACCGTTGCACCACCCGGCTGGATGTAAGCGAGTTTCTTGTCAACAGCCTCAGCCTTTTTCAAATAGTTGACGTTTCCGTTCGTTGGATCGTTTCCCGAGAAAAAGTACCATTCACTGTTCAAGTGTGTTAGGTCGAAAGACGAAGGAAGGAATAAGGAATTACTCTAGAAAAGACTGTCCAGCGTAATAATCCGTTAGGGTATAATTCGTTGCGCCGCTGTGAATAGCAGGATGATATTCGTGCTCATGAATAACAACAGGACTATGATATTGGTCATGGTGCGCAGGAATATGATATTCATGTTTATGGTGTACATGCTTGGGGTGTGCATGCTTATGGTGTGCCACATGATGTTTATGGTGTACCACATGATGCTTATGGTGTGCATGCTTGTGGTGTGGTAGCCTGGAGTGATGAGTTCGTCCTGCAAAGCTGCCGAGTGGGAGAAAGGCAATAAATAAGGGAAGCAACCGCATGGTAAGTAAGGAAGAGTCGGACGAGTGGTTTGTTGGGCAAAACTTGACGAGCCCTGAATTTTATATGTACTTGGACATCATAATTTTTTGATTGAGTACGGCATGCGCAGCGTTCAGGTCCAGAGGCATCATTGTGCAAGAACAAAACATATTGCAGGGTGAGTGCTCGTTTGCACAATGGGCACCGCCTTGCTTGACGCTTGAAGAAGTTGAAGTGAAGCTTGAGCTTGAGGTAGTTGTCATCGTTACTAGAATGAATGAACGTTCAGAACAACAATTAGTATCACGCCGCTGACCTCTTGATTTGGAAGATCAATTGATCACCCTGACCAACATCATCATGCCCATTCCCAAGTCTTTCTTTGAACAACTAAAACTGCTTATACCCCCTCTAAACGGTACTCTGCATAAGGGGCAAGCTGGTTGTTTTGGTATAGAATGTGTATTTGCCCATCTGCTGATGCAAATTTGTAGGACGTGTTGGGGTTCTTGGTGGCGCGTTAGAGTCAGCCTGGCCGCACCGTGTCTTTATTTTTTGTTCACCCTGACCACAATCGCAGTTACACAGGCGCCCCATTCTTCGCCGCAATATCTGCGCTTAGATTCGTGTGTCCCGGGTCTATTGTCGTGTCATCTCAGCGATCATTCATACAGTCTACAGGGTGCAGATCTATCTCATGTCATCTGTGCGCCATCCGCGGCTGGACCAATCAAATCCTATTCTCCGGACTTGATTGTCCACCCAATTCTGAAAGAAGATGTGTAAGGAAATTATCATATTGTCTCACTGTATCTGAGAGAGCACATAGACCGCCTGAAAAAGTGGAACCCGAATTGAAGTCATTGCTCAGCCGATTGCATGTGCTTATCATTGGCCCTGGCCTTGGCCGAGAACCCTATATGCAGAATTTCGCTAGGCTCGCATTGTCACTTGCGCGCGTTCAAGGAATGTTCCTGGTACTCGACGCCGATGCTATATGGATGATTGGCCAGGATCTGTCCCTCGTCAAAGGCTACAGACGTGCCGTATTGACGCCGAACGTTGCCGAATTCAAGAGATTGACCGAACAAATCGGGTTGGATAGCAAAATACCTACTGAGAACAGAGCAGATTTCGTCTCCCAGGCGCTGGGTGGGGTCACGGTGTTGCAAAAGGGTGCTAGAGACATTATTGCTGTCAATACTAAAGGGGCTGCAGCTGATCTCAAGTTGGACGGAGCGGACGAGGCGAAAGAGCGTGTTCAAGAGTCAATCGTGATTGATACTCCAGGAGGGTTAAAGAGATGTGGTGGACAAGGTGACGTGCTGAGCGGATGCGTTGGCACTTTTCTCGCCTGGGGAAAGTGTTACGAGACCGGAGCGTTCGGGTATGTGCTTCTTCGTTTATGATGGTACAACTCTTACTTGGTACATTAGTGATAAATCAGTACCTGCGTCTCTCATGCCATTTTTGGCTGCTATTGGCGGTGGTACGGTAACTCGCGCAGCCAGCCGCCGGGCCTTTTTGAAAGAGGGAAGAAGTGTAATTACACAAGACATGATTCCTGAGATTGGCAGATCGTTTTTAGAAGTCTTCGGCGAAGAGCAGCTGGGCCAAGACAAGGGTAGATTATAATAAAACACTCTTCCGCAAGCAGAACAGAAGTAAAGTGAGTTCTATTCATACGAACGATATAAAAGCACGAGTTGTACGTTTCAATATTTAAATGAAGTCGTCGAGACGCAGGCAGGTATTTTAATCCCAGTTGTTCTGCACCGAATTGACTTGATGCTAGGATATAAGCAATGCGAGTACAACTTTCACATTTTCTCGAGTGCTGTTCTGAACGGATGTGCATGCCCGACTTCAACGGGTGGAAGTCCCCATTTACCAGAAATATAATGTCTCAAGGTGTGTGCGGCATATCGGTGCCATGACCGTACAACGGGGCCGTAAATCCGCGAGACAAGTAGATTGCGGACCTGCCAACGCCTTTTCCGTTCACTATAAGATGAGTGCATGGATACCTAACTTTCTAACCTTTCGTCCCGCCCCAATGCTCCACCAGACCACGGTCCTTGTACTGATCTTATTCGCTTGCCTGTCCTGTAGGTTTATACCCTTTCTGCGTCTCGCTGGCTCACCTTCTATGCGGATGGCCAAACGTCTTTATATTTCTCTGGATTTGATCCACAGCCATTGAGCGCTGACTTTGTCAGCACTGATTCGGAAGGTCATACGGTTTGGGCAGTTCATGTTACGCAAGGTGCTGGGGGAGACTTTGGGCCCCCTGGAGTCAGTAAGTCGTTTAGTCTCATTGTATGGCCACAGTTAACGGTGTTTAGTGACGTTGGCCGGGACCTTCACCCAAGGAACCATGACAGTTAATCAGGCGTGCGGAAGCGAAGGAGCAATTTGTACTGCAGCTGCCAACGGAGCAGTTGCGACCGGAGCACTTACTGGAATAGACACCGCTGTCTCACAACTCCCAACCATCCTCGGGACTACACCTCCCGAAACAGCCGACCCAGCATCCGGTACAATTGCATTGTTCCCAACATCGGCGAAGTCAGCAAATGTGTCCTCCACCGCCTCCCCAAGTAGGACAAATGCAGCATCGACCACTTCTTCCCCGGTGACGAATGCAAACTCTGCATCCCTTGGCAAGAGCACGATTGGTTTGAAGGCCTGTCTATCCTTGGTGGCTTTCTTTTACTTCCTTTAAGCCCAATATATAGAATTGGCATATGGATGTTTACTACCCAGTATCATACTTATTACCTAGACATTAGACATTAGATCGGTTCCGTTTTATTACTCTCGAAGAATTATGTTTCTCCATAAAGGCATCCCTTAGTTGAAGTTGGGTGAGCTGAGTACTTTGAGTAACGAGTACGGAAGTTCACAGGATGGCTGAAGTCCGATCGCCATCCACGTGGCAAATCATCTTCACACTCATTCACCGTGCGTTTCGGCTGGCAACGGTGTCCAATATTCCGAAAAGTATATTCACTCCGTATCTACGTCAAAGATGTTTCTTGATGCGACCTTTCGGCGGGTATTTGGACATGATACTGTCGGTGAATGGTTCAATAGACGATATCTCGTGGACTGGTACTTTTCCCTACCGCGTTGAAGTTCATACTTGCACTGACAATGCATCTAGGGGCGTGGTAGCACTGATATGGATTTTGTCTCAGCTTGTAGCCTTAACCCCGGTCTTTGAAAGGGACTTTTCTCCGCAAGACCCTCTCATAAGCCATCCGCATAGGAAAAACACGTCTGTTCATCAGTGCACACAAAGCCGTCGATCACTGAGTGTATAATTGCTAGTGTCGGCTCAGCACTGAATCACTGGGTGGCCTTGCTTGTTCCAGTATCTGTAATTGTCGCGAGCGGCATTCTTCATAAATCGCTATTAATAATTCATCATGGCGTGATCTCTGTCAGTGCAGCGAGGTATAGCAAACTTGCGATTAATCGGAAATATCTTATTTTTTTCAGAGGACTGGCAAGTTTAATTACCAGGTGCTTGAAGCATGCGGTTGGTGGGTAAATAACTTGAACACGGAACCATCTCTTACAAGGTTCCATGGTCGTAGGTCGCTTGCGACCCGATTTTTTGTCACGTTGCCGGTGGGATAGCGTTCTTAAGGCTTGTACGGGGTATCTTGACCAGTTTCACTCCAATATCTTATGCCACTCACTGGTTTTGACCCAGGCATTTGATCACCATCGTGAACGGCCGTACTTCGTTTCCTTCAGGTCACTCATCAACAGCTTTTTCCGGCATGATGACACTTTCACTATGGCTAGCTGGTCAAACGGCTGCTTGGTGCTTCAATGCTCCAACTTCGGGTTTTCCCTTACAGAGTAAATTTGCGGCGCTGTTTCTCACACTAATCCCACTCTTTTGGGCCACGTTTGTAGCCATATCGAGAGTGGAAGATAATGTAAGTTAATCCTTATTTATTGACAAGCTAGGCAGCTTGACTGCAAGAACTAGAGGCATCACCCAGAAGACGTCGTTGTGGGAAGCTTGATTGGTATCATGTCGTCCATGATATGTTACCACGTTTTCTGGCCTAGTCCATTCTCAGCGATCAACTTCAGACAGCAATCTATGGGCCAGCCACGGTTGCTGTATGGCCCAGGACGATGGGATGAGAGTCGATATCCAGCATTTGAGTTGGCCAGGATGGAAGAAGACAACATTGGCGTATGAAAGCCACGATGTATGATATATAGGAACAATATGTTGAATTCTACCCTCATGGATCACGTACGAAAACCCATTTATCTCCGACCTTCTGCATCTTGCCACCTGTACCCCTGCTATTTTCCTGTGGTATTGCATTATTTTCCAATTTCCTCTCTGCAGTATCAGGACTGCTCCCGAGCACAACCGCGTCCGTTTGACCGTCATCGTAGTGATTCCAGCCATTTCGGTCATTGCCGTACCCATTAAGTCCACTTCTGGCATGTCCACCGTGACCATGTCCTTTCCATTGCTGCCCGTGACCATAAGAATTACCCCACGAAGATCCCTGCACCTCTGAGCCAGTATGGGCTATAGCTGGTACTTGCCCTCCGGCCATAGATTGCATCACAAACTGCATTAACTGTTCTGTCGTGGGCATTTCACCATACGTAACCTGCCACAACTTTCCAAGTTGTTCCCACGAAGGTGGGGAAGTGGGATCAAAACCCGTAGGATCAAAACTCTCAAGTCCTGCCTGGGATGGCACAGTACTCGAGACAAAAGGTGCACTAGAGTTGCTCGAAGATGTATTCGCAGCTACCAATGGAGACATAGATATTTGTTCAATATTTGAAGCAGGCGACGATACTACAGGAGGATCATTGACAGTTATCGATGTTGTCGGTTTGTCGGGTGAAGCGGCCAAGTTTTCTGGGGGTTGTGGCCGGATATCGCGTCCAAACTCGTCTTTTCCATCGGAATTAGAAGAATCAGGGTTATCGACCTGCCGTTGGGGATTAGAAGACGGTAGGGTTGGCCTTCTTGGAGGACTATATGTCCTCATGTCCCTCCTACTAGGATATCTACTAGAGGGACTCCTTGACCGGCTTCTTCCGTTTCGGCGTCGGTCTCTGTCTCTGAAGCGATCATGGTCGTCCCGCTTTCCCCGCGAATCTCCGCGACCTCGCCCCCGGAAGTTGCCTCTGAAACCACCTCTTCGATGGTCATTGTGAGTTTCGGGAGGCTTATGAAGTTCAGGGCTTCGACTGCGATATTTTTCGGCATGGATGGGTAGTCTGTAATTATCGTGCTGGAAATCTCTTTGGGGAACGGGTGATTGAGGGCGATCACCAGTCGGTGAAAAGGGTGGGATAGGAGATTCTGTGGATGGTCTGGGACGAACTACAGAGGGTGCGGAAATATCTGCCAAAGGGGTACTGATAGCCTTTTGGGCCAACTGTTGCAGTAGCACTAGTTGGGCAGGACCGCCAGGAGCTGACACAGTTGTATTTGTTGATGTTTGCCTGGAAAGAGTTAATGTCCATAATGTGTCATGTCTGATTCTACAAACTCACTCTGATGGGTTTGCAATTGTCGCATTTGCGGCTTGTGTAAGGAGAGCTAATAATGCAGCTTGTGTGTCTAGCACTGGAGGAGTAGACGCGGCGATTGTGGGTAGAGATATGGCAGTCGAGCCGGACACATGTTCTACTTCGAGCACTGATACAAAACAAAATCAGACCGATTTTAGTTCCAATTCTCAGATAATGAAGGATAGGGCACGAATTTAATTGAATTATACAGGTAGAAGAGGTACTTAGCGAACACATGTAGAATTGATATGCACCTTTCTCTGGTTCGTTAAACAACTTCGTCAAACGCGATAATATCGTTGATGGGAACGTGTTTCCTTTCACCCAAATATCAAGAATTTTTTGAGACTTTCCCTGAAAACGATGTAAGTCATGGAGATCTATTTGTTTGTTGCATATATACGCTGTTGGGAGTGCATAGAGAATGTCTACGTGCCAAACATTGGCGCAGTAAGATTGCCAGAAATTTAAGCGCAATTCAGGCACTTCCGCCAGCGATCAAGGAGAACTGGATGGATAAATATATGACTAACCTTGGACTCGTCTGATCCAACGGTTAACATATCTTGGAAGAGCCCTTCCAAGACGCCTTCGACCTTCAGTAGAAAGGTAGCACAGTTGCCCTTCTCGGAATAGAGACTACCGGTCAGGCCCTGCTTAGTGACTTGGTGTCGCGCCGCTCTTGAAAGAGCATCGAAAACATATAGACTAGAAACCTTGGACGCTGGAGGTAGATTCTTGTGTGTTCGGTAAAGTACAGAAACAAGCTGCGTATCATGCTAGAAAATGCCATATTTAGCAGTACCACCAGGATAAGGCGGTAGATGCATACCTCCATCAGTTTGAGTGCAATTTCAGTCAGCTCCGTCATCTTTCTGGCTGATAGCCGCCTTGCTTGGACAACCTCTTTTAAGGTTGATTCAAAAACCTACGCGAAGATTAAGAACCATCATAAAGGAAAGAGCTATGCGACGCACGTCGAGAGAAGCCATGGAACGTGTGTTAGGCGCAGGGACACGAGAGCAAGGTCAGGAAGAGGCGAGGGGCACTGTAGGGATCATCAAGGAAGACGGGCGAGAATGTTTGTCAGTGTTGTGGCGAGAAAAATGGCAATTGCGCCCCAGCGTGAATTGGCATGCAAGAGCGAAGAGCCAAATTCACGCTTTTGAGCGCTGTAGCCCTGTCCTCTTTCACAATATGGCTTGTCCATCGCCAACAGGAACAAGAAAGAGAGGTGCCCTCCAACAGCTCTTAACCCAGCTTCTTGTTCAACGCCTTCCTCAGACTATGTATCAAGGCGTGCTACGTGATGAGGAGCGGAGACGCGAAAAATTACGTCGCAGGGAAGAGGATCTTGCCGATTCGCGTCGAAAACGGCAGTATTATGAGCGGGTCCAAGAGGTTCACAGGGACGAGTGATGTAGTCAAAAACCCTGCGCAATGCAAACAATACATGCATACACGATGTACAAATTTATCGACGCTGGTTAGGCACGAGGCTTGTTGCCAGGTTGAAAAGTGTAGGTCAAACCGCATTTACCGCAATATTGACGATCTTTGTGGGAGGCCATCTACACGGGCTTTGGCTAAGTAAACAAATGCATAATTGCTGGAAGACATACAAAGATACCGGCGCCACACTCAGACGTTGGGCATTCACGGCGAAGACGTCTAATCTTGCCATCCGAGTCGACCTTGTAATATTTCAGAATAGACATCTTGACCTTCTTGCGCTTGTGCTTGATCTTCTTCGGAGTCTGACATCAAGCATGAGGATCAAGCCTACAAAGAAGACCCAAATTTCATACGTTGTAGGTCTTCTTCTTGCGCTTCTTGCCACCTCCACGAAGGCGAAGAACTAGGTGGAGGGTTGACTCCTTTTGGATGTTATAATCACTGAGGGTGCGGCCATCCTCCAGCTGCTTGCCAGCGAAGATCAGACGCTGCTGGTCAGGTGGGATACTGTATGACCATGAAACGGTGTCTATAGCCTCTTGACGGATGACCCACCCTTCCTTGTCTTGAATTTTTGCCTTGACATTGTCAATAGTGTCCGAGGATTCGACCTCGAGAGTAATGGTTTTACCCGTCAGGCTAGAGAAAGGTATGAAACACAAGAATTTACGATTATAGAATCGACCTACGTCTTTACGAATATCTGCATGATGGCCGGAATGCTCTCGTCTGTCCAACGAAATTAACGGTGGAGTCTTCGATAAAAGCAAGTACCTGGTTAGTGGAAAGATAGCTTTGCCATTAGTCATTGTGTATGGTCCGTGCGTTAAGGAAATAAGGTTCAAAGCCATTGACAAATAATACAATACTCTACGGTCGCGTCGCGTCGAATTCTGACAGAGAAATGGACAGTAACGACGATGTACAAATGGCGGATGTCGAGACGATACCGTCATCAGTAAAAGGAAAAGACAAGGCTCCAGACCATGATATCCCGGAAAGCGATAATCTACCCTGGTAGTGTGCATGTCATTTACAATGCTTCAACGGACAACTGACAAGGGCCAAAGGGTTGAGAAGTACAGACCCGTCACGTTGGATGATGTTGTCTCGCATAAGGATATTACGAGCACAAGTATGTCACTATCTCTTCAAATTGTAACAAAGATCCTAATCGATACCATAGTTGAAAAGTTTATCGAGAAGAACAGACTTCCACATTTGTTATTCTACGGTCCTCCAGGGACAGGAAAGACGTCCACGATACTGGCAATTGCAAGGCGCATATATGGTTCTACCTATCGTAAACAAATACTAGAAGTCGGTCTTGGCTATAGTCACAGGTGTTTTTTATCTGACTATCTAGTCCCCAGTTGAATGCGTCAGACGATCGTGGTATCGATGTCGTTCGGGAGCAAATCAAACAGTTTGCAGAAACACGCACGCTATTCGCCAAAGGTTTCAAGCTCATTATTTTGGATGAAGCGGACATGATGACCCAAGCTGCACAAGCGGCTCTACGGCGCGTGATTGAGCATTACACAAGAAATGTGCGGTTTTGCATTATATGCAACTACGTCAACAAAATCATACCTGCTATACAAAGCCGTTGTACGCGCTTTCGATTTTCTCCTTTGCCCATTCTCGAGGTAGGGAAAAGATTATCCGACGTGATCGCTGCAGAAAAGTGAGCAAGCCCAACAGCCCTCGTGTATTTCCATTCTGATCGTTTCAGTGTTAATATAACAGATGACGGGGGAAAAGGCACTCCTGAAATTATGCAAAGGAGATATGAGACGTGCTCTTAATGTCCTTCAAGCATGTCACGCTGCGTATGACACTATTGGAGAGAATGAGATATATAACTGCACAGGAAATCCTCATCCCTCGGACATTGAAACCGTGGTGAATTCTATGCTGTCAGACGAGTTCACGACATCGTATACGAGTGAGTTGATGAGCATTTTATCTTTTGTATCATCAGTGACTTATGGCATTATAGTGATCAATTCTTTAAAGACGGAACGTGGATTGGCTCTACAGGATCTGATAACAGGTGCCTATGAATATTCAGTAACGATCGATCTCAAGCCCAATGCCAAGGTGTATTTGCTGGACCATCTGGCAACTGCAGAGCAAGTGTACTTATATATGCGAAATGTCGTATTCACTTTAGACTAGGTATCGCCTATCGACTGGCGCAAGCGAAAAATTACAGTTAACAGCTCTTCTGGGTGCTTTCAAGAATGCCATTGAACTCTCAGCTAAATAGCCCATGTATTCCTAATATGATACATCATGCTTCTACTTTCCGCTTTCGCATGGAGCAGCCAAAGTCGTCTTGGGTCGGAAGTTGGCACCCTCTACTTTCCTCGCTGGGTTGAGATGGAGTCGGACCATCTCTATGTATTTCGGGCGATATAGTCACATGGCTAATGCCATATGCAAGGAAGCAATGCTGGAGACACCGTTCCATTTTCTCCCATTGTTGTAATGATGTCTCCACAGGGACACAAACATGGAGTGAAGCGAGAATGACACTGATGATTGATAAGAATTGCAGACCGAGAGATGTTAAGAGGATCATACGATTGTGATAAGTTCCAAACATGTAGGTCATGGATTGAATGTACCCCTGGGATCTGTCGCTTTGTCAATAATCGGTTGTGATGATATTCATTTCCCCCACAGTAGTTAAATCTTGTTTGATCTTCTGAAGATCAAGGTATATCGGGGAAGCTTCGAGAAGTATTCGTCCAGTCTTCATAGCTAAGGAATGATGTCATCCTGCGCCACAGAAAATAAGCTTTCAACTAACTTATAGGCATAGCATTGGCAAATATGATGCAGCTGATAGCCAGCGAGACCGCTGGGTCTGCATAGAACCTATTCGGAGACTTGACTTTCCACATGATAACAGCCGCAATGATTACCCCAACGTCTGCAGAAATTTGGTGTTAATGCTCATCAAAACGTTCCGCGTCAGTGCGACCCACTGTTGACTGCGTCTCCAACGAGATGGACGAACACGGCTGCTAAGCCCAAATTCCCGGTTCTCGAAACAACGGGAGGGTTCAAGGTGTGATGATGAGATGCGTGCTATCATAATATGTCAATCGATATTAAAATCAAGAAATAAGACCATCTTACGATACCCTCTACAACGTGGTCATCATGATGGAGTTCAGGCAGGTTCAGTGGTTGGTGAGCTGCGTGTCCATGTGAGTGAGCGTGACCTCCATGATCTATTGCAAAGCTGTCAGTCCTACTTGGCAATAATCGCATGTTCGATCGATACCATGGACCACAATTGCACTCGCGATATTGAGGGCCAGTCCAACGCATGCGACAATAAGAACAAGGAAAGGCGAATCAACGACTTCGATGGATGAGAAACGCTCGAAGGATTGAAGAAGGATGGAAAAGGCTAGGGCAAGCAGGAATACGCCATTGAAGAAGGCGCCTATAATTCATCTTTTGTGACGGCAGATTACGACCTTGAGCCAATTACGCACCTACGAGCTCTGCCCGATGAAACGCATAAGTGAAACTATTGGTCTCAATGTAGAGTTAAATTTTCGGAACAAGAAGCCAATTAGCGACTGACATGTTTCCCATTATCCTGGAGCTGTTATGGGCGAATCAGCAAAGCAATACAGCCATTCAGACAATAAGATATAGAAAACATACGTAGGCTGCGACAAAAGCTATGGCACTAAAATGTGCGTTGAGTATGTATTAAGAAAGCAACGTGGATGGTATACTATGCCACGATATCCTGCAGTATGCGCGATATTTAAGCAGACTCCATAGAAAATTGAGCGGAGCCTACGTTGAAGTAATGGAACTGATTGTGTTGTTAGTAGGCAGAAAAACAAGCCTTAGCAGAGACCTACTGCATCTGCGATGAGTGCCAAGCTCTTGGTGTGGAAACCAACTGCGTTATGAGTGAATCAATGAGAATTGCCAGATTTGAAGGTCGCGACATTGCATACCCGCAATTTCTGCTACAAAAAAAAGGATGCTAGCGCAAAGGACGGCCCCGATGCGAGTTGTATTCTTCATGATGCTCCGAAGGCAAGGTGTTTTAGGAGCAGGGTCCCATTTTGGTTCATCATCACACACACATCACCATCATGCTGATCCCCGGATTTCGGCGTTCCGTCTTTTCGCGCCCGATTCAGTATGCGTAAAGATGGGTATCCCCCGATCTCCACCGCTGAACGGCCTTCCATACTAAGAATACCAACCTGCCAGTGGCGTACAAGTCGGCCCTGATGACAAGGAAATCCCAATATGCACAGGTCATTGTTTACGCATGCAGATGTGTGAAATTCGCGTATGGCTTTGGCGGACTTGAGGCGATGTTTCCCCAACGGCGAGGGCACTTCGAACTGCAACTTTGTCATGTGTAGAAAGTGTAACAACCTCAAAAGACTATGTACCTAAAATGACTTGTGATCGAAACCCCTCGTTCCCTCCATGCCTCGTTCCCGCAAGCCGCGGATTGTCCACTGCTTGATCAAGAACCTTCACGAATAGAGGGGGACTCGCCAACCATCTCAGGACACATACTGTCGAGCTTAGAAATATGCGGGGCGAGATGCAACTTGAAGTGACCCGTCATGCAGCGGGCTTGGAGGACAATTCAAGCAACTTTTCTAATGACGAAGACTTTGATGTCGGTGATAATGAGCATCACCAGGCAGGGTTGACCGCCGCTGAAGAAGTTCATGTGAATATTGATTACCTACCTATACTGCTTCCTAGGTAGCTAATTTTTTAAAAGTTCCAAACAGTTTCACGGTACGAACTGTTTCGTACGAAAATGTAAGCCACGTTAACTGGCCTGCTGAGCTCTGAGCCATAGTCGGCATTTGCCGAGATCCACTCACATCCGCGGACCTCCGTTTGAGTCCACTTTCCGGCTCCGAGCTCAAGAATTCAACCGCGAATCTCCGACTGACTTTCATTCTCCTTGTCAAACAATTCTCCATGTCAAGCTCAAATATAACATCAATTTTCCATGCCAAACATAAACTCAATTCTCCATGTCCAATAGCACAATTTTTTCCCCATTCGTATCGCTCTCCGTACATCGTTTCTGCTTGCTCATTCAGGACCGGCCCACTTGGTGTAGCTCCAATGATATAGATTTATTCACTAACGATCCCTCATTGAGGTCCCTCGGATAACGAATTGCATCTCTGGATTACGAAGCGCAGAACGACCACACATGGTCAATGGCTATCGAATTTCACATGTTACCGACGGTACATGTGGTCCATCTTTTCACGAGTTGTCAACGAGTTGACACGTGTAGCCAGCCCATTGAGGTACACAAAAGATCATAAATCTATGCATGGTATGTGAGGTCATGCACGGTGAGCCCGTTAACCGATGTTGGCTATCGCATAAGTAACGGATTGATATTGCAAACGATGTAAATGCGTTTGAATGCCTGTACGAGATTCTTCTCAGGTTTGTTTTTGAACTGGCGTGCCTGCTTTTCCATTTTCTTGTACATTCCGGTCCGTCCAGGCTGTATGACTTGCCGGACTTGTGGAATCAACCATATAATTGGTATATTCCAATGAGGTATGCACTGGCGTGACGATGCATCGACGTCAGAGTAACAGACAAATACAATGATCCAGTCAATTCGCCATGATTTTCCGATGAACTCTGCAGAGTTTGAGGAACGAGGAAAGATTGCATAACAATACACTCGAAATGGCAATGAATAATGACGCTGCGGTGTGGTCTCTCTCTCTGCTTCCACCCGTCGCAGAACTGACAAGATGATCATAAAGATTGACTGGATTCTAGGTCACAATCAATGCGATGAGGACCAGCTAGAATACTCTTTGATACCATTGGAGAACCCGCATTTGTTAAATAGATTTTGACGCTCTGGTGCGGGTGAGGATGTTCCTGCCTCTGGTCACATAACTCGCAAACCCCATTCTGGAGTCCATCTCGTCAATTTTTCTGAAAAGGCGTTAGCATATCTTGCGCTGTGCGGATGCTATACCAACCGTTTCTTCATTTCACTGGCCCATGTAATTTCTTTGAGCTCGGGTGCACTGAGAGACGCGCCTACGATACCCAGGAAGAGGCCAAGTAGAGCCTCCCAGACAATCTACAGTGTGATCAAAAGTCAAGTTCTGACCAACTGTGTCGGGCAGGGCATACATCACGAGGAAGTTGGCCCTCTGACTGGCCAAGGGGTTTCAGATGCGAGAAGTCTGGGCGATGGTTAGCTGCTTGGAAAGCATGATGACTTCCTTAAAACTGACATTCATAGGTGGAAAAGGCAGCTATGGGACCATTAGTGGAGTTGCAATGGTTCAGATTTTGCTCACCGTGAAAGACAATCAGCGAGGCGAGGGCGAGCAGAAGACGTGCAGACATTGGAAGCACGTGGCACTGACATCCCCGTTTGAGCGTAGCCGTCGTGCATGGCGTTCCCTCGCACGGCTCCTCCCCAGGACATTTCTTCAAGCATTCTCAACCGCATAGATGCTGCTACGAACCAGACTCTCAATGCCCAACTTGCAAGGTCATGGCTTGCCGACTTGGACGACAATATTACTTCCATAAATGTATGCTTGCTTCGACCACGTTCTATTACCAGTACTCATTCTCTGCAGCAACGAATACGCGACAAAATCCAATCCAACCACACCCTATTTGAAAGTCAACTGGTGTCTTCAAAGTCTGTCCGCGAACGCCTTCAAACACTCAAGGCAGATGTGGACACGTTGCATGAAACCGTGCACAATCCGGAGGTTTGTTCACAGACTCGCCCGAGCATGAGTATTCACGCTTCAGAAGACAGGTTTAATTCCAACTGTCACGCGACGGCTTGCGAGGCATGCAGCACTGGCACAAGATGCAACCAATGCCGCGGTCTACTGCCAAGCGCTCTCGCATTTATCAAACTGCTGTCGTCAATATTCGAATCTTGAATCACTTGCACGGGCGGGGAAGTTGCCCGAAGCTGTTCTTGCTTCTAGGGAGTTGGGCAGTCTCTTGAACAGTGCGTCAACTGCCCTAGAACGGACAAAAGTCATGGCGGATGTCAAAGTGCGTTCTTCCCATTTCGCCAGATATTCTACCAAACCAACGCGTTTGATAGCGTAGTGCTCGTGCGACGGAAGCTTCAGTCGAGGAACAGCTGAGTGATGCATTTACAAGGGGTGTTTGTCTTTCGCGTCACGAACTTTTGATATGCCCCTTCATACAAGGTAGCGACAAGCACATTTACGTAGATATGCTGACACCATCCTCGATTAGTGCGGAATTCGGAGACTATTCTCTCGTTATCGTCAATCCTATCTGCTCTTTCGAACGAATCTCTGAACAACCATCTGACGATCTTAAGACGGGATCTCACGAAACATTTCATTGACCATGCTCTCAAGGAACCTTGCTCAGTTGCCGTGCACACCGACAATTCTGGGCAGGCCAAGCTTACATACAACCCATCTTTTCCAGGCACAGAAACCCTCTCACTGCGCCTCGCGAACCTATGCACTCTTCTTGATTTTCTCACTGTGTATCTCTTTCAGCATCTACCTCCGTCGCATTGGTCATCGTTTTCGCGCGCTCTGTGTAAAGTTCTTTCCAACAGCGTCTTGGACAATCTACTTCGGCCATATCTGCCATCATCTTTCGACGAATTGTCCCCGTATCTATTGATTGTTCGAAATGCCGTTGAGTTTGAGGAGAAGTATGTTGTGGGCTTCCTGGGTGGTGATGTCAATGATAGGATTATCCAGTCATGGGCTAACGGCATCGGCGGTCATTATGAACGACAAAGACGTGTTCAGATTCTGGACCTTTCAAGAGCCGTCATCCTTGCACCAGATAGTGCGGTAGATGACATTTTGGAAGAGATTGAGTTAACATCAGAATCCTCCGCGGCCCCGGCACAGGATTTGGACTCAAAAGATGAAGGAGACGACAATGGGTTTTCTACGGACAATAGTGAAGATGCCTGGGGCTTGGGGGATGATGACGTGTCAGGAAATGAGTGCACGACCACTGTCGAGAATTCATGGGGTTTTGATGACGACACTCCTGAACCCAACGTGGAGTCGAACACGGTAGAAGATGATCCAGAAACCGCTTCAGAAGAGGTTGAGCAAGATCCCAGTGACGCGTGGGGTTGGAACGATGCTAATGATCAGCCAGTGGAAGATTCCGGCGACGATAGTGCTTGGGATGATCCTTGGGCTGATCAGTTTGAGGAGAACTCTGTGCCGGAAGTTCGCCTACCCCGTGCTCCACCAATATCTCAGCCCAAAGTTGCTTCACGTCTAGAGAAGATGGCGTCTAAGAACAAGAAGATGGCGAGCACCAGTATTCAGCCATCGAGCTCGGGATTGTCCGTCCCGCAACCCTCATCAAGCCCAATGGTTATCTCGCCTTCGTCAAGCAAAACGGAACATTTGAATGCTATACATCATGCTCGACCGTCCAAGTCGAAGGTACCTGTGATAACAGAGTCGTATAGGGTCTCCGGGCGGATGACACACTTGTTAAGGCTTGTACAAGACGTCATTTCCGAAGGAAGTCACTTATCTGGATCGAAAATTCTACCGCCTCCGTCATCTAATGCACCATTGGGAACCATCATTCTTCAAACAGCCCCTTAAACATTGGATCTGTTTCGGGCACTGTACCCCGTCAAGTTCATTAAAGAGCTGGAAATGGTTGGCGGAGCCATGGCTTTTTCAAATGACTGCTTGTACTTGAGCCTTCAGGTCCAACGACTTTTGAACGGACCAGCACAAGGGATTACAATGCTGAAAGACAAGTTTGAAGAATGTAGAACGTACTTCAAAGTGCTCAGCGAGAGCTGGTACGACGATGTAATTGTAAGTACATCATTACCACTTCCGTTGGTATTATTTTATCAATGGACTGTGTGTAGGAACGACAAAAGCAAACGGTGGATAAGATTCTAGTGGACGGGGCTCAGGGCTTTATGGATTCAGCCGATCAAGATCGATATGACGAATGTGAGGCCGCTATCAATCAGGTGCTAAAAGAAGTCAAACTTCTCGCGAGCAAGTGGAAAGTGAGTGCAAAAAGCAAGTTGCGATATATATCCGTCATACTGATGCCGCCGCGCTTAGGGACTACTGCGGAAGAGCAAGTATTATTCTGCCATCGGATCAGTTACAGAAGGCGCACTATCAAGGATCCTCGATGATATACTGGCATTGGATGATATACCTGAGGTTGAATCTCATAGGCTTAGTGAACTCTGTCGAATCCTCAACGCTTTAGAGGCTCTTTTCGTGGAAGACCATAGCCAGGTAAGATTGGCTATATGACTCGAGAAATGTACAGGCTCGGCTCAATTTTCGCCCTTACCCCATAGCCCTCTTTCGTCCTTGCATACGTTCCATCATGGCTTAAATTTTCGTACTTGTCAGAGCTTTTGGTCGGTGTAACCACTACTTCTCTGCTTATTGTTAACATTACCTCCACCAAACAGGAAGCGTCCATGGCAGATATAACCTATCTATTTGAAGTTGGCGCATTGGTCGATTTCAATGTTGACGAACTTGTGCGACTTGTGCGAGCTCTTTTCGCGGATACGAACTTACGAACGACCACTATTAACAAGATACTTGCTGGTCATCCAACATTACAGGGTAATACATGATTGGTCCTATGTTTCGTCCTACATGCTTGCGTATCTTTGCCCAAATCAACATGATCAAATAATGACTTTCTAGCTCTTATGCTTCTTATTCCATCCCTTCTTCTTCCCAATCCCTTTGTTTACTTTCTCTTCCACCTCTTCTTCCTCATCTGACTGTGTCCGAACGCTGGTAAACGCGAAAAAACTTCCTGTATACCCAAGTTTGGGCACATCTGCGAGCGAGACCTATGTTCAGGGCGTTCAATACAACAAAGATTTGTCGCTACCCACATTCTTCAAATGCGCTCGGTTTGAGCACATCTGCGAGCGAAATCTATGTTTAGGGCATTCAATACATGCAAGAACATCGATGAACTAATACAAACCTTCAATGCGGCGTCTTCAATCGCCGCGGCTCTGTAATTCAACGTAGCATCAACCGCCGAAATCGGCATACGACCTGCAGAATCACAACCTGCAAGCTGTGGCAATGTCGCGAAAAAAATTGGCATGGTAAGCAGCTCCTCTGGGACAGTCATTCAATCTCTGCCTGAGTTCATGCGCTATAATTGGAGCAGTAGTGGTAAAATAGCCGAAACTGGTCCCTAGCGAGGTTGACCCCTGCCTAAGGTGCACATCCCTATCTTCAAGTACTTTGAAAACTTCCTTCGCGCAGCTGAATCTGTAACGCACAAGCCTGAATAGATCTGCACCCATTATCTGTTCCAATTCTTCAATAAATAACTTATCCTGAAGTGGTTGAGACAGCGTGTTGACTGCCGCTATCGTTGCCACTTCGTTCTGGCTTAAACTTGTGGCAATGTCATACATCCTAAGCGGCTCCTTGCATGCCAAATTCTCCCCTAATTTCTGGAGTTTCTTTTCGACGATGGACATTTCGTACTTGCGTGCAACCTGACCCACCTGTCTAAAAAGACGACAATCCTGCGTATCAATCTGATCGACACGAGGATAAATCATGTCGAGGAGACCATGTAACACTTTACTGTCCTCTGACACAGTTATAACGGGTCGATACTTCGTCAGGTTCTTGCAACGGAAACTTGCTGTCAGAGACTGGTGATACGAAATGTATAAAACCTTCTATGACAAAGAAATCAATCGAGTCTGATGAGCGAAGGATTATGCTCCCGTTAGCGGGTATGTTAAAAGGCGCTGGAGCTCCAGAAATCGTTTCGCTCGCGTTTTCATCAGTCTGATATGATGAATTCGTACGTTTAGGCAGTATTACGAATTCCACTTGGGAATGGTCTGATAGCAGCTGTCCGCATCGGAATCTATATTCTAGGAATCGATAGAATTGTGCTCCGCTAATGTCCTCCAACTCGTCCACGAAGGGCAGCTTTTTCAATGGTGTTCCAACCGTCGCACGAGCGGCGGTCAATGCCACGGCCTCCCACTCTAAGTCAACGGCAATCACGTACAAGCGGAAAGATTCCACTTTCATAAATTCAGAGGTGGTTATCTGTTTCTTCAGCTTGTCTTCAACGACGGTCATACAATATTTTTGAGCTGCCTTGGCGGCTGGACACGGAATAATATTGCGGGTACTAGGTACGAAGTAGGAACATTTACAGCGTATTAGAGCCAATACCTTTGTTTGTCTACATTTGTCTAAGAACCTTTTTTCAAAAACTTGATATATGCATCCAGAAGAATGCCTTGTAAGCTTCGTGAATTCAGAGGCACAGATGATGGCACCTGATGTATCTAGCGTGGAGGGAATTTGTAGTGTCGCCAGAGTCGAAATAGAGCAATGGCAGCTTTCTGTGCCTGGTATATTAATTGTCAGTGGCGCCGAAAGTAAACGATCGCTGTAAGGAACTTGCAATAATGTTTGGTACATTTAATTTCTCGCGTTAAATCTAGAAATCCATGAGTTGTGTGTACGCCGCTGTCCTCTTACAGGCTGCATCTGCACATTTGAACCTGTAACGCACGAGTCGATGCAGGTCTGCACCAGTTATCTGATCCAACTCTTCGATATATGTCATGCCTTGAAGTGGCTGAGAAAACGTGTCCAGGGCCGCCATCTTCGTCCCAGCCAAAACACGTCGCAATAGCATACAATCAAAGGGGCTCCTTGCATATGGATGGCGTCATTGCCAGCTTTTGAAGTATCTTATACTTCCCTCATTGTATAACTTTCTGGGGATAATTTACGGGGGGGGGGAGGTAGCTACTCTGAATACATGATATTTGGTATGTACAAAAATAAACTCGTCAGGGGATGGAGCATGCTCCGGAATTCCAACAAGAGCTATCGCTCCTTTGTCATAAGCCGACCTTTTAGGAGTTCCTGGGAGTATTCAAGTCCTGGGGCATATATCCCACCTCGCTTGAACCATCCCTACTTTCGTAAAAGTTTTGCATGTGGCCAGACTTACGTACGTGTTCTGCATAAAACATAAGCACATTAGCTAGTACGCTTAGGCAGTGTTGATGACGCTATGTCTTTTTCTTCAGTTCTCGGACAGGATCTTCGCCAGTCCGCTTCTTTGGAATTACGTTCAATTCGGAGGCAAATGTATCAAATCTTGTTCTGTAAATGCCTGTTCATCGAAAAAGTTCCGAGTGTCACTAAATAGAAATATTAGTATAAATGCTTGACGGTATAGAGCCAGCTCACCATCCTGTTCGCGTTGGATGGCGTCTCATTAAGCTTGTAGCGCGGACAAAGGCTCTTCACGTGTTTGCAAGTATGGATGCAGCATCAGCGAAGCCACGATCCTTGGAATCGAGGTGCTTCGGTGCGGTGGTCCTCCGCCTCGACGAGTTTGGGATTTGTTGTCTCGGTCAAGCAACAGTGCTGGAATTACCCCGTCGTCGAGTCCAACCAGAATGGGGTTTCCGTCTATTCAAAGCCCATGCGGTGGCATGCACCAGCCCAATGATTGAGTCGATTCTCGAGATTACAATTCTGGACAGAGAGACGTCACAGGATGTTGAGGGGTTCACTCTTCCTCATTGAAAAATAATGTACTGTGAGCGATGTGAGTGATTTCCAGATTGTAACAACGACCCATCCCGCGGAGATACACCTTCTCGACGGCGCCCTCCGTGGAGGGCATTCCCCCATGTTGACAATGTCAATACTCCCATTTTATCATCACATACATTGCACAGTAATCATAGTTCGCCATCTCTTTCCAAGGGTAGGATGTCAACGTCCAGAGGCAACGCTGTGATTGGTTATCTCACCTGGACTTTTATTTTTGAATTGACTGGAGCTAGTAAGATGAAATGCAGATACGGAATACTATTGTGGGGTACTGGGTACGAAGTAGAGAAGTAAGAACATTTAGAGTCCGTATTGGAGCCAATAGCCTTTCAGCCGTTATTGTCTACAAGAGGAACCTTTTTAAAAGAACTTCAAATGCATCCAGAAGCATGAGGAGATTGTGGACAGACCTTTGATATTGCATCTTCTATAGCTTTTGCGATTCCATTTCCGTACTTCGCCATTTCTTCCAATGCGGAGACATGCATAAACAATTTGGATGGTAAATGACCTGCAAGCTTCGCGAATTCAGAGGCACATATGACACTATATGTGGCACCTCTGGGGCAATCCTTGAGTTTCTGATTTGCTTCACCTGATGTATCTAGCGTAGAGGGAATCTGTAGTGTCGCCAGAGTCGAAATAGAGCAATGGCAGCTTTCTCTGCCTGGTATATTAATTGTCAGTGGCGCCGAAAGTAAACGATCGCTGTAAGGAACTTGCAATAATGTTTGGTACATTTAATTTCTCGCGCCTTTCGCGTTAAATCTAGAAATCCACGAGTCATGTGTACACCGCTGTCCTTGACAGTCTCACAGGCTGCATCTGCACATTTGAACCTGTAACGCACGAGTCGATGCAGGTCTGCACCAGTTATCTGATCCAACTCTTTGACATATACCATGTCTTGAAGTGGCCGAGAAAATGTGTCCAGGGCCGCCATCTTTGCCACTTCGTCCCAGCCAAGACACGTCGCGATAGCATACAACCGAAGGGGCTCCTTGCATATGTATGGCGTCATTGCCAGCTTTTGAAGTTTCTTTTCAATGGTAGACATCTTATACTTCCTTGCCGCCCAGACTACGTCTTTGTAAAAATCAAAATTTGTGGAACCGGTTCATCGGCATGGGGATAAATGATACTGAGAAGTCCATGGAGCACCTTACTGTCCTCGGAAACAGCGATGACGGGCCGACCATCTACTTCTCGATGATTTTGCAATGGGAACATGCTGTCGAAGAAGGGCGACACAAGGCGTATCAAACCTTCTATGACGATGAAATCGATCGAATCTGATGAACGAAGGATTAAATTCCCGTTGGAGGGGTCATTGAAAGGTTCTGGAGCCCTTGATGAAGTTTCATTCGTGACTTTGTTTAATAGAAGTGGTAAGCCAGATTTAGTTACATTCGACAATGTCATAAACCCGTCTGGCCGGGAAATAGGCTGGATAGGCCCGAAAACAGACTGGAAAACAGGCGGTTTATCGCACCGGTATCGATACTCCAAAAATCGATAGAATTCTGCTCCAGTGATACTTTGCAATTCGTTGACGAAGGGTAACATCTGTAGTGGGGTGCTTAACGTGTTACGGGTGGCCATTAATGCTATTGCATTCCAACCGAGATCGGCGGCGATCACATATGTGCGGAATGGCTCGTCCTCCAACAATGGAGAGGTGATTATCTGTTTCTTTAGCTTCTTCTCAACAACAGTCATGAAATACTTTTGAGCCGCCTTTGACACTTTTCGGAACACGTCAAGGTCCTTGAACTGAGGTTCTTCGACACGAGGATATATGAATTCGAGGAGGTTATACAGGGTTTCGTTGTCCTCTGCAACGTCAATGATAGGAAGCTCGTCCTTCTTTTCATTTTCATCAATGGCTGGGCCTCGATTTAAGGCAAACATGTCCCTAAACGTAGGCGACACATAGTAGAGGAAAGCGCCAACCACATAAAAGTCAATCTTGTCGGAAGAACGAAGGATAATGTCTGCTATGGCGGTAGAACTGTAAGGTGCTCGGGCCATTGTAATATGATGTTGGTGCGATTGAGGTACGCTTAGGGCATGTTATACCTAAACCAACGACTCTTGTGCATGTCAAGTCCGCAGCCTGAACTTTCTTAACGTTTGATCGTAGCATGGGCATTGGCCGTTCAACTTCCGCAGATGTATTCTCATGAACTATGCAAGGTTTATGCGATGCTGTTGATGACGCTATGTCCGACCTCATCAGCGTAGTCTGCTACAGAAATGTCGTTGAAAGCTATAAGCCCAGATGTATATTATAGCGAAGACCGGTGTTGTTATGGATGTAAATAAAGGGTTTCAAGCAGGTTATTTGTTTGCATTGGCCTTTTTCTTCTCCTTGCGTTTCTTGCGCTTATCTTCAGCTTCAGCTGCCTCTTGTAATGCCAAGAAGTCCTTTATAGAAGGCAGAGCAGAACTTTCGAGGGGCTGTAAACGAACCGACTTCTCGTCCCCCATTTCTGCTGCTTCAGGACTTGGCCGCACATCGTGATCAGGAGAGCCTGATCTATGCCGAAGAGGCGATCGTGATTTCAAGGAAAGAGGTTCGTTGCCCGGTAGCCCTGGCGATGAATCTTCTTCTTCCATAGCAATCCACCGTTGGGGTATCACGAAAGCCGGCCCTTCATGGACCGCCTGCTTGGTATCGCCCTCCAGCCCTCCTCCTAAATCTAATCCCTCGTATTCTCCCACGTCTGCAAAAATATTGAACTCGTCAGGTAACGGCTCTGGTTCCTGCTCCCGTGCTTGAGCTTTGGAAACTGTGGCTATAGACGATGGTATCTCAGAATGGTCACTGACTGCGGGGACAGGTGGGCGCATATTGTCTTTCGCAGCTGTTTTAGTTTGATCCTCGCCTAATTTTCGCTTTTTTTTCTTTCTCTGACCATCCTTCGCCTCGTCTCTTGCCTTTGTTCTTTTCGGCTTTTCCTCCGCAATTGGCTTAAAACCAATCGGTCTAAATTTACCCGCTTTCTTAGCTTCTTCCAGAACTTTTGTTCCTTCCTCCGGTGCAGTTTGATTGTCTGGTGCTTGAGTTTGTCCTCTCTTCTCCTTCAGTTCTCGGATAAGATCTTCCCGAGTCCGCTTCTTGGAAATTGCGTTCAATTCAGAGGCAGATGTCAAATCTTGTTCTGTAAATGCCTGTTCAAGAGTATCGTCGTCCTCAATGGAGAGGGCAGCAGCCTTGGCTTTATTTGCTGCCAGCAGAGCCATGTCCAGCCCTTTGACTAGAATAGAATGTTCGCTATCACCGCCGAGATATTTCCGTTTCTGATCCACGTGGGAAATAAACGACTTTAGAGTTCTATTCAGAGGTACAGCGTAGCGTCAGGATCTGACCTCATCCTTGTCTGCATTATTCGCATGACGTCTCTCGAATTCTTCAAGGACAGCTTCGACCTGAGAGAATTTTTCTAAGCCCGCACGTTGCGTCAATATATCTATACTCACCTGGGCGTAGTCATTCCCACCACCCTGGCGACGCTCACCAGCACGATCACGGTACTTGGATTCTGACGTTTTCTTAACTTTGCGTGGCTTAAATGCAGGTTGTGAAGCATCTATGCTTTTCCTGACAAAGCGATAACCATTTTTCGTTCCGTGAATGACGGGTATGCACATACGGTTTTGCTGCTGTTAGAGCCGGATTTGTAGATGTTGCTGATCCATGCTTTGGAGTCTGTAGGAGACGTCTGAAGGAGTCCTATGTATCATGCTGTGAGAGACCTTTGAAAGACATGTCAAGAATTGACATACGCACTTGATCCATGGAGGAAAAAACGGAATATTTGGTCTTGTTTATATAACCGGGATGACATGGAGCGCTTATGCGCATCGACGTAGCCAACTCGCAGGGATGTCGTTCAGTGACGCAGAGCCCCTTGTGCTCGGGAGGGCCGGTAGCTTCAAGACAGCGGATGGCACAATCCGCGTCTCAAAACCTTATCGTTCGCGCTCAACAAAAAAACTCCGCGCTCTTGTCACATTCGAACCACGTCAGTCAGCCTTTGATATTAACAATGAAAATTCCATGTCAAACGAGTTCCGCGTGAGTTTCCGCGATGCGTACGTTTAAAGTGGTATGACTGATCCTGATCGCCTGTCAGGGTTTCTTCACCCTCTTCTGGATCTCAATCTTCATATTTGCCATCCAAACTTATATTCATGGTATAGAGACCATTGGTCGTCCACTGGATTTGAAGTTTGCGACGCTCTTCTCTCGTCATGCTGTTGCTCTCGCTGTTTCCGATGCGGTTCTGGTTCTTAGCACAACCCTTGCGGTTCCCTTTGCAATTGCCCTGAAGAGAGGTTGGATCCAATATTATTGGACAGGCCTTGTCATGCAGCATATATACCAAACAACTATCTTATTCAGTGCAATAAAGTGGACATTTGACAGGTAAAATTGATCACATCCTAGTGGTACCGCAGACGAAGCCTTCATAACAGGAAATGGCCTTGGGTTCAGTCTGGCTTTCTAACATTACATTCCTTGGTGAGTCGTTTACCCTCACTGACATAGCGCTGACCTTCCTGTGATATTGTAGGTCATGATCATGAAGATGCATTCTTATATTACAGTTAATGGCCATCTCCAGTATGCGTCACAGCAATCAGCAGTCGTCCTTACTATGCTGAAGAAAGCGACGCTGTCCGTCGGAGGTTGGGAACAAGCAATCGCAGATGCTAACTCTACCAGGACCGATTCAGATGCTTCGCTTGAGTCAAATGCTTTGTCGACACCAGCTCTCCACACACCAGACCTTCACGGTAACGGAGACGTTACAGTTACCTCTGTTGATATACCTACCGCGATCGCTCTCCGCAAGCGTTTGGCTGCCATTACATCAAAAACGAACGGGAATGTAAATACAAACGTTCTGCCTGCTGCTTTTTCTTCCGATGGTCAATGGAACTTGACTGGAGGAGTAGGGCCTCACCCCCTAGTTAATCATCCAGATGAGAACATATCTTTGCTAGCCAAGGAATTATCAGAGCTTCAGAATGACCTCACAAGCCCAGGCCCACAATACGTCAGCTGGCCTAACAATATCAGTTGGAAAGACTATGCCCAATATTTATTAATTCCGACGCTTGTTTATGAGATGGAGTACCCTAGAACCGATCGGTATGTTCTCATGACTGTTCATAGTTGAGATCCTGATGTTTGTAGAATACGCCCATTATATATTTTCGAGAAGACAGTATGTGCAAGAATTTCGTCCAATCACTGCCTGACATATTGTCTAGGTTGCTACGTTTGGAACGTTTGCACTGTTATACACAGTGACAGAGAGGTTTATCATACCTTACACTCCGACTTTTAATCAGTCGTTCCTCCGCTCTCTGATCGACCTAGCTCTTCCCTTCATGATATCTTATCTGTTACTTTTCTACATTATCTTCGGTAAGCCGTCATGGTATGCAAAGGCTGCGACTAAAGGACGAATTTAGAATGCATATGTAATGGTTTCGCGGAGCTCGCATTGTACGTATTGAGCCTGCCTCTGACAGCCTTCGAACATTGAGCAATTTCTCAGCTTCGCTGACAGGCAGTTTTATGAAGATTGGGTAAGCTCTTCCAGTTACTTGATGGCGTTTCAGTGCTGACAGCGTATGAGTAATGTGGCCTTTTCAACAGTGATGATAGAAATCGCTCAACCTTAGTGGACCTTCAGGTGGAACTCCACTTCATGGGACGAGTTTTCTCGGAAATGGAACAAACCTGTCTACGCATTCTTGCTTCGGCATGTATATGCGCCCACTTTAGACAGGGAAATGTCCAGGACAATGGCCATGTTCTTGACGTTCCTCCTCAGTGCATCTCTGCACGAACTTGTCATGGTCGTGGTAACGCATAAATTCAGGTATGCTGGCTGCTTCTGTAAGGAGCGCTGTTCTGATTGAATACAGATTTTACCTATTTATGCTCCAAGTCAGTCTGGCCGAGCCCTTCATTCGTTTTCTTTTCGGTACTGATTCCACGACAGCTGGTGCAAATGCCGATGATTGCCGTCAGCCGGATTCCTGCCATAAAACGCAATCGCCTCATGGGGAATATCGTATTTTGGGTGGGCCTTTATGCCGGGTTCCCGTTGCTTTGTGTGGCATACGTCGCATATTGATCTCTTTCATTTAATTTAACCACTTCACAATACACACATTCATTTCTCAGAGATTCATCGGCGTGTTAGTGTTCAAGCATTCTGAGAATATCAAGTCTTGATAATCTATCTAGTATTTGTCAGGCAGGGTAAGAGCGAACTTTCGAAAACCAAAACGGTCTTTCGTGCTTCAAGGCAACCGGTAACATATCACCCGTCTCCAGATTAACTGAATCGTAGGACTCAATCTCCAACCTATTCCATCTTCCAAGCGGTCGAGAGCGCAATTCTAGTCTCATGGCAAACATGTACTGTATCCGTTGCTCTGCTGCCACGGGTGCGTGATTGTGAGATGTATGTCTACGTGAGTGTTGTACTTCGGACTCGAGACTGTCGAGCAAAGAAAGCAAAGGGGCGAACGAAGGCGGGAGAGAGGCTGGCAACACTCCATTTGCGTCAACAAGGTTCAACTGGACGGCATTGCCCAGCAGTTGCCATGTACCGATGTGAAGTCCCTGGCCGAGGGTGAATTTACGTGTCACGCGCAACCGAGCTGTAGAAACTAGCCTTCATGCGCAAGGCAGGCTTGAGGAGGGGTATGACTTGCTGCGGACTCATTTCTCCGTTTACTAAGAGGGACAGTACCAGGCCGTTGGAAAAGAATCGTCTACGATGCGAAAAAAATGTCAGGAAGACAGGTCATTGTAAAGTTCCCATCTAACGCACAAGTACCGGTTGTAAGTGATCAAGTGGGATATCTGTGTCCGTTAGTACAAATAACATGTAAAAGGATAATACCGACGTTGACCCAGTGATTCTCACTGACACCTGCTCGACTATTGCTTGGATAATTATCATAATAACAAAAATCAGTAGACATACGAACACGTAATGACAAATGGCGATGTAGACGCCATCTAATCTGATGCGTGGTTGTTCAATGTACAAGTGCCTGTAATTATATTTGTGTCGCTCCATTAAATTCGTCAAGAGGTCCGTATGCGATATTTGCGGAGGCTTATATGTAGCCACCACCAACTCTCTACGGGGAAATGTTAGTATCCATTGGGACTAGGAGGACATGACGTTGAGGCCACCTCCAGAGCGTCGCATCCAAGCTTAGTACACGAGCCTTGCGGCAGACAAGAGCGAAACGTTCTATAGAAGTAATATCAAGTCGTCGAAGGATGGATACAAGCAGCTCATCTGGCAACAATCGCAACCACAGATGCTGCTTCTCGTCTTCTTGCATAAAAGTGAGATCGGAACGAAAATTAGATATAATATGAGCCATAATCCCGGTGGTTGTGACTTTGGTGCTCCCAGAAACCAAGGACGTTTGAAAATCCTTGGTCAGTGTGTCAGTTCCATCCTTCCTTGTCGTCGCTGGTGACTGCTGTGACGGGAGTACCGCTGCTAGCTTTTCTTCACGCGAATAGACACGGTCCACATGTGGATCCTAATAAAAATCTTGAGATTATTGAAAAAGTTCCGTGGTAAATAGAAATACTAGTTTAAATGCTTGACGGTACAAAACCAGCGCACCGTCGAGCTCGCCATTCTGTTCGCGTTGGATGGCATTTCTGTAAGCTTGTAGCGCGGACAAAAGCTTTTCGGAAGGAGCAGTCGTATTTGGATGTACGAGATGCACACGAGCGGGCGGTGAGGAGCCTGACTGGGCAGAGGAACCATCGGAAACTGCTGCAGCCGTCTTACGGCTCTGGACTTCAGCTTTCCACTTCTCTCTGAATCGTGCAAGTTCGAGGGTGTCGGGCTGCGTGCCAGCCATATGACCCTAACCCTGTGGATTTACCGGCATTACCCACGTCTCTTCGGATACGTCAACCGTCCCCGCTTTTGATGGAAAGCAATAAGGACGAAGCCCTGCGCTGTCTCTCAATCGCTCAGAAGCACTTTGACGCAGGGAATGTCTCCTCGGCACGCAAATTCTGCCAAAAATCCATTTCTCTCTTCGAAACTTCCCAAGCCATCGCTTTACTGGCTTCCATCAACGCGGCACCCGAGTCCTCTACTTCTGGAGCTGCAAAAGCATCTGCAACTGAAGAACACCCGTCTGCGTCAGGCGTGAAACATCGGAGTCCCAAGCCTGGCAGTATACCAAACGGGACAGCAGGTGGTATAGGTGGTGGAAAACGGGAATATACCCCTGAACAACATGCCACCGTGAAGCGGGTACGAGCATGTAAGGTCACGGAGTACTATGAGATCCTCGGGTTGAACAAGGACTGTGAGGAGGCCGATATAAAGAAAGCGTATAGAAAGGTACGTGGCAATCATACTCGTGGTCAACTTCTCACAACCGTTAAAGTTGGCTTTGGCTTTGCATCCCGACAAGAATGGGGCTCCCAGTGCAGACGAGGCATTCAAAAGTTAGTTTAAATTGTGCATCCACCATGCAACGATTCACCATGACCACAGTGGTCTCCAAGGCCTTCCAGGTATTGTCAGGTATGTATTGTATTTAACCCATATGCAACGACCCCTCTCAGCGTGGATTCAGATCCGCAAAAACGTAGCGTCTATGACCGCAGTGGATCAGACCCAGAGTCGCGATTTGGAGGCATGTCATCGTCGCCGGACGGGTCGAACGTCAATCCTTTTGCAGGAGCTTCTTTTGAAGGCGAACTTAGTCCTGATGACCTGTTCAACATGTTTTTCGGGAACGGAGGCGGTGGTCCATTCGGTCCCGGTTTTGGAGGCGGTCCTGGTAAGCCGGTAGTTAAATGCACGGTTGCACGACATGGCCTCACTTCTTCAAGGAGTTTTCACGGCTACATTTGGTCCTGGTGGGTTCCGCACAATGAGAATGGGTGGTGGGCCGCGCGCAAGGAATACCCAGATGAATGACAGAAAATCAGTCTTTCTGCAGCTGTTGCCCTTGTTCATACTCTTTGGACTTTCTCTGCTATCAGCTCTGCCATCCCTTTTCACGACTGCGCCAACTCCAGACCCACGATACTCATTTCATGGCACTCCGAAGTACAATATCGAACGACATACAGAACGCCTTGGCATACGGTATTTTGTGAATGCAGCGGAATTCGCCAAGCATCCTGTTATCGGCGCCGAGATAGCACGGGAGAATGCAGGTCATACGAAAGGACAGAGAGGTCCAGGCATCGCTAGATTTGAAGGAAACGTGGAACAAGTATACACACAAGATTTATACCTGCAATGTCAGCGCGATGTCGACCGCAAGGAACAAAAAAAGCAGGCCGAGATTGGAATTTTTGGCATTGGAACTGACTGGGAAAAGGTGCGGCAGATTGAGCAGGAAAAGTCCAAAAGTTGCGAGGAGCTGAAGCGCTTAGGCGTGATCAGGGCATGAACTGGCTGGGGTAAATTATTTATTAGCTTGATATGATTTCACTTTCGTGCATAGAATATTCGTTAGCTTAGGATAATATACGCCATATCACTTATCGTTCACCGAAGGACTGTTGATTGCAACGGTGGATGAAAGTCTTACAACAACGGTAGCAATAAATCCAGCGTTTATGCAGGCGCAGCTGCTCTCGCCCTCTCCAGCTTAACATAATAAGTTTCCTGGCGTTCCACTGAGGAAAGCCTGAGATAATCAAACAAATGGTGTGCATATATCGACTCACGGGCCTTTAAGTGAACACCATACCTGCATTGTATGAGATGAAGTGACGCCAAAGATAAACGAGACTCACCAATACGCGTAAGCACCCGAAATGCCGAGGCTGAATGCACATCCGACATCGAGCCAGAAGCGTTTCCTGAGTTTTCCAGTGATGGGTGCAATGGGCATGGTTGTGCTGGTTGAAGGGAAATGTCGGACCTGCGGCAGCTTGACCAAACAAGGCGCCAAATACGGCAGGCCACAGCCAGCGGTGCCTCTACAGCGAGCGTCAGACTTATCCTCAACCCTCACCGCGCCCTTCCCTCCCCTCGCTACTCCAATCAAAGCACTTGTCCAATGGAGGATCCTTCCAGCTCAGGAGGTTGGCGTTTTGCTCAATGTTTCGGCGACAAGGGCGAAGTGGACGATATCACCGAAGGTTCGTCTCGTCTCGTCTGATCCCGCCTCTCCATGCGTCGCTCGCGTCCCATGTCGCAGGATCGGGTCCTTCCTCGTTCTCCAACGCATCGTCATGAGTATCCCTCTTACTAACTCATACTCTTGCATTGTTCTATCATAGCCGACATTATCTCGACCGTCGAGTTTGACTCAACAGGTAATTATCTCGCTACTGGAGACAAAGGCGGTCGTGTGGTGCTTTTCGAGAGAAATGAAATGGTCTGTATTGCTCACGGTCGCTCGATCCCTCGCTTCCCCGCTTCCCACTGTTGAACTTTCATACTAATTCTTAATTTATATCTTTCACATCCCTACCTCTCCAATCGTCCCGTCATCCAAACGCTCGATTGTATTCTCAAACGCAATATCTACTCCGCTCGCTGGGATATCTTGACGCAATCAGAAAAGGGGTTGTGAATATAGATTTTACACCGAATTCCAATCCCACGAACCCGAGTTTGATTATCTCAAGTCATTAGAGATTGAAGAGAAGATCAACAAGATCAAGTGGTGTAAACGACAGAACTCTGCGCATTTTCTACTGTCGACGAATGGTGCGTAGATCCTGGTACCAGAGAGTGCCGCGAATCTAATAACGGTCAAGACAAAACAATAAAGCTCTGGAAAGTGTTTGAAAAGTCATTGAAAGTTGTATCGGAATCCAATCATCACGACGGCCAACGTCAGCTACCTCTGCCTACGAGTCCCAACCATTTACGCTTGCCGCGTATGACTCAGCAAGATAATATAATCGCAGCGGTGCCGCGTAAAGTATATGCAAATGCCCATGCCTATCATATACACTCGATTTCTGTCAATTCTGATCAAGAAACCTATATTTCCGCCGACGATCTGCGGATCAACCTGTGGAACCTGAACATAAGTGATCAGAGCTTCAGTGAGTATTGGAATGACGTTTCATTATGTGCCAACTTGAATGATGCCCGTCAGATATTGTTGACATAAAACCAGTGAACATGGAAGAGTTGACAGAAGTCATCACGGCCACGGAATTTCATCCGGTACATTGCAATTTGTTCATGTATTCAAGTTCCAAAAGCAACATCAAATTGGCTGACATGAGAGAATCTGCCCTGTGTGATCGACACGTGAAATGTACGTCAAAAAAGGGGCTTCTCAGATAACGTTGACACCTAGAGATAGGCTTTGAGGAAGAAGAGGACCCGTCAACACGTTCCTTTTTCTCCGAAATTATTTCATCCATCTCCGATGTCAAGTTCAGTCACGATGGCCGGTATATCCTTTCACGAGACTATCTGTCACTGAAAATTTGGGACATCAACATGGAGTCACGGCCTGTCAAAACAATTTCCATCCATGATAATCTGCGCGGGAAACTCTGTGACCTATATGAAAATGATTGTATATTTGATAAGTTTGAATGCGTTTGGGGCGGTGATGACAAGTATGTCTTCCGAACACGTGCACGAAACTAGCGATGCTAATTTTACAAGACATGTGCTGACGGGATCGTATCACAACTACTTCCGAATATATGACACCGAGACGCTGAATGACGTGCTGCTTCAGGCGGACAAGTCTGCATTCAAGGTCAAGAAACCTGGTGGACCATTGGCAGGAGGAAAGTTGGGAGCGAAGAATGGACCGAGAGGATTGCGTGATGCGATCCAGCTGGATACGGTTGATTTTAACAAGAAAATTTTGCACATGAGTTGGCATCCAAGGGAGAATACCATTGCTGTAAGTCAAGGCTTAACTCGCACGATATCTTGATTAAAGCCTATTCAGATCGCAGCAACAAACAACCTCTTTTTGTATAGTGCTGCTACATGAAAGCATGTATCATTTACAGTCCATGCTTGATTGCATGCGCGACACTGAGAGACGGACGAACATACGACCAAACGGACAAAGACTATTATTCTGTGCGAACATCTGACTACGTTTCACGTCTCAACGATACAGCTCTTTTAAATCTTGTCTGGGACATCTACAGGCGTTAAGACAACTTGGACCCTTTTAATAATCCGTGAGACATACTTCCTCTTGTTTCTTTTCCCCTGCTACCCAACTTATACCCATTTGCATTTCTGTCTCTCCTTGTTCCCTAATCTGTCACATATAACCAGACGCTCGTCCACATCCATCATTGCTTTTCCTGTAGAACCCATTATATCATCCGACGGCTCTTTTGGGGCGTGTTTCTGCCTTTTAGGAACATAAAGAATGTAAATTTTGATAATAATTAATATCTCGTGTGGATTCATTCATATGATTATGCTTCGATTGAACAAAGGAATCGATAAGCGCCACCGTCACATCTTCAGTTTAACCACATACATCAACTCATACCGTTGAAATGGGTGACATATCGAACATGCCCCAAGTGCTGGGCCTGTGCGACACCTGCAGCAATGAAAAACGGGACGACGGAAGCGACGCGCCGTTGCTTCGTTGTTCAGTGTGCAAAAACCGCTTTTACTGTGTAAGTACAAATTCCCTTTTCATGTTTTTCGAGGTCGCTGAGGCATGCCACAACACAGAGCGCAGCTTGCCAGACACAAGATTGGAAGGAGCACAAGCACGGTTGTTCCGCTTTGTCATTCGATGGATTAGGATCCGTCCAGATCGAGAGTGGCCAAGCGCAGAAGGTGATTCAAGATTATGCCGCTCTTTTGGAGGCCTGGTCAGAACAACAGCGGATCAAGAACTCTGGAGGGGCGCAGCACAAGTTTTCCTCTTCGCGCTCGGTGGCTGCGAGGGCTTTGATAGGTAGCGTGATGTGTTTTTTGCCCATCTGAGCGCTATGAAAGATAAAAACTTATCGATAGATTTTATTTTTCCCGACGACTTGCAGTACAAGCGCCACCCGCCCTCTCATGCCAATTATCCGTATCGATCGACGCTCATGCTTGCAGCAAGAACAGGACTTGTAGAGCTCGTGTTACAGTTAGGGGTCAAAGAACGAATGACCCTTGCAAAACGTATCAACGCAGCCAGGATACCTGCAAAATGGACCCGCCTTTTTGGACCTAAGATTGTGGCTCGTCCAGGAGATCTTGCACCATGCGAGTACGAAGTATTTGCAACTCTTGCACCGGCGTTTCTCCTCCACGGAGCAAGAGATAGATTGGATCCGATTGCAAAGCTATCAATGGAAGACAAAGATTTTTGGGTCATGCTGTCCGAAGCTTATAAAGAGTTGTGGGACGCTCCGCGAAGTATGGTATTCAAAGAATTGTGAAATACATTGGAATCTTGCACATAGCAAGCTGTAACGAACAAGCGAGTATTATGCCATAAATCGGTCGTGCCTTCAGGTAGTAGTAAGATGTACGAGTATGTCTTCCATCGCGGGACGGGCCATAGCATCAAGGTTCCAACAGTTCTGTAAGCACGTCCAGGTAGGAAGTGCAATCTGGTCTGGTTGCTTCAGAAGAGCGCATAGACCTTTGGGGTTGGTCGAAGTGCATACGCGCCCGCGGGCGGCGATGTCCTGTCGTGTGTACACCTGGGAACCTGTTAGAATACTGCTTCAATTCGGGAATTATCTCTCACAGCATATGCCGAGGCAGCAAACGAATAAACATCTGTATTCTTGCAGGGCCTAAAGACTTCGGATTCACCTTCGAACTGAATTTCTTCCAATGGTTTGTATGGAAGCGAACTACGCGGCGGCACATTTTGTCCGAATTCTAGAGCGGCCGCTGTCTCGAGGTTGCAAGTCCCGATATCCGTAATAGTGACTTCACCAGAATCGGTGATCATGACATTATACTACTAACGTCTGATAAAGGTCGTTCATTGATTGACTGATAGACTTACCGGGCAGAAGTTGCCGTGAATTATATCATGACTGTGCAAATAGGCTAATCCTTCGCCCATCTGCCTGACCTTGGGGAAGAAAAAAAATGATTTGAGTGGATATGCCATGGTTGTTGTTCATACTCACTAATTTGGCTAAGACTGTATGAGAATCCGATTTTGTCGAAACGTATTCGAGGATGTTGCCGTTCTTCCACCAGTACGAAAGGAGATAAACGCTTGAATCCAATTCGAAGATGAAACTGGGGGAAATGATAGGATGATTGTAAAGGCCTGTAGATTTGCGCCTTAGAATCAAGCGGCACATGTTTTTTGCCGTCTGAAAACTTGTAAGCCCATCAAGTCATGTGGTCATCGACAAACCCACGTCATCGAGAGCTTCGTTTTGATCATTTGCCCGAGGAAGCTTGATGACTCGTGCCGCAAATTTGGTTCCCCTAATCCTACAATCAGTAATTGCAGCGAAAGTCAGGATTCGAATGCCTACATCTGTATGTTGAAAGGAAAATGTCGTCCATGGTCGAGAGTTCCGTTGTAATTCATTGAACAAAACACGCAGTGGTTCTTCATCTGCTAGTGGATGTAGAATGCTGTCGCGGAGGGTTTTATCGCTGTGAGAAATGCTATGCATATGTAGCAAAGATTTCTCGCAGACAGAGACGATATCATAAGAGGCCATTGTTACTTGTATAAATACAGAAATGCAGTCGGCGTCGAGGTGCCAATAGGCAGTTACGAACACAGCACCTATACAGCATTAATGCATGAAATGTAGTGGTTAGGGTATCTGGCTGCGAAAGGCAGCTGCTCTGCATAGCTTGAACAAGTAATTTACATAACCTTGTGAAAGAAGGTTACATATCCACAAACAGTGATAAAAAAGGTTTATGCGTACTCCTGGACAAAGTAACGGCTGGTGATTTCAGATCACAGTCGAGGACCGACATGCTCTGGAAAGAAAACACCTTGGCCGCATGTTAACTGGAAGATGCGTACAATGACGCGGGGCGATGACTAGACGAATTCCCAGCAATATGTATCCCGAACGAATAGGTATTTAATGGTGTGGTCCCGCGAATATTTGAATATTCTTTTCCCTCAGCGCTCGGGGGAATCTCGATTAGATGCCGTTGCAATTACTGGATAAACAAATATGTTGACGAGCATGCCAGATATGACTTACAAATTTATGCAAGGCTGGGCGCTGAATGATCCCGAGTGAGTGAGCGCTCCAGCCGTTACACGTTATGATGTTCCAAGCGCCGATCCACCAGGCATTTTTCAACAGTAGTCCTATCTAGGAAAGTTGTGCCCACGAATCCTTATCTTGACCAATGGCAACTGCTGAATTCTCAAACCTTCGCAAGAAACGGACTAGAAAGGCTGGTGAGTCGAAGTCAATTCTCTGCATATCTTGTCAGCAGCATCCCAACCAGTCTTGAGCCACGCTATGAGAATACCCTTTTGATTGAAGAAATCCAGCCATTGAGGGATGGGAACGCCAGGAAAAAAATAGCTCAAACAACAGAACGTTACAACCGGGACGGGGGCTGAAAGAGCAGATCATACGAGAGCCTGTACTTCTTGGCTCATGCAAACTCTAGCACTCCGCGGGCTTATGCTACTCGGATCGATATACTATGTCCCCACTATGTATAGGAAGATCATTAATAATTTCAAAGTATGTGTAAAATTAATAATTTACCATGATGAATGAATTCTCATGCGTTTTTGCAGCTGAATTCAATTCCAACAGTCCCTGCTTCGGGCCTGTTAGGTTCGTATATCGGAGCGTATCGGTTCTTGAATCATGCCAAGGAAATTGTGCAGGAGGGCTACGACAAAGTGACCGAGTGTTGAAAGTGCATTTTTCTACATTCTGACAAAATGACAGTACCGTGGCTTTCTTTTCAAAATGCCCATGATGACGCAGTGGATGATCGTCGTTTCTGGATCTGATAAGGTTGACGATATCGGACGAGCAACGCATGACGTTCTTTCACTGCGACGCGCCCTGGAAGAGGTTGGATGCGCCTCGCCGCCCTCACTCCATACCATCTGATCGGCTTTGTGACATAGGTTTTGCATACAAGTTTAACATTTGGCCCTGAAACGCTCGAAGATGCGTCTTATATCGACGCGGTCAGAATGCCGTTAACGCGAAATATTGGGACAAAATTCTAGGAAATCCAGGACGAGATCACGGTTGCCTTCACCCAGCACATCTCGGTTCCCACCGACCGTAAATACTTCTGTACATTTCTTAGGACTGCGATAGTGACTAGCCTTAGAATGGACAAGAATAAAGGCTTATTCAACCATGATGGATATCGTCTGCAGGGCGAACAACAGGATGCTAGTCGGATTGCCGCTATGTATGTGTGCCTTTCTTCTAAAACAATTCCTAATCCAGGTCGCACAAGGTCGCGACCCGGACTACTTGGCACTTAACAAGCGATTTACTTTGGATATTGTCAAGGCGGGTAAATTTCTCAGCGCTTTCCCGTCCTTCTTAAGACCGTACGTGTTGCTTCATTACCTAGATAAGTTCTTAACCCATGTTTAGCATTTTGGCTCATTTCTCGAGCGTAGCCAGCGGAATCGAGCGTGGGATGAGGCATCTAGGACCATTAATTGATGAGTATCTAAAGCAAGAGACTCAACACGGAAAGGACTGGCCAGATAAATCAGTAAGTGTATATAGTGCTGTTTACTCTAAGTTCGTTCTCACTCTTCTCGTCAATAGAATGACATAATTACATGGCTATTTGAGGTGTCGAAAGGACGCCAGTCTTCTATTCGGACGATAACCACGCGCATTCTCTTCATCAACTTTGCGGCAATCCATATGACATCGATAGTGTGTATATTTTTACGCCATTGTGCATTTCGGTTACCCTCCACCAGGCGCTGACTAATGCCTTGCTTGATTTGGCCATACATCCGGAATACGTACAACCTTTGCGTGAGGAATTAGAGACCATAATCGGGGAAGAGGGGTGGACCAAGACCGCCGCCGCAAAGTTGAGCAAATTAGATAGCTTCATTAAAGAGTCACTGCGGTTGTCGCCAAATAGTGCATGTATGTTGTTCAAGCCGCTCAATTCTCCGCTGTGTCTACCATGAATTTTCAGTTATCATGATTCGCAAAGTATTGAAAAACTTTACTTTCTCAGACGGCACCACGGTCCCTGCAGGAAACTTCGTGTCTATTCCGAGTGATTGTATCCATACTGATCCAGTAAGTGGCCTTGTTGCCTGCCATTCTTCGGTCGTTGCAGCTCCAATACAGGATAACTATGCCAATGCCGAAACCTTCGATGGTTTTCGCTTTGATAAGATGCGCAAGCGAGAAGGAGATGATTCCAAGTACTTGCTTGTCTCTCTCGATCTTGATTACCTTCTGTTTGGTCATGGCCGTCATGCCTGGTAAACGAGTCCCCTTCTTCGTTACTATTAGCTGACTATGGCATCCACTTAGCCCCGGTCGGTTTCTTGCGGCCAATATACTGAAGATTGGGCTTGCCCACATTCTCTTAAATTATGATGTCAAGATGCCTGACAATGATGGACGCCCTAGAAATAAGTGGTTCGGACGAAACTGTCTGCCTGACCCGACAGCGGATGTTTTGTTCATGAAGCGCATTTGAGAAACATTATTATGCAGTTACTTGTGTACAATTTAGCCTGCCTTGCAAGAATATGTTAGAAGCTACTTTTCCAGACATTATTGCGGTCGTCCCACCAACTTTTTCAACGAGAATTTTATCATTGCGTTTACATCCTAACGAGTAAAAAATGTTTGCGTATCTCAAAGCGTCGCCCTGATGGAAATTTGAAAGGTTGACGTTCTGCATAAGCAAAGTAGTGAGATTGTTCTCGCCGTGTTGTTTAACGTCCGTGCATGTCGGTGAAAGCATGCAAGACGTAGATAATCGCGGCTGACTCGTTTGAGTTTCGAGTTTGCGAATGTATAGCCAGTTATTTGGCACTGTTTTGGCGCAAATTGGTGCAACCGCCATCATTTCCTTCGAAATAATTGTGTAGGATCCAGGGTCGTAGCACAAATGGCCTCTCGCAGGCTAGCTGATACGGCCATCGGTATTCCAGCCAATGCAACAGCTATTGAATTCCCCAGGTCCGACGGCAATTCACATCAATGGCCGACAAATACCACCTGCATAGTCGATGGTGATGGTCAAGTTAACTACATGCACCCACTTGATTTGGATGCGCCTACATCTGTGAAATGGCGCTTGCAGGTTGCTCGAGCGATAGCGATGGACAAGGGGATGCCAGGTACTGCGGTTTGTCATGCTTGTGCATGACTGTGCTCACTGACATCATCAGAGAATCAAGAATATGTATTGGCTGGCTGGCCTGAGGGATACAAACTATTTGATCATAATAAAGGCTCAGCAAATAATCCTCGGCACGACGTCTACCTGATTGGTATGTCTCGATTTCCACACGTACAAAGCCTGATATATATGCACCGTCGTCGTAGGATCGTCAAAGGGTCGGTTTCGTTCAGTAAACGAGTTTATTCCTCATGCTATATGGCTTTTGCGCGATGAATCTATGGTACATGCAAGTTGCCTTTGCAAGTATTGCTCGAAAAAAGCGCAGAAGGAGATCACAGCATCCATGTCCAACATTCTACGCTCGTCTCCGACCAGTCAATCGCCCAGTCCAACTCGAGTAAAAACTGTCCGAGAAAAGAGACCTCGCCAAAGTGTACCGATGAGACCTCGTGACCGAATGCGCGACACAAGAACATATGCTGCTATACAGAGAAGGGCTGAGGTCACAAAACAAGCAATGCTTGTTGAGCGAAATTCAGACCTGAGGGCGATTTTTTCCAAAACGGATATGAAGCTCAAAAGGTGGTTTAGAGAAGGAGAACTCGTATGGTGTGCGCTGGATCGATCTATTTCAAGTCCGGATCAACATGAGGATGCCTCTATCAAAATTTGGCCTGCGCTTGTCGATGAAATAAGACTCAAGTCGCGTGCCATATCCCGTGACGGTGTATCAGATGTTCATGCATCTTCGAAGATGGATGTTGAAGAGGACGATGTCAATTTACAGGAAACGCCCTGGACTGTACAACAATATTACTCCTACAAAGTGCATTTGCTCGTGGTTAACAAGACCTTGGTTATACCAGACGAGAAGATTCTGCCATACCAAGCATACGTGCCACATCCCGAATTGGTTCACGCCTTGCAAGCGTATCCCCCGGAAAAACTCGATTTCAACAGAGATACGATGCGCTACTTTGACCCCTGTACGGATCGCCCGATTGACTTCAGTTCTGCGGTCGCTCCATATGCCATGGGACTACAGATTGGCTCTGTGCTTTCCTCCTTTTGGTGCTTGACCGATGAATGGACTTCGACCTATCCTGTTCCTCAGCGGCATCCGCCACCTCCCGAGCCTTCGACAGCAACATCCCTCCAGGATGCCATTGTTCAAGCTCATCGACATAATGCGGGTATTGCGATGGAGCCTTCTTCTCCTACGACATTAAACCGCAATGGGATACATATGCCAGAACCTGGGACACTGGTGACGCAAGTAAGGTATCAAGGTTTGTGGTGGGGTGGAGAGCGGATATGGGCAGACGATTTTATTCGGCTAAAGGTGCCTCGTCGTTCCCTTGCGCCCAAGGGTGCAGACAATGTATATCTGCCATCAGGACCAGGAAAAACGGCTAGAGAAATGTGGATACGACAAGGTCGCGACCCATCAGAGCTCGGTGCAGGAGCGCGAGGAATCTTCATGCGACTAGATGGTTTGATGGTTGTTGATGTCACACAGCCTGACGGGAAAGTCAAAAAAGAATGCAGAGCTTGTGGGATGCTCTATGAATTGGCAGATCTAGATTGGGAGGACCCAGAACAGAGAAAGCGAAAGCAGGGTGGTGATACTTCTTCAGGAAGCTCTATCGAAGCTCTATATACCAATGGCTCCTCACAACAGAAAAGTGCGCTTGCCGCTCCATCATCAGCACCATCGTTATCGCAGGCAACCACGCCACTGGCCGGGTCGGATGGTTCGGAACCCGCGCCATCCCGTCCGCCGAAGGCTCGTTATCCGCTACCAGATGCCCCGGAAGGCTATTGGTTCAGGCCTATTCTTCCCGAAGGGCACGAGGCCGTAATCTCCCTGAGTCTGATTAGCGGACGGTATTACCCGCGAATACTGTCACACCCGATGTTAGATGATATGATGCGGAAAGCGCTGGTAACACCGCCGGGACAAGGAGGGTTGTTGGAGTCGAACAATTTATGGGCATTGGAGGGGCTGTCGGCAGGGTTCTACAATTCGGTGGATCCGACGCATTACAGAGCAACGCGGTCGGTGATGGTTGAGGAGGCAGATCGGTTGGCGAGAGAGCAATTGGAGGGATACACGGCGCGACAGGGGCGGGAAGAGAACAGTGAAATGGAAGTAGATGGATGATCAGGGTGTAATGTATTTTACGGCAACTGGCTGTGACGCCTGCTAAGTTAACTGGCCTGTGCTCGACGTCGTTGGCCGTGCCTTCCTCTCGCTCTCGCTCCAGCTACGCTGGGTACACGGCGCGACAGGGGCGGGAAGAGAACACTGAAGCGGAAGTAGACGGGTGATCAGGGTGTAGTACTTTACGGCAACTGGCTGTGACGCCAGCTAAGTTAACTGGCCTGTGCTCGACGTCGCCAGCAGCGCGGACCCATGCCCCGCCCCAGCCTCGCTGCGTCCCCGTATTCGTCCCCTTCTTCCTCCAGAGTCTCCCTTGTTCGGCAGGATGAAGGCGTGTTCTTTACCGCGTTCCAAGGACCAAAACCTCACCTCTCACCCCTCTTACTACAGATGACGAAACTATCACTGCTTCACGCGCCCTATCCGCGACGAAGCTGGGAAAACAAAAGGGTAGCCAGGAGTGCGTACTATTCACCATACCGTTTATGCAGCATCCCAACATCCGCGCAAGTGATTCTGATCTCCGTTTGCTGGCCATCTCTACGCATATGACCGAGCTTTCTTATGCAATATCGGACATCCAAACGCGCATTTTTGGTGTGCCTGTAGTCGATGAAATTGAATTACTGCTCATACCTTTCCTCTAGAAATACAGGAGTTGCGTCACAGGTCTCAAAGCTCAGGCGATGCAGCTATTACAACCAGTATTATCGACCAATCACTTATGAACCTTAATGAACGTCTTGAAAGCGTCGAAAAGGGCGTAAAGACCATTAATGAAGCCCTTGAACCGATGCAGTCACGCACATGTAAAACTGATGCCTCATCGAACAACCTGGGGGAAATTACCATCATCTTAAGAAAGCAGAGTGCATTAATTGCCGAGTGGGAGGCTGTTCGAGATGAAAGCGACGTATTGCGAGAGGAACTCAAGGAAGACAAGTGGTTGACAGTGTTCAGGACGGTTACTGACCAGGCGGATGGAATGATGTCTAGTCTGGAAAAGGCCGTCAACAGATGTCAGGTATGCATTCGTATAAATATGCAACTTGAATGCTGACGGCGTCTAAGGAATTTATATGGCAAGTGCATAAACGGGGCGCTGCAGATTCTCAAACCCATTTGCATTCTCCGCTGTCAATCTCCCGGGCCGATCACCACGCCATCAGTTTAGAAGTGTTTAGTTCCTTGTTAGGGTCTTACGAAGCCAAGAAGAAGTATGCGGATTTCCTATGTTTATCTCATGCCTTAAATGACCCGGATGTAGACATTATATGCCAGCAACTTCAAAGGTTCTCTCTATAATAGACAAGGGTGTGCGCGATCGTGTAACGAAGAATGGCGAAACTTTACGAAGGCATGCAGAATCAGCTCAACGATGGAAGAATCTACGAGAGCGGATATCAAGAACGGACACAGATATGGAGATGGTTCGCAAGCTTTTGACAAACGCAGATGTTGCTCACAGCGATGCCGGCTCAAGTACAGTATCTCTCAAGAATTCCTTCGGCACACCGGAAAGCGAAAGCAAGCCTAAATCCAGTTCGTCGAAGAAGCTCGCACGTTCAATTTCACCTTTTCGTAAAATTGCACGGAAAATCGCCGGATCAGCACGACAGTCGCCGTCCCATGTAACTCCACCTCAACTACCACCTGTCACGCCTCTTACGATAAACAAGAATAATGGACCGCGCTCTCCGGCGTCTGAACCACCACCTGTTACGCGAACGTTGCGGCGGCAGAGGTCTTCTATACTGGTCGATCAGGCAGGCAATTCTCAAACACCTCCCCGACTAGGACATAAGCACAGTCACAGCCTCGAAACGGACTCGCCTACCAAAGTGGATGTTCTTAAAGGCCGGTCTCAGACCAACAAGCAACGATGGAATAGCTCTACCAAGTTGGAAACAGAAGAACGATCATTGACAGTAAAAGGGACCCCAACCAGACGTGCACCGTCAGTGTTAGGATCTTATTCCCTAGGCAATGGCGCCCCACCTGTCCCACTGGTAAGCACTCCATATCGTCGGAGCCTTTCACGAGCGTCGATGGCATCTTCAAGACCGTGGTCTCCTATCACATCGTCGGGTTCGACATCTCTGTCGTCAATTCACCCACCTCTAATGCCGATCTTCCGTCCACCTTCCCGTGCTCAGACTCCTGCTCATGCGATAGCATCCGCTATTGCGGCAACACCACGATCTCGACCAAAGACACCAAGCTATATACCAGCACCTGCCAAACGTTCGATCTCAGCGCCTTATTACAGCCTTGCTGATGATAATCTCTCACCCAAGTCACGTCCCTTTTCACCCTCGCTCTCTGGCTCCGGAGCTAGCCCTAATTCATGCGGTCACGCTTCTACACGGCCGCCAAGCCGATCTATGATACCTATACCCAGTCTCCAGTTGTCCTCTACGTCTCGCCCGTCTACTTCTTTGTCAAATTATGATCAGCCTGAGAGCCTTTCAACCTCCGTATTTAAAACGGCAGCAGCACGTGCTCAAACGCCAGAAGCTGCATTACGTGAGAAGTTGCAACATGTGCCAGTTTATCATGGAAGCGTTGGGCCTCGATCATCCATGCGGCCCATGAGCAGGGCGCCACCTTCGAGCTACAAAGACGGAACGCCCAGTAGGATGCCGTCCAGAGCACCGTCTCGTTCCGGATCATTTACACCATCGCTAGACGGATTGCCTTTGCACGAGTACATCGTTGGCAATGGCAAGGATCCCTTGGACGTTGAAGTAGCGGCCATTGTGAACAACATTCCGCACGGCTTATTGATCGAACGTGTCGACCCGCCTTTGCGAAAGGCTCCCAGGGAGGGAGAGGAGATCAAAGCACAGTATGCATTTTCAAATGCTTTGAGCAAGAAAATTGTCACCTGCCGCTTGACTACGATGACCCGATCTGGCAAGACTGGAGACATGACAACAAAGAAAGTCATGTGTCGTGTTGGTGGAGGTCTGTCGTTTTTAATCTCGACATATGGGTGGGTTGACTAAACGATGATTTTTCAAGGTTGGCAGGATCTGAGCCATTACATCCTGAATCGCCAAGCCGGAATGTGATAACAACCAGCATTGCATTGTTCTCGTAGTTGGTACATTATACATAAGTATGCTGGAATCCGGTATTTCATAATAAATTGATGATCAGGAGACGGATATAAAGACAGCCCTGCAAGGCGGCCACCACGTTGCACAACTCCGCTGCTTTACACAACATTACGCCTCTTCCTCCGCCCGCCCACCGTCCGTCATGTTGACGTTTCCTACAACCCCCAACCGACACAAAGATAAAGACGTTCATCACGCGCATGATCATTCTCCCGCTCCGTCGATCAAAAGCGCGTCGTCTTCGGCGAAGAGCAAGCGTACTGTTTCGATGCACAGTCCCGGAAAACTGGTGAAGAAAGTCAAGAGCTCGCTACGCCGCATTAGCGATCATGTGACGAACCATAAACATCGGTCGCCTTCAGAGAGCGGGCTGGCGGTCATCGTCCCGCTGACGACGAACCCTCTTCTTGCGCCGCTGGAGGGCACAGCGGTGCACGACCATGCCACCACCACTCCGATTGGTCCACAACCGGGGGAGCCCGCCCCAGCCAAGACGTCGTGGGAAGAAAAACGTGATAGGCACGTTGCGCGCCGCACTCGAAGTTTGAGTTTCATTTCTGGTTTCTTGCCGCGGACTCGCTCCAGCTCGCGCGCTGAAAGCGTATCTACCACTGTCGAGCACTCTATCTCAGACTCGGGAACTTTGGCAAGTGAAGAGCTAACTCAAGGTCCAGAAGAGAAGGAGCAGCCGCTACAACTAGAACCAACTTTTGATCTGCCGCAGTATCAGCTCGTCGTCGTTGAAGAAAGCACCGCCGAAGAAGAGCAAGTGGCAGAGGAAGAGATGGATCTTGATTCTCTGGAGCCTCCTCCCATTGCGGATGGGTCAGAGGCGATGGAGGGCTCTTACGCCTTGGAGCCACCCGACTCGCCCGACGTGATCACGGAACCCGAGGTTCCTGATCCTTTCCTCGTCGATGACGAGGGCGATGCTCTCTCTGAGGAGGAACGCGATGCTGCTGCGAGGGCTCCAGTAGAGGCCATTTCTGAATCTCACGAACAGAACAATACTCCGGCACACGAGATCTCCTTGTTGCCTCAAGAGACCTCGGCAGCTGTGACGCCCGCCGTATCACCTTCACCAGTGGTCGATAAGGATGTCCCAGCTTTGCCCTCCACGGAGAGCGAGAAAGAAGAAGCGCCGGAATTGTTTGTCCCGGCCTTGATCGCGCCCAGCATGTTTCTTCCAATACCCAACGTACGCCGCTCTTTCATCTATAACCAGTTAACGTGGTACCTATCTAGATCAATCATGTATTATATGTATGCTAGACGGACCCTTTGACTATTCTACTTTCGAAATATATTTATCCGCCTGAGAAGCGGCCCATACGAGATTTGACTGGAGATTGGCAGCGCAGTGACTTTCATACGCTCGTTGTAAGTGATCTTGTTGACCCTTGAAGGGTGTATCGAAGGTATTGAATGTGAACTATGTAATCTCAATTTTGTAGATGACCAACAGTTGGCGCGCACTGGCCAGGATGGCACGAGATCGACTGGTCACTGCAAATCCAGAAGATTTGACTTTGATTTTGAATGTAAGCCAAAATCGCTGAGACAAACTGCAGAAAAAAGTCGATTGTTTTCGCCTTTAGCTTTGGTATATCAGGTTATCCAGCCTTTCGCGCCTTCGCCTCTTCAACCAAACCTCAGCGGAATGCACCAATCTCTTTGCCGTGCTCAACGCGATAGAGCCGCCCGACGCCCGCGCCTGGCTGTTTGACAATATACTGCCCTTCGAGTTGGACGTCATGCACGCGCGTTTGAAGTATTGGGCCTGGTGACCACATGGGCTATCTGGACGCTCTGCACGCGCTCCTGCGCGAGTGTAAAATCAAAGCGCGCCAAGCCGGACGCCAAGCAGCGGCGCTGGCAGCGTCTAGGGCAAAAGCGGGCGCGACTCTGACAGCCACTGCCCATGCTACCACCGACGGAAGCGCGGTAACGGCAACCATGTGGAAAGAGCGGGGTGTAAGGATATGTCTCATCATGGCATCACAGTTGATGGAGATGAATGTTTGTTTGTTTTTTTTTTCCTTTGTGCAAGATATATTTTAGTCCTAATAAGCATCCTACGTAACATATAGGATATAGCGGCTGCGACGAAGCTCATGGAGCCCTTGTGTCAGCAGCCGGACCACGCTGTGACGGCAGACGGCGCGCAGCAGGATGCACAAAATACGTCTATTCCTGCCCTTCGTTCTGTCGTGGGGAGAATGTACTTGCAGGCGGGAAACCTGCACCTGGCGGCAAGACATTTCTCTGAAGTGACTCAAGATCCGTCTGCGGACGCGACGATGAAAGAGATGAATGCGGCACTCTTTGCCTGTGCCGACGGCCAATGGGAGAAAGCGACGATTATACTTGGTGAATTGCTCGAGAAGGATGCGGATAATTTTGTCGTATGTAATCATATTCTCATTGAACTTTGTGAGAGGTATATATAAAAAATCATCATAATCTGACAGGCAGCGAACAACAAGGCTGTTGCTCTCCTAGGTCAAGGCAGGGTGCGAGAGGTTAGTGTGCTGAATCAATACATTTATTTACCTTGGGTCGCTAATGAGATTTTCAGGGCATCGCGATACTAGAGAACGCACTACAGACATCGCCATCCAGCGTCGTGGTGGCTGAGCCTTTCTTGTTCAATCTTGGTAAGTAATAGCTTTCGTTACATGATCTTGGAATCTCATTCAGTGTGCAGCCACCTTGTATGAGTTGCGTTACGCTGGTGCCATTGAAAAGAAGCGCGACTTGCTAGTTGAAGTCGCCAAGTGGAGCGGAGATGGATTGAAAACATCTTGCATGAAAATGCCAACCAGTTAGCCATAACTTCAAAAGGGGTATGATACTTTTATCCATTCGGTATAACGTAGTTTGGTATATACACCTGGCTCTCAATAGATATATGGGATAAATTTATACTTGACCACTTGGCAATAACGATCCCAATCCTCACCATACTTTCTGGAACACCTGGAAAAATCTGGTCAGAATATCACGACCAGAACGCAAGAAAGACAAACCTTTCAAAGTCCCGTGAACAGCGATGGATCAGAACGGTGATGAAGAACACAGAGTAAAAATATGGGATGATGGAGGCAGGACCAATGCAAGCGCCCCACAAAAAACTCATTACCCAATCCGCAACGTAATTGGGCTTGCGGGAGTATGCCCACCATCCACTCGTTAGTAATCGATTTCTTTGCGCCGTCAGCAAAAACACTTTTGCCAAGTAAAGATGGCTTACCCGTGTTTTGTTTGGATAAATGTGGGATTGGTTACCGTATTCCAGGGCAGCTGGGGAAATGTTTTACGATATTTATAAATCCCTTGAGTTTGCATCTTGAAGTGACTCTTTTGTGCCATGCACGTGTCCCAACTGCATTTTGCTTGTAAGCGTCACGTCGCAAGCAAGAACGACGTACTGACACATAATACGCGGTCAACAATGTTCCAAATAGAAACCAATATGTGAACGTCGAAAAGCGGTAGTTTTCTGGGTCATGCGATGCCATGTACACAACGGAATATATATAGGACTAAAGAATAGTCAACGTTGTTCGAACACGTGCTATAGATAGTACTCACAAAAGGTACGCCGGCCAAATTCCAGAAAATGACCATAAAGCCCCATCTGACAACAACGCTTTAAAAGAGGTGAAGATAACTATACGATCACATACTTTTCGTGATACATGTCCCATGTTTGAGGAATACACTCTTCACCTTTCGCACTGGACTCGAATCAGCATTGTTTCATGGTATGAAAGTAGCCATACATACCATGCATTGATATAAAAGCCAGTGGCTAGGCACATGAATAACATATTCTGAATTGAGGTCAAGAATGAGCACCTCTAGCACACCAAGTTGCACCTACCGGGGTAATATAACCGTAGTTCTCATACTGCTTGCATGCTCCAGAAATGGACATGAAAAAAACTAGGACCCAGGGAATGCGAACCTCCGCCCACATTTTAAGATCAACTGGTCCGATACGAGGATTGAGAGAAGCACCCATGAAGACGTCATAGATGAAGTTTCCGGACATGCGAAATTGGGTGTTAGTCCAGACTGCAATGAAATACATTCCAAACGAAACAGCAAAGCCCCAAATCATTGCGACAGTCATTAGGTGGCCAAAATTGTCGATGATTTCAGTAAGGCGGAATATTCGCGTGTAATGTAAGACGCCGGCCGTGACCAAATTTGCATACAACGATGTTAGAGCGTTGCAGTTATACATGTGTGTCTTGTATCCAAGAGAGGGGACAGGCAGTCCTTCTTGCATATATCCTGGCATGATCCAAGCAAGGAAAAGCTGGAAGAAAATGTTCCCGGAGTACACCTTCCAGGCATACCAACTGGGACTAGCATCCTAGGTGCTCGGATGGAGCTATCTGTTAAGCACCTTGGACGAGGTGACGTACCACACGGATATGTTCCCACATTCTCCACAGAAATGGGACAATGTCGTCGAGTGAAGTTGGGAAGACCAACTTGCCATCATAAAACCATAGGCAGATCCAGAGATAATACATTAGGACAGGAAAACCAGTCATGATGGCAAAAACACCCCATGGGCCTCCAAATTCATACCTAGGAAGAAAGAAGACGCGTTTTTTGACATGTCGACGCGCGAAGAGCTTATGCTGCTTACGTCTCGTGTGTATCTAGACGTTGGTCTGAAGCCTTGCCTTCATCGGTGATTACGACGGTGCTGGGCTCGGACCCAACATTTCTTTTGCGAAGGCCGTCGGAAGAGGCCATTTTGTCGTTCGCTTCACGAAAAAGCGATTTATTTAAATAATGGTGTCGAACCACAAAATTAGACATGCCATAAAGGACCACAACAACAAATACTAACAACCACTTGCGTAAGCTTCCATCTGGCCTGGAAACGAAATGGCATCGTCTGTTTTCTACAAGTTCAAGTCGCAGAAAGATGAATCTCGAGTGACATTCGATGGCACTGGAATTTCAGTGTTTGATCTGAAGCGCGAGATTATATTAGCGAACAGTATGAGCAAGGCAAACGACTTTGACCTCGTTGTCTACGACGCAACATCAAGTCAGGGTGCGCCACGCGCTTTTCTTGTCTTCGCTGCTTGACACCTCTTCGCATTAGAGTATAAGGATGATTCGCAAATTATCCCCCGGTCCTCCTCCATTATTGTCAAGCGAATGCCTGCTCCCAAGGCTGGAAAAGGGAAAGCATCGTATTACGCTTCAGGTGCTCTGAATGCTCTCCCTTCATCAGAACCAGCAGGCAGGCCAGGCTCGGGCAGCGGGATGACATGGCATAAAGGTGCCATGTCAAAGCGATTTGACGTCAAAGAGGAAAATGCGCCGAGCTCATCGACGGTATGCAAGTCCGTTTCTGACGATTAGCCGTGGTCTTAGTCTTCTTAGCCTGCTCCTATGTTGTCGTCCATTACGAAAGATGATGAAGCAGCTGCAATGGCTGCCATGTTCAAGGCCCAGACTGAGAACTGGGAGGAAACCCAGGAAAAGATGTCTCAGTTAGTGTCGTCCCTTGTGGATTTTGTCTGTGTAGTAGTCCTTGGTCTAATGAACAAAACCTCTTTTTTTGCATGGCCTCGTTTCCTGTTTCTGAACAGTGCAACGCGCATATATACCAATTCTCGAGGAACTGGATTCAGCCGAGCTACGAAATCACACACATTCCATCAACCCTCCGATCGACCTATGCCCCCAAGTTATGTTTGTTATCGCTGTGGTCAAAAAGGTTTGCAGGCCGCGTAATATATTCACATCGTCTCCAACCCCTTTCAGGTCACTGGATACACGACTGTCCTACCAATAATGACCGAGAATTCGACAACCGACCTCGTATCAAAAGAACTACTGGTATTCCTAGAAGCATGCTCAAGGCCGTCGAAAATCCCCACAGCGCAGAACTAGGGCAAGGTGTAATGGTTACACCCTGAGGGAGGATATGTCGTCGCGCAGCCCGATCTGTACGTCGAACAATCCCTCTCCGATGCATTAATTGACCCTGCGTAATTTAGTGCCTCGTGGCAAAAACAAGTTTCTCGCCTCAAGGGTCTGACGGCCGCAGAAGTTCGAGAACGCATGCCCACGGACTTATCTTTAGCTTGTCCTATAGATAACAAGTTGTTTCGGGATGCTGTTAAAACGCCCTGTTGTGAAACAACATACTGCGAAGAATGTATACAAACACATCTCTTGGAGCGAGATTTTATCTGTCCTAATTGTTCGAAGAAGATCGCATCCTTGGATAAGCTAATCGTAGATAAACCTACGCGTGTACGCGTTTCGGACTATATAGAGAAGGCCATTGAGGAGAGTAGAAGAGAAGGAAAAGAAGAAGAATCAGCGATTGCTGAAGAGGGACAGGTACGCTCATATACCCGCAACGATTTTCATTCGCTTATTTCAGCATCCGTGAAGGCCCTTGAGCAGGGCGGCGCTGGACAAGACTTCCTTGATCCGACTGGTCTCAGCATGGATATGCAAATGATTTCAGACAGCATTCCCCAATTGCAGGCCCAAATATCTCAAATCTCACTGATGCTTCAAAACTCTTCGTTGCCCAATCAAGTTCGACAACAAACTGAAATGCAGCATCAGCAACTTCAAATGCAGCTGCAACAAGCACAAACAGTTGCTGCGGCTATCGCGGCAGCAACGACGTTCCAGCAGCAACAACAGCAACAGCAGCAACAACAGCAGCAGATGCAAGACACCGGTGCAGCTGGTTTAGGATTCGGCTTCTCACAGGGTAATCCAACGTGGACGAATTCGTTCTCGGGTCAGCAGCCGCCTAGTCAGGATTCTGCTTACCAACGCTTACCTTTGAATAATCGTCGGCGGAATTTGAAGAGAGATCGTCCTTCGGATTTCCTTGAAGTAGGTGGCGAGAGCGAGAATAAAGCCCCTCGATATTGGGAATGAGCCCACCACCTCGTTATACATCCCTATCCTATCAATTCACTCATATATCTGACTCCAGGTAGTACTTAGATTGAAATAAGGATGTATCACATTCACCAATGATATGCAATATACAATTATGAGGTTACACTGGTAGATTGAAGGGTAGTGTTACCATCCGCAACACACTTAAGGAGTGTTTGCTGATAACTCTCCCAATCCGAAATAAGCTGTGATTATTAAATAAATTAGGTGACTTCGACGACAATAATGGGTTGCGACTGACCTGCGCTTGCCGTGAAATCATGCCTTCTAAGAATGTTTTGAGGGTTTCCTTGAAATCCTCAACACGCTCCCGTTCAAAGCGTCCCATCTCTGTCTTCACAAGTTTTGATACGTGTTCGTATTCTTGCTTGGCTTCCACAGCACGCCTCTCAGCCTGGTATAGTTTATCAGCATGAATAAGCTCGACGTAGATATATTTACCTCTGCGATCCTACTCAAAGAATATGCTAAGCGGTCAGATGATATCCGACCCTGAGCTCTATCTCTTTCATGCACTTGCTTTATTCGAAGGAGATCGCTTTCTGAAGACTTCCATGAATGGTACACGCGTACGCGAGAACCGAAAGCGCTCTTAGGGACGAGTACATGACTAACGTCATATTCAATGCGGATAAGTGACGCACCCGAACGGAGCCTATCAACCGTGTATATTCATCAGCTATCAAAAAAAGGCGTCATTATTCGAGCGATTACTACAGTGCTGAAACTGACCAGTACACAAAAAGGTCACTATGTCTTGTTCAGACTGGGAGTTCTGCAACTCTTGGTATTTTTTCTCCATGTCTGCTAGACCCGCCAGCGAAGCAGATAAATGTTCACCAACGCCCGCCTCGGCCAAGTCCGCAATCGACTGAGCAAAGTCGCTCGCAGCAACGGCAAGTTCTGCAACAAAGCTAAATATTCAAGCACTTCGACGCGCGGGGTCCGCATACCTTGACGTTGCTTGGCCAACTGTTCGACAGCTTTGACTAAACCGCGAAGCTGGGACTCCAGGCCATCGAGGTATGATCTCTGTCTGTCGAACCACTTGAGAGAGGTCATTATCATGATCAGCGGCAGCCAACTATTCAACTTACTTCATCTGTCTCGTGGAAACGGTGACCCGTGATACTTTGTCCAATAGATGCCATAATTCCACCTCGTTCATGCGCAAGTTCTGCTTTCCTATGTTTTATCTATGATGGTTTTACGAGAAGATAAAAATCAGGGGGAGCGAGCTTACATCTAATGCAAATGTATCGCTTTCCAGAAAGAGCCTGAGATCAGAGTCCTTGCAGAGCACTGGGTGGTTGGCTATTTTCTGCACGCATTTTTCGAGTCCTAAGCGTCGTTGGCGAACGAACTGTTCGTCAAACCTGTTGAGAGCGCTCTTTTCTGGGACAGGAGGTACCACAACTCCAGGATTGTTGGTACAGAGCGTCTCGTACAGCCAAAGGAAATCCGAATAGCGTCGAAGGACAGAAAACGATGACCTCTGGAACAAAGGTGAAGTTGTCTGGTTTAAAAAAAATTAATCAAAAGTAAAGTCTGGCGATGAAAGGTACAAATATCCCTACCCGCGTGTGCACGGTATACATTATATAAGGTCGAATATGATCCCCAACCTTCTGTGGATCTTCGACTGATATCACAAATAGTGGCTGGATCTGATTTCCTTTTGCTTCGTCCCCACTGTATTTCTGCGCTACAACGATTTGTCACCTATCTATGGTCATAGGGAAAGAAACTGACAGATTTGACCTCCTGATTATTCGTCATAAACGTTTGTCGGATCGGCTTATCGTCGTCACTGTCATCTTCGGGAGGCTTGGCAGCAAGGAACGAAGTGCTTTCGCCGCCCCAGGCCGTCTGTTCATTCATCCATCCCCCGCTGGGTTCACCCCCTACGGAGAGGTTTGCAATTGAACGTTCGATGCCCATGGCAGAAGGTGATTGTAGAGGCGAAGTGAAACCTACATCTCTTATGCTTGACAAGGACGATGGGGCATTGTCTAGGTGCAAAATCTCGGACGTCGCAGCTTCGCGCTCGGCGATATGCGGTGTTGTAAACTGCAGGGCTTCGTTTGCTGCAGAGACTTCAACAACGACATTTTCAGCATTACTGGGTCTTATTGTCGCGGTCTCCGAGAATTGAGAGTCTGGTTCGACGCTTTCTTTGAAACCAGGAATATGCGATTGTCCAATTGGAGAGCTATCGTGCTCTCCTGAGTGCGCCAGGGACTCTGAGTCCAACGGGTCTTTGATATATGAAGTATTGCTCTCCTCTGCTGATTCATGCGAAGAAAGGCCGTGTCCTGCTCCCTCAGACGAAGAGTCGATAGCAGTCGACGTTGAATTATGCTCCACTGAACCGGCTTGATTTATGGCAAATGGAGAAGCCCAAGGGTCTGGAGAGTTTGAGCGCTTCGCGAAAGGATCGGCGAAAGGATTTTCCTCTAGAAAATGGCGAGAGGGCGCGAGGAGGTCGTCGAAGCCATCCATGTGTTCGCTGCAGCTTGATGGAATCAAATGTGACGCGGAATACCGTCAAGGAGAGAGTTTTAAGTACGAGACGTAAAGATACAGTCTAAGGCTACGAAAGGATCCTGCTTTAATCCAATGAGAGCATGAAATGTATGACCACAGGTCACGAAATCCAGATGATAATAAAATGCGAATAGAATTCATGACAGGAGCTTGTCCCCCCAAACCAGTCTATGTCGATGTGCGCGGTACGCTCCAGCAACAGCAATGCAGAAAAGAAGCGTGCAAGTAACAAACGAGACGGCAAATATAGTTCGCATGATGAACTTCCACTGCCATGAAACGGGACTGTCAAAAAAGATAATGCGACGCCATCGTTCGTAGAAATCAGTGTTGAGCCAAGTCAAATTCTCAACCAACTCTTGTGCCTGTTCAGAGTAAGCATCACACAGACATATAGCAGCAGATTATCGACTCACTTCATCACGTCCCGAGTCATACATAGCACGAATTTCTGTTACTTGTGCGTCCACAGCGGGAAGTGTCTCTTTAAGTTGTGTCAGCGACTTTTCCGATTCCTCTAATTGTTCATCGATGTATGACACTTGGTGCTCTAACGCACGACTTGCTCGCAAGTTGTGTTGCTGAGATCATAGTCTTGAGTATTATGACAGGTTATTGAAATGAATATACCTCTATTCCAGAATAAGCTTCTCGCATTCTACTGTCAATCGCTCGAAAATTGCTAAGTGTGGTAGATATTTGAGACTGCAAATATCGGTTTCGGATTTGAACCCGATGCAATACGAAGAACGTACTTCGACAGCTCTCAGCTGGCGTTCGAATTCCTGAGTTCGGCCCGACACCTGTCTGACAGCCGCTTCCAGGCGACTAGATGACAGGATGCAATGAGTTGAAGAGGATGATTAATAGGTAACACCTACCCGGTCGACACACACTCAAAATCAACCTTGGGAGAGGTTTTTGACTTGAGCTGCGACATGGCAGAACGAGTAAAAAGGAAATGAATTAATTTCCAGCAATTTTACATAAGTAACAGGTGTGTGGTGGAGTGGACGTTTGTGCCATTATCTGCACGAATCACATGGGATACAATGCTTTTATTTGACCACCTCCATATACCTGTATTCCAGAGCAGCGCTAGTCCGAACACAGTGGCGATTGAGTGAGCTTTATTATAATCACACTATCAATGCGCTTTCAATGGCAGAGTACTTGACCCGCCGGCATTTCTTAAGAACCGCGGCATGACATTAGGTAATGTTGTTAACTGAACTCATTGCACCCCCGATTTACCATTTGAATGCTCGCTGTTCCATCGTTCATACGTTCATTTCTTTCATCACTTCCAATATGACACATCATGTATTCTCGCAGGTCAGCCACAGAGCGTAATCGATGGCATTTTCAATTGCCCATGTCAACGAGTGACAGACATTGAATGGGGCATTTGGTTCGCCCATCTGGTTGCCACAAGACGCGTTGTTCTTCATCTGCAGCAACACCTTCCTGTCACCACATGCTGAATGGTACGAAAAATCGCATCCGTGTGTAAGTACGGTTACATACATACATGCATGCTGATTTTGGCTGCACGGCGTGTCAGTCCATTACACCAAATGTATCACATCACACATGGCTGCCAGCTTTGGGAGCTTGGTCTTCGTTTGCATGGTAAGCCTTGAGTTACGGTCTATGCACACCAACCTCACGTTTAGCATCTGACAAAGACGCGTCAGGTACGTCTTTGGGATCGAACATTAATGTCAGCCATTGTCCGATAAAACTCTCGTTCGCCCACCAACGAAGTCAAAGTATCATGTACCCTGTCTGGTTCATCGCACTTGGAATGACTCTTCTCTTCGTGGATTATGGATGGTCGGTTCCTATTATTGGGGCACTACTCGCGAGCGAGCAAACCTCCGATACACCTACCCATCCTGCATCCTCGTCAACCCCGCATTTCGTGCTCTACTCTGACTCGGAACTTCCACAGCCATCGTCAATAAAAGTGCGTAAATTCGCGAATCTTGCCTGGTGATATTCATATGCATCGACAGGGTTTCAATACTTTGTATGTGTTCCATTATCCATCGTTCGTCGCTTAATGTTGTGAAGTAACCTAGCGTTCCTTCTCCTTGAAGGTCCTCGTGATAATGTGCCTTTTCTTCTTCGTTTCTCACTGAACTGTGCTTACTGTTCTAAAGGCACACGCGTGGACCATGATGAATGACACCCAGCGCTCAATAACTAAGTCCCAGTATGCAGCCGCAGGTATATATTTACTAGTATCCGCTTTCGGGTCTTCGGATACTCCCACTACATGGAAAGTGGACCCAGTCGATACTGCTAACACCATGGCGGCCTGGGTTAAACAATATCAGCTTGATGGAATTGACATTGACTATGAGGACTTTTCCGCTTTCGAGAAGGGCAATGGTAGCGCCGAGGTTTGATTTACTGTTTGAAGACCGTTATCAATTACCCTGACCAATCTCCAGAATTGGTTAATCGTGTTTACACGGACATTACGGTCTCAACTACCTGTGGGACAATACATCATCACCCATGCACGTGAGTACATTGTTTGTTCAGGGGATGGGATAATTTCTGATCGTGAAATGAAGCCGTGGCACCGTGGTAATGGAGCATCTATTAACTGTAGTTCAGCAACTGACTGCAAGCAGGTTCGAACCCAATAGATGGCATGGTGGGGGCTACCTTGCCATAGATTCAGCTGTGGGTGACTTGATCGACTGGTATAATGTACAGTTCTACAATCGTAAGTCCAGACTTGGATCATTGCGAGTCTATTGATGCTTGTGTCTGCAGAGGGACGCTCAGAATATATGACTTGCCCTGGCCTCTTAACAAAATCATCGGAGAAGTGGCCGAAAACAACAGTCTTTGAGATTGCAGCTAATGGTGTTCCCATGTCTAAAATCGTCATAGGAAAACCTGCAACTGCCGCGGACGCTAATAATGGTTACATGGATCCTTCCACCATGTCGTCGTGTTTATCACAAGCGAAAGACCAAGAATGGAGTATGTGACTCGTCCGATTTATGATAATCGAAATTCTCATTTATTAATAACCAGCCGGCGGTGCTATGACATGGCAGGTACGCATGCTCCTCCCTTGACTTATTCCCATACCAAATTCGTCCAGTACCCTCACGCTGGTGCGCCCTGGATTTCAACCGTCCGATCTAAATCGTGGCCCGTCGCTTAAATCGGAAGGATACTCCTGAACGTGTACGCGTTGCAATTTATCACTGAACTTCCGCCTGGGTGGTGTGTATTTTTAGATCAAGTCCTCATGCGGTGCCCCTCATAGTTGAGCTAGCGGATGCAAGGAACACTTCGATCAACAATCAAATTTATCAAAGCTTGGCCCACATGGTTTCTTAATCTTACACCTCTGCCTTATCTTCCTTTCTCATGCGTTCTCTCGATAAGCTACATATCTAAATTCAAGGTCTTGTATGTCTAGGCATCTCGTCACCGTTGACCGGATGATTGGTTGAATCAATAGTCATAAACCTTCGCGGTGTACACATCCTGTGTATCGGAAGATCCCCTCCTTTTCTCGTATACGTCGGATAATCTGTCAAGTATCACACTCCGGCAGCTGTACCTAACCCAGGAAAATCATCGCAACCAACAAGCGCAGCCCGGAAGCCGATCGGTCTGACGTCTTGTCCGTTTTGACTGTTATTTCGCCACGAGCCATCCATTTGTGGACAGAACTCCCATACCACTGGCATTGGCAACGATCCTTTTGATGCCGGAAAACACGCGGGGAGACGACATTCTCGCTCATAATCTCAGCTAGCCTCGGATTGTTGCTCGTATGCACTGGATTTTCAATTTCCTTGAACTATGCTGATCCCGCTACCAATATTTTTATCCGGAAGTGCGGTCCAAAGCGCGATCGGACATCTCGCTCTCCGCAGTGCTCCCGGGCGGCCTCATGTTAGTTGATGTACCTGGTTAGTAGTGAAGCACACGCTCCTTCCTAGCTTCCATGCGATCATCTTCAAAAATAATGTTGACTTCTTCAATACGCACATCGTGAAATGGAACATCATCCAAACTTGGCACAGCGATACGGGAATGATAAGGGCTTCATTCTGTCCGCCACACGCTTGCCAGAATGAGAGTCGAACGATCGTAATCCAGTTCAAACCAGCATTCGGACGGAAAAATGATAGATTACTGATGCCGGGGTGAACAATCTACTAAGTCTGCTTGTGGGGAGAAGGGTATACATTGCAAGCTATCTTGAAGGCCGCGAAAATTGGGTCGAGTACCTGGGGTGACGGCAGTTCGCATTCATTACTGGTAAGGGAGCTCTCTTGAGATGAGATTGCGGTGGGGAACTGAGGGGATATGCAACTTGCTGATGGTTCGCAGTTCAATAAAAATAAACAAAGAGTGAACTAACGTGATGTCGTGCAGGTGCTCAAAAAAGTCTCACGTCAATCAACATGTGGGTCTAGGTTTGTCGTGTGCATTAAATCGCCACCAGGGCGTATAGAGAAGGCCGCATGGCAGTTTCGTTGATGCGGGGGAACAAAATGACAAGTGACAAGAAACCTAGTTTCCTGGAGTTAAGAAGAGTCTCTAAAACGCAAGTCAGGTGATGAACTATGTAGTTCGCGTCATCGTCGCGTACCACGGGAGAGGCAGGAGTGCTATTATTTGTGTTGTACGCGGCAAGATCTCCAACGAAGAATAACGAATTCTTGGTGGTGAAATCATATTTTAATAACTCATATTACGTTTGATTAGGATAAAATCGACGCACTTCGCGTATATCGTAAACCACGATAGTGGATGGTTTGGACCCATCTGGGTTAATGCACTGCGCTTCAAGATCAAACACGCGTCAGCCACGAGACCTGCCATACCAGAGTCGGTATTACTAACCTGTTAACTCCAGCGTGTCAGGCTTGATGTGCCAGATCGCGGACTCTTCAAAGTCACCAGAGCGACTTGACGATACAATCGGCTGTGAACCAGGTGGGGCTTGATCCAGTATGAACAGCAAAATACATGAGGGGAGACAATGCCGTACTCACTGCTGTGGACATTTGTAAATGCCAAAGTGCTGTTTATGCGGTCAGTAAGTATCGCGTTATATTAGAGTTATGTACGTACTTGCGTAATCCGGTGCCTATATTTCCTTTTCCCGCTGCACCTACAAAGTAGGGTGCTGGAAAGGCCGCATTCTGATAAGAGATAAACTGTTAGGTCCTAGGACTCGACATCTGGTAGGCGCATGGAATGACATACTTTCACCAAAATGTTTGTTGGAGTGCGCTGCCACTTCGAGACCTTGATCTCGACGATAATTTCCTGACTTGGATCTTGCAGCGCATCTATTCCGCTTCTATCACATTTCTGATTGATATGTGAAAAGGGCGGAACCGGATGAAATTGCTCACATAGAACTCGCATCCGCGCGGTTTCTAACGTAACCCAGGGATTGTCCGCTGGTGGTGCGCACATCTATTCTGCCCCTGTAACTGCATGTCTTTTCAGTATAAAAGGTCCATCTGATATGGTTTGCGTAAATCACATTGTTGGTTTTGAAGATGGTTCCGAGTGTCGAAAACCTTCCGTAACAGATGAGTTACTTACGCGACTTCTGTGAAGAGGAGGTATAGGTACACACCACGCAGGGCAGGGGTTGCCCTCTTCTTAGAGTAAGCATCGTATCCTGGCACAATATGGCCAAATGACCTTGGCCGTTTCGGGGGCAAGCCACTGGCCAAGCGTTGAGCGTTCGTTTGATACCCACTTGCAAAACTGGGCAGAACACTGCAAAAGAGTACAAGAGAAAGAACGAAAGACTTGAGGAGCATGGCTGGCCGTCCGGAGTCAATTCTCTTTCATGATGCACATCATCTATATGTAGCCTGCATGACTTCAGCGGGCGAGCCCTCAAGAGAACATAATAACTCTGAAGTCAAGTAAGGATTGCATTGACATCGTTCATGTCATCTTCGTTACCATGAGAACCCATGATTCGTGGCTGTTCAGATCAACTAGTATGTCGACTGAACAAAAGAGATAAGCAGACACGTTGAATGATCGTTCATCGTGATCGGTGAATACAACATCTTTTTCATCAATAACCACCATTGTTCTTGTCATTAACACAGTGGGTACAAATAGCATCTGCCGTAAAATACACAATAATAATAAAGCTATAAGCTATTAGCGACCGAACCGAAGAAGCTAAGCATTGTGGTGCAAATCGCCTGGCACGTCGGCAAAAGAACGAAATATAAGGTAACAACAAAAATGAGATGCATACTACAGCGTTTGAGATAGTCAGGATTAATGCACATGCACATGAATAAGACAATGGAAGAATGAGGGTGAGCAATGAATGGGGAAAAAAAATGCTTATTGTACAATGCAACCGTTGTTGGATTTCGCGGAGTCCCTGTTCTTGCGCTGACGAATTTCCGATGGCAATAAACCGACCTCGTCGCCATCAACAGAATCCGCGGTAGAAGCCATCCTAGATCGGGCTCCAGGATCACTGTAGCGGTGTACACCCCCGTCCATCGAGGTATGGGATATGCGAGATTTGCGCACGTCCGGCCCGCTGGACAGGCTTCCGGCAGCTGTGGCGGCGCTTCGAAGGCTACTAACGCCAGTGCTGTTACTTATCGTCGAGCGTGGACGCTCTTTATTGCGGATGTAAAATCCCGTTTTTTTCCGCACCATTTTACCGTCTCTCAAAGTATGCGTAGTCGGCGCCGATGACGCGTGTTCTTCAAGGTTGGAGCGGGAAGACCGTTTAAAAACCGAAATGAATTTGAAACCCGCTTGAGATTGAGCCGAGTTAGCCGATGGTGAGGGATCCGACTGGGTGACAGAAGGTGTGCCCGATGATGCGCCAGGTGGCCGATTTGAACCAAGACCATCCGCAGGGTTGTAATAAAGACTGTTTGGATTGCCTTTCTCAGCGTATTGAGCGTATAGCAGAAGCTGAGCACGCAGATCGCATGTCGGAGGAGCGCTGTGCGCGCATTTCGAATGTGATATAAGGCTGCATTGTGCGCAAATGACCGCAGACTTCTTCACATCCGACAAGCATACTCTACAACGCATAGCTGCACAAATTGATCGTAAATATGCAACAAAAGAGTTCAAGACGGGTGACGCACCTTTACTAAACGTTGTTTTAACAAACGAGTGCTCGCGTGGTGAAAAGTCGTTGTCGCCCAAGGGATTTCGAGAACAGGTAGAGAGTCGTCGTTCAAGCAGACTTTGAGAAGATGACCCTTTGGGAGGACGGGAGATATTGTCTTGCACTGGAGCATCAGGTATTTCGATCTGAGCGAGATATCGCACAACTTCAAACTTTTGCAGATCTGCGCTAACCCGACGGAGGAAGGGAATACTATCTTGAGGGCGCAACTCCTGGGAGCTGGTCAGAAAAGACACAATATATTGTACACGTTTACCTTGTGTAAACCCCAGTTCTGTTTCAACCATGGATGCTCAAACAAAATCTCCGCGCTGGGACGTCTAGTTGGCTCCTTATTGAAGCACTGAATTAAAAATTCACGAGCGAGATCCGAGCATTCCTCTGGTATTGGAGGCATCGCATCATCAACAATGCGGAACATGACTATAAACTCATTTCAGCAAGATTGATATGAATAAAGTAGGATGCGGACCACTCATGCTATTCGTAATGTCAGCATACGGAGGTTTTCCCGTCAATAACTCAATGACCGTGCACGCAAGCGACCATATATCGGATTTGGAAGAAGCACCCTTCAACTCGATGATTTCGGGAGCCATCCAATTAGGGGTTCCCGCGACGTTCTTGTTATCACGCCCCATCGCGCGGAGGTTGAGCGATACGCCAAAGTCTGTGAGTTTGACGTTTCCAGTCTTGGTAGTCAAGATATTCGCAGCTTTAAGATCGCAGTGTACCACATCTTGGCCATGTAGATAATGCAAGCCCTCAAGGATCTTGACCACATAGCTGGCAACCAGCCGTTCGTTTAGACGGCCAAATGCCTTGAGGGTTTGGCCCAGTGAGCCATTCTCCGCGTATCTATTCGGCATCAGTATTGACAGCATATGTCACTCGTTCAAAAGAGCTACGCACTCGAGGACGATGCTTAGTGTCTCTTTATCTCTTGCCATGCCTTCATATCTGACAATGCCAGGGTGGGAGAGACGTCTGTAGATGTTGACTTCTCTCATCAGCTCCGCGACTTCAGCCTCCTTCAGACCTTCCAGGCGTATCTGCTTGACAGCGACCATTTGTCCTGTGCTCAAGTTAAGCGCCCTATAGACGGATCCAAATTGGCCTCGGCCTATGCAATTGCCAAGTTGCTGGTAGCCAATCAAAAGCTTGTTAGTTGATCTATGGTGATCGTTGGAACACTCACGTATTGCACAGGGGGTCTCCCATCTTCTTTGACAATAACCATTTTCCGATTTCCATCCATCGACTCTCGCCTTAACAGGTCACTCGCGCTTGCGGTGCTAGACACACCGAGACTGATCATACTCTCAATGCGTGATCTAGCGCGACCCCCAGATTCATCCACGCTTGGATGTATCCGTCTCCGTGATTCCTCGACGTCACTTTGGAACCTGCCGCGCGGAAATTTGGGTCTCTCATGGTTGGACGGAGATGCGCCAAGAGGTGTCGCTCTTTCAGATGTGCTCCCTCTTGACCGTGCTTGTGGAAATGGAACAGCTGAGTCGTAGTTGGAATCGACGGAATCATCTAAGCTATTCCGGGGAAGATAAATTGCATTGCGATGCCCTGCACTGGGTTTTGTGCTGTGCCGTCGGAGCATAACTCTACGTTGTGGAAAGCTGGCTGGGTTCGTTTCTCTGCGGAGAAGAGTCTCTCTGGGTATTAACAATGGATTGTCAACGCTGTGTCTTGTGCGATGAGTCTTGCTCGGTGGATCGGGTGGCACTTCCCGCCGGGTCCGTGCAGGTTGAGGAAAAGCTCGCGGAGGAGATGATGAGAATAATATCTCTTCATCCAGTTCGAGAGGTGGGGTGTCAACCGTGCTTGGTGTCGTCTTTTCATTGCCGAAAACGTGCATAAAGTCATCAGGCCATCGTCCCTTGTGCAAATGGATTGCAAACATTTTCTCTGTCTTCCCTGGCAATGGATCTCCGATCTTGCCGCCGGTGACTTGATTAGTATCACTTTTCGAAGAAAGGCTTTCGTCCGTTTCCTCCGCGACCCGCGTTAAATCCGCAGGTGGAGTCTCGCTCAGCGTCCTATCTCTGAATTTACTTCCCCCGTCCTGCGATTTCCGCCGAGCCATGTCATCCGCTATAGAACTTCCCTCTGTACGCGACAGGGAAGGAGCTTCAGATGTCATCTCGGTCGTCACCGTTCTGATAGTCCCAAACTTATTTTGTCCGCTCCAACTGCGGCTATTGTTCAGAATGCTTGATATCACCGTCGTGACCGTCGTATCTGTCATAGCAGATGAGGCGATGGATTGCCGAGAATTTTGAGTTTCGTCCAGGTCAGCCGCCTCTAAGCTTGCACCGCTATTTTGGGCTCGTCTCATGGGGCGGGGCCTCAGTGCCGATCTCGGTGGTGGCATAATACGAGGTACTGAAGATGACTTTGTACTCGCATACATTGCTATTAAACCTTCCTCCTCAAGCTCGTCTGGGCTGTTGTCAAAGTCCTTCCTCTTTGGGCCACCGTCGCTGGAATCTTCTTCGGAACTGTTTGACCGTAGTGGAGGTAATGCGGAAGGAGGAGACCAACGCCTCCGAGTTGGAGAAGATGGTGGAGAATGGGAGGAGTGTAACAGATTTGGCGTTGACGCAGATCCTCGAGAAGCCGAAATTTGATAAGGTATGGGAACGGGCACCGATTTCTTGCCTTGTCCAGACATAATATTTGATGGGAGAGGTGAATCAACAAAGTTGATGAGAGAGATGATAGTCCCCGCCACACGAGCAAGCTGGTCGCTGGCCACCGCAGTCAAGTCGTCGGGATGAAAAAGTTCTTCACTTGGCAGACCATACGATACACATGCTGCGAGAAACTTGGTTACGTTGGATGATCTAAAAACGCCATCCTCACGGGGGTCGGGACGGACAACTGAGGTAGAGCGCAGTTTGTTGATGAGCCTGAATTCAGGGCGTGAGAATGTTGCCACGAAAGCATTGACAGATGACTTACTGGCACAAGACATATCCATCTTTGAGAGCCTCAGCGAAATGCTTCCGTTCTCGCTCTTCTCCGGAAGTACTTAAGGAACTCGAGCTTGTACTTCCCTGGCTGACAGCTCCGCTCTTTCCCCGTACTCGCTCCAGTCTTGCTAATGAACTGAGACGCCTCTCCACCTCCTCCCAGTCCCTTATTCCGGACTCGGTTCTACCCATGTGATGAGGTGGTCTGATCATTTCTCTGCACAGCATCGAGGTTGCTGTTCGGATCAACTCTCGATCTTCTAGAGAACCGGAAACAATTCTGAAATGCCGATTCTGCGCATAAGATGGCTGTGTGGGTGACGTAGCTCGTCGGTGAACGGGAGATGGAGAATCTATCCGCGATTCCAGTGGAGATTGTGCAAGTCTGCGTTGGGCTTCAAGGGAGATACCTCTGGGAGCATCCAAGGATGATCTTTGGGCCAGCTCTATATAAGGCTTACGTGGCGTGGGGGAAGGACTGGATGGCGACAATCGAGTTGGAGACACAATAGTGCGTGCTCGCACTGTGGGTGAGATTGGGCTGGCGCCTCTCGTGGGTGTGAGGGGTTCAGGTGACGGGGAAGCGGACATCGAAAGATTGCTCAAACTTGTTGCGGTTTTCGATGAGCCAAGAGCCCGCGTTACACCAGGAGGTGGTGTTTCAGGAGGACTTGGTAGATCCCGGTCTAAACGACTCGCAGGAACTCTCCCACGTGAACGAGGGGAAGAAGGAATCATAGACAGGTTTGCTTTGGTTGCTCTGTGCCTTGATGTATCCTCAGTGAAAAGGTCAACAGGATCTGCCTTGTCACGTCGAGAGCCAAGCCGTAGAGGAGAGCTAATCTCACGATGCGAGGATGGCGTGACAATTTTCTTCGATTGCTCTCGCAAAGGAGAAACTAGCAGAGAAGCGCTAGAAGTGGAAGAAACAGGAACAGCAGATTGTGACTTCGGGGACGGTATAGCTTGTGATGAAAGATGAAGCGCTGGTGACGAGATTGACGCTTGCATGAGTGATGGCGTCTGGAAGCTAGTGAGGCCAGCTACGCGCGACTTGTCACGGGACTGGTCATCCTCTTGAAGAACAGGGCCTGAGGGGGGGATCGGTGATGGCGTTACTGCCTCCCGAGCACCACGGCGGAAGGGAACTTTGGACGGGAAGCGTTGAAGCATTTTTGATTTTCCTTTCTCCCTTGACGCATCCTCACAAGGCTTTTCTTTTTCTTTACCTTTATTACTGCTGATAGTGAGCGTTGTTATATCTGTGGCTGGCGAAGTCTTTCTGGACCTTGTAGCTGTGCGCAGGGTCTGCTCCAAAGAAGAGCGAAGACGCTGGAAGGCCCTGCTGGTAGACGGCTCTGTGGACGTTGATATGGATGAAGTGGTTAGATCAAGAGCTGTCAATGGCCTTGGCGGATCGGAGGGTGGCAACACTAGAGGAATGGGCTTTTAGGTTGTGAACGCGTTAGTGGGGTGCCTCGTGTTTAGAACTCGATATGGTCACCTTGAAGACGGTGGCCATCATTGGATAGCCTGGTTCGTGGCTGTGATGCAATGTGCAGAGTCACGATAGATACAAGCGAGGGAGGGGGGGCCGAAGAGGATCTGGTGTAGAGAAAGGGAATAAGAAACGTTGAATCAAGACATTCGGGGGCGTGTTGACGGGATGATAATGATAGAAATCACATATGTCCGATGGAGAAAAAGACGACCTACCTGAGCGTTTGCGTCGTAAAAAAGACAGCAGCATAACGGGTGGCAAACCCGGACTCAGACGGACCTGCAGAGAGATTGAATCTACGAGGAAGGCCACCGATTCTGGTGATGACGCTGATTCATGCCCTTTCTGATGGAAAGTCGACTCAATGGTGCAGCTGGTGCAGGCTTGTCCCATCAGGCCATCAGGACCGAAGCTAACTTGCCCCAGAACAGCGGATCGCCTGTCGGCACCAGTTCGTCTCGCCTCAGTCATGTGATGGGAATCCTGTCGGCGTCGGAGTCCGAATTTTCTTCCTCCTTCTTGACTATCATGGCCACACGCTCCAAGTCCAAAAGAGCAGCCTCATCTCTCCCCGCTCCCGTCTCTCCTGTAACCGCCGAGCCTGATCAAAGGCCTCGGAGGAATACCACAGACCTCGATCCTCAGAAAGAGAATGGCGCCACAAATGCGACTTCGAAGACAAAAACTCGGAAGCCTGCCCAGACCTTCGCGAAAGAGCACAACTGCACCTGCTCAAGGGGCGATGACGGTTCCCCAATGGTCCGCTGTGCACTCTGTCATACATGGTGTGTTCTTTTCGCCCATGTGTCACCAATAATTGCCAATCATACCAGGTATCATTTTACATGCGTCGATCTGTCAGAACCAGATGCAGATGACATAAGTGCGTCGTTTTTATCCGTGTACATCTTGACATTTAATGCGTCTCTGCAAGATATCTACGTCTGTCCAACTTGTACCGAGTCAACAGGCCGCCGAACGATAAGTGAGTGCTTGAAGCCTTCCTTTTCCAAGAACCGTCATATCTATATTGTCGTTTTACGATATGTAGTTGTGAAAAGCCAAACATGTCGTATAATGCCCCACTTTGCGTTATCATTCGCCAGTATTGTTAGTGGTGTGCTTTTTTCGTGGTGGCAATGTACGAGTGGCACTTTCGCCATTCCATGCACCCACCCACCATGAGGCCTGCGGATTGGTGCCTCGTGAGTCGTATCAAGCTGATGAAATGCAACATGAGTCGCTTTTCACTACCCCCGCTACTGAGCACTCTCAGGCGAAGGGTGCACTGTACATCTTTTTTTTTTCGTCTGCTCTTTTTTTCCTCTTTTACTTTGCATTGTTTTCAGTACTGATTGGTTTTCTTTTGATCAGTGAATTGGGAAGGTCCATCTGCAATTGAAGATCTATTCGACGGCACCCAGACTATGCTACAGCCTCCTCCAAAGCGCGTCAAGCATTTGCCTGAACCAAGGTTAGAGTCAGAGTCGGAAGAGGATCCAAGCAGCGACGATGAGTATATTGCCGAAGAAACAAAGTCAAAGGGGCGATTGAAGGTGTGAAACATATTTGTCTTGGATATCTCATTTGTCTGACATATCATTGCGCGGAAGAAACGCCCCTCCGTTTCTGAATCGGACACGGATTCTGTGGATGAAAGTCACCCTCGCCGTAAGAGATTGCACCGAGCTTCTGCCTCTCCCCCACCATCGTTGAAGCGAAAAAGCGCGAGTGTGAGCATGACTCAGGCACCGCCGTCCAAAAAGAAAAAGGCATCCTCGGTGGCAGCTACGGATGATCCCGCCAGGAGATATTGTTTGGGAAAACTGGAGGAAATTCTTCGCGATGTGTTTCTCAGATATCCTCATGTACCTGTGCTAGATGAGGTTGAGGGAGAGCAGCAAGTGGCGAAGCGTGTTGAAAAGAAACCAGAGACAATAACCGATGAAGAGAAAGCACAGGTATTGGAACAAGCGGGTCGGTTTGCGACTGAGCTTGAGGAATGTGTCTATCATATTTATAGTGAGCCTGATAAGCAGGGGGATGTACACGCTGGTGGAAGATACAAGTACGTCGTCACTGATTCGATGAACGGTGCTCAGGATTAACAATTATGATAGGGATCGTTTCCGGATGCTACAGTTCAATTTGAGCAAGGCTGATCGCGTAGCTCTTCATAGACGGATAGCGTCCGGCAATATCACCCCAAAGGAGATTTCCCTAATGTCATCAACGGACTTGGCAGACGAGGAAACAAAGCAGAACATCAAAATTGCGGAACAGGAGGCTTTGGAGCATTCTATTTTGCAAAAGTCTACAGTTCCTCGGGCTAAAATTACACATAAAGGATTACAAGATATAGAAGATATAAACGGCGAATTAGTTTCCTTGCGAGAGCGAGAGCGTGAACGTGAACGTGAGCAAGAGGAGGAGGAAAGGAGAGAGCGGGAGCGCACGGCGCGCGTTCGGCTCGCTCAGGCACAGAGGCAGCGGACTGCATCTGTTTCTGTCCCACCAGAGTCTCCCGTTGTCCCTCAGAAAAGTCCTACATGGGGTGCCCCTCCCCCAGTGCCTGCTCACGCGATTACCTCAACGGAGGAAACGCCATCGCCAACTTCGACGAGACCGTCTTCCAATGCTCTCTTCGTGCATACGCCCTCGGAGCTTACCATTCCAGAGCCAGAATTGAATTTGGCGGATATCATTAATATCGAAGACGAGGTGTCTGGTCACGAGGCTATGACAGTGGAATCGCCCGCTCCGACTTCATCAGAACCGGAGACCGCCGTTGACACCGTCGATAAACCTCAAGAGATAACCAATCTCATCTCTCCTCCGGTAGCAGCGACTGGCATATCGCCATTCGCCGCAAAGCCTGCCGTCCCCAGTTTCGATCTAAGCTCACTATGGAGTGGACCAAGTGCAGAAGCTGCTTCCCCTGCACCTGCGGCCGCACCTACTGAAGAACGTAAAGAAGCTCTGTTGGACTCGGATGCAAGCCATGGCGCTCAAGATCAGGACTTTGACATGTTTCTCGAAGAAAAGGAACAGATCGTTCCATCAGCACCTGTTCAGCCCAAGTTTGAAAATCTGCCCAGGGTTTGGTCAGGGAAGGTGTGTTCCCACAAGTTGTTACGCGCGAACTTTTCTCAACGTGATAAAAATAGATTAGTATGCCACTAGACTCGGGTATGCAGGAGACAGCTGTGGTGGCACGCCAACTCGGCGGAAGGGCCTTGGATGACACATCGTTATTATGGAAGACATTGTTTCCAATAGACGCGCTTCGGATCGACGGACGAGTTGCAACGGAAAACTCTTGCAATTTCTTAACGCAGACAAGATTAAATCCAACAAAGGAACTTATTGCCGTTGCGTTCTCGCCTGCCGATGCAGAGAATGGTCAGAACTTCAAAGCCATTAGTGATTTTTTGATCGGAAAGAAGTACGTATGACTTATGTCCTTGGGATGACTAAACTGACGATGTTCAACAGCCGACACGGACTCATTTTCCCATGGGGCATGCCGCCTAAAGATTACTGTCCTGGCCGTGAACTTTATGTTTTGCCACTAAGAGCCCAAGATCCGTTACCGGAGTGTATCGAGTTGCTTGATCATCTAAAGCTACCCAAGGAAAGGACCAATGACTACCTAATTGGTGTTTGGGTCCTATACAAGGGTAGGCTTGCTCCACCTCCACATATACAGGCTATGCCGTCGCCCGTCCAAGCATCGCCTCTGCCGCCGCTAACTGCAAACATTACGTCGTCAATGTTCGGCAATCCGCCGTCTGCACCGCCAACATCTGGGATCGATACAAGCGCACTAGCCAAGGAGGTAGCAACTCTGACACCGGAACAAATCCAGAATGTATTACGCACATTGGCAGCGACGTCCCAAATATTACCGCCTCGGGTGCCACAATTACCGCCTCAGGGACTGGTGCAAGCACCGCCGCCACCGCCGTCTTTGCATCCATTACCTCCAATGTCTATGCTCCCGCCACAGCAACAACCATGGAACACACACAATTCTGCACCATATCCAGTGCCTTATCACGCGCCGTTGCCCATGGCTCCGCCTCCGCCTCCTGGGTCACATGGTGCCGGCGTGCCGCCGCCGCCGCCGCCATTCGAACGGCAAGATCAACGCGATTATAAACGAGAGCCGAAGCCTCCTGGCACAGGGCCTGAGCGAGGACCACGACGGAACAGAAGGCGACGCGAGTCGAGCCCGCGCCGGCCAGTCGATTCTGGTTGGCCTCAGCGCAAATCATGGACGGAGACGAAAGGCGGCGCACCACCAAGCCCGACACGCAAATGGTAGTCGGCTTGGTTCGTTGTCTTGGATGGTAATTTATAGGAGTATTGTATACTGGTTCGTCTTTCAAGGGGGTTCAATTTGCGTACATTTCCTCGTTTGTTTTGTTTTCTCGAGCCTCTTCTCCATCATGTATCATGCGCAAACAGCCAACTATAAAAGTTGGAAAAATCAATTCCCTACTTATGACACGTGTTTGACACTCCCAAATCCAGACATCTCGGACATGAACTAATCATCATGAACTTGGACTTTAATAGCGCCTTGAGCCGGGTCAGCTGCGACGTGGAAAGCGGAGACCGCATCTTCAAGTTTGAACCTGTGTGTAACAAGCGGTTTAAGATTTATTAAACCGCCTGCTACGAGACGGATAGCCTTTGGGTACTATCATCGCGCCCATGAGATTCACGCACGTTTGAAAACGAGTATATATATATAAAAACTCAGACCTGGTTTGCATACCGGTATTGAAACTGAAGATCAATCTCGTTGGCGCTCAAGTGCATGAAAGGAAACTAATTAATTAGGAGGTTCAGCTTGCATACTTTAGTAGCCGGTACAAAGGCGCTTACGACTTGTTCATTCTTGCCGACACCAATGACGAACACTTTGCCTCCAAACTGGACGGACTGGGGTGAATCAGCTTCGAGGTGAGGAGGGGGGCGCCAAAAAATGAGAGACGTACATAAATAGCACTGTTGATGCTACTTTCGACGCCCGTACACTCCATCGCGAGCTTCAAAGGACCATCTGCCGCGCTTTTGATTCGGTCCGCGTTTTCTTTCGGAGTAGAAGTTGGCGGGATCAACACAGTGCGAACGCCGGGGACGAGCTTTTTCGCAAAGTCGAGGCGGTTATGGAAGAGATCGGTAATGACGACGGGTTCGGCGCCCGCCGCTCTGGCAGCGAGAAGCGTGATGAGACCGATGGGACCTGCCCCGCTGTTTTTCTCTGGTTCGCACATCTTTTTAGTCTTAGTCCCAACAATGGACGGCATACCAGATTAACAACGGGTCACCGAGCCGAAGCCCTGCGCGATCAATGCCGGCAAGAGCGACTGACAGGGGCTCGCAGAGAGCGCCTTCTGCGAAGGAAACGTTATCGGGAAGACGATGGAGCCACTGGGCAGGGTGCAAATGCCATCTTGTCAGAGTCCCTGTGAGTGACGTAGTGACATTGTAATAAACGGGTCAATCAAGGAGCGGTTACCGTGGAAAGGAGGAGTAGAGAAAAAGACGACGTTGGGGCAAGCGTTGTACCTGCCAGTCCGGCAGAGCTCGCACGCCGGCTGAGAGCATGGCACGCCAGCTTCAATGGCCACACGGTCCCCTGCATTCGACGCCTTCGGTGTCCGGTGCGGGTCTATTTACAGCGTATGTATACCCACCGATTTTCCAGTCGTTCACATCTGCACCGACTTGAACAATTTCGCCCGCAGACTCGTGGCCTGATCCACACTTGCCAAATGGAAAGCTGAGTAGATTTCTTCTGCAATAACACTTGTTCTTGTCCTACCTCGTCTGTCACGACCATGGAGTCGCCAACGCGTCCGTGTTTCCAAAAGTGCACATCACTCCTATCATCGCGCCACAAATCAGTTTATGGGTTATCTCAGTAACCGAAGCGCTTGCCCGCAGATGCCTGTAGCCCGGACATGGACTAGTACTTGCCCTGAGCCTGGCTGAAACCGTGGCTTTTGAACGAGGTGGATCGCATGGTCGGGATTGTAGAATGCCGCGAGATTGGCATCGTGCGACGGTATCTCTCCAGGTGCTAGGACTTTGAAATCGGGATGCTCGAGAACCTTGCGAGGATTGTAGATCTCTGAATTTCCACTCAATAACATTGCAGACATGATGGGGATGTCAGTAACCGGAGGTATTTATCGATTGTCTCGGCAGACCGGTTGTCATGCGTAGTTGTAGATAACCGGTATAATTAGCTCCGCTATGTACAAGGTAGGGTATCGCTCTGGCATTACACATCAACCAGAAGGATTGGGTCCACCAGTAAACCTCTTGAACGTGAAGCTACGGATTGCTTGTTAGTAAGACAATCAAAGTTTAATGATCTGCATACCCCAAGAAAGCCAGATCTTTCTCCGCAGTCATAGGCTCGGCTTTCTCCAAGTGGTTTGAGACGTCGCTGAGCTCTTCAGTTGGGAAGTATGACGTGTCCGTGATAGATTGCAAACGGGGAACAAAGGGAGGCTCAATTTGTCGTATCGTACTCCAATCCGCACCGAAGAAAAATGGATGGTTCTTGATTTGGTTCACACTTAGTCTGTGTTCTCCCCAATTCATCATGCTATCAATCATCATCAGTCCTGGCGCACTACTGCGTCCGTCGGTGGATGTCAATGCGTACCCTCTAATCAAGTCTTCGCTTTCTCTCGAAATGTACACCTCTTCCGGGAAATACAGATAGTTAGGCCAGTCTATGATTTTTTTATATGTGTCACCCGGGTCTTCGGAGCAGAAGGGCGCATATCCAACGAGGCATTCAAAGAAGATAGCCCCTAAAGACCACCAATCGCATTCTTTCCCATATCCCACCATCATAAAGACTTCGGGAGCGATCTGTAACAATAACATTATTCACAACTTCCCAGCACAAATTCATTCGGGGGGCGTACGTAGTCAGGAGTACCAACAGTAGAGTAAGCCTACCGAGCCACAACACAAATCAGATGGGAAAGAGTGAACATTATCTCTACGTACCAGCTTTCTTCTATTGGCCTTCCATGTTGCAATTTGTTCTCGACTCATCGTCAGATTGATAGGATTGACTTGAACGCTATTGCGAGCAGGATTATTTGCCTTCTCCTGTTGTTCAATCAGGCGTTTATAATATTCAGGGTCAGAACTTTTGTGAAGACCAGTCGACAGCCCGAAATCGGATAGTTTGAGATGACCATTCTTGTCAATCAGAACATTATCCGGTTTGATATCGCTGTACTGGTCAGCGGCAAGCGTGCGTGTCACATCATAACATAACGTACCGATGAATATAACCAAGATTATGGACAGCTTCGATGGCTAAGATACACTCTGCCAAATAGAAACGTGTTACATCCTCAGAGAACACGTCGTACTTCATTAGCATTGTCATCAAGTCTCCACCAGGGAGAAACTCCATGACAAGGTACAGGTATAGTGGATCCTGGAAAGAATAGAATAATTGGACGACCCAATGAGATGTCGATTCTGCCAAAACGTCACGCTCTGCGCGAACGTGGGCCAGCTGCGGGCGTCAAGAATCGCATTAGTCGAGGACTGCCGTGCTGGCCGAAACGAATAATGTACCTGATCGCGCTTCAACATCTCAGCCTTTTGTAGACTCTTCATGGCGTACACCTTCCCAGTATCGACTTTTTGGACAAGTCGAACCTTTTTTTAACACAATTAGTCTCGAGGGACGTCGGATCATACATAGCCCACCTCTCCGAAAGCACCCTTTCCAATGACCTTCACCGTGCGGAAATCTGAGAGCTTGATCTTGGTCCTTCGCAACCGCATTTGCTGAGACTCCGCCCGGCTGTATTTGCGGATTTCCCTATCCTTACCATCGGGTGCATGAACTTGCGTCAGCCGGGTTTCCAACTCTATGCGCCTGCGAATGTTTTTAATCGACCGACATTAAACAGAAAAGCGATTTCGTAATACCTGGCATTACGTTCTATCGCCAATTGAACGGCGACCTTGTAGTAAGACTCTAGTTTGAGTTTGGCGGCCGTACATCGAGCAATGGCATCAGAACTGAAATCTGCTGTAGAACGCTCAAAATATACATCTAGGGGGATCGCTGGTGACTAGAAATCGTGCGACCAAGACCAATAGACATACAATCGTCAGGACGGGGCTTGCTGGAGCCAGGCTCGAGGCCCAGATGCACCTGATTCATGGGGCGGAGGAGGGAAGCAAAAGAAGGGGGACGACAAGGAATACTCAGGGCACGAGGTGCTCAAATGGTTTTAGCAATGGCATGTCGTAATTCTGCTCCGATATCTCAACACTCCCGGGCCAACCACCATTGTTTGCCTAAGCAACTCAAATCTCCATTTTTACGCAAATCAGATGGCTGACTTGACCTACGAGTCCCTCGTCGAGGACGGCAGCTACATTACAGAACGGGCAAGGCTCGAAAACAAAGTCATCCTCGATGAGCTGGAGCGCAAAAAGAAGGCGAGGAGTCTTGCCGTGCCCACAGACGATAACCGCGTCAAGGCGCGTCTGAGAGAAATCGGCGAACCCATCACGCTTTTTGGAGAAAGAGTATGTCATGCATGGCAATGTTTCACCCGGGTGGTTAGAGGCTGAATGGTAAACAGGCCGCAGATCGAAGAGACCGTCTGATTTATGTTCTATCCCAAATTACCGCTGCTCGTGGGGATGAAGCCATGCAGGTGGATGAAGAGTCAGAGAGCGAAGAAGAGGTCCTTGCTCACCTGTTTCGTTTGCTTGACTGCTTACATTCGACACCCAGGAGGAGGAATTCTACTCTCCGGGCTCTCTCGAACTATTGGAAGCACGTAGATGGATAGCGGAGTACTCTCTCCCCAGGTTGGATTTACGCTACCGATAGGTCAACATCAGTCAAGGTGCTTACCACCATCTTCGTTTCTTTGTTTTTTTTTTTTTGTTGGCAGAGCTCAAAAACGAATCGCCCAGCAGCAGTTGGAAAGTAAAATAGAGCTCGGTCGTATCATCGACATTCGCAAAAAAGTCTTTGCTGAAGTGAAAGTATGCACTCATGGTGTCTCTGCCGTGCGAAGCTCAGATTTGGTGTAGAAATACGTCAACCTCGGCTCACAGCTAGGCGATGAACGTCCTATATCTCAAGTAAGGTTCGCTCCCAATAATAAGATACTTGCCACAGGAAGTTGGAGTGGAACGGTCAAACTCTGGAATGTCCCTGCTTGTACTGAATTGAAGGTTCTTCGCGGTATGTGCTAGAGTGCTTATGGTCCTTTACTCCTAAAACAACAGTGCAGGACACAGTGACAAAATTGGAGGCGTTGCTTGGCATCCTGAGGCTACGCTAAAACAGGGTCCCGGTGCAGTTAATCTCGTGAGCGGTGGAGGAGAAGGAGATGTTACCTTGTGGTCCCTGGAAAGGTCTCAATTGAATGATTGGTTTGGCTCACTATTAACATGCTGGATTCTAGCGATTCACCCTTATCGATCATGAGAGGCCACGAAGGGCGCGTCTGTCGTGTGGCTTTCCACCCGTCTGGCAATTATGTGGCTAGTGCTGGTTTTGATACGACCTGGAGATTATGGGATATCACAACATCAAAAGAACTTCTTCTGCAGGAAGGTCATTCAAAAGAAGTGTATGCCATAGAATTCCAAAATGATGGCGCTCTGGTTGCATCTGGGTGCGGTTCCATACCCCCGTTATCTTCATTTATTTAATTCATTCCAGTGGATTGGACGCCATAGGTCGTGTGTGGGACCTTCGTACGGGACGGTCAGCTATGGTTCTGGATGGCCATGTACAGGCCATGTTTGCAATGAGTTTTTCGCCAAATGGGTCCGTTGTTTTTATATTATAACGATAAATCACTAATCGTCCTTGCTTACAGTTACCAAATAGCAACAGGAGCAGCTGATGATACAATTCGTATATGGGATATGCGCTCACTCAAATCACTGTACACTATACCAGCACATCTATCAAACGTCTCCGACGTTCGTTTTTTCCACGCCAATGACAACTTCTTCAAAGCCCCACCTCCACCTGACGTCGAAATGGATGGAGTTGGTGACCCAAACCACGATGTCAACAAGCAGAAAGATGTCGCCTGGGAAGAATGGAGATACCGATCAGGCCTCTTCTTTGCCAGTTCGGGCTACGATGGCTTTATTAAACTGTGGAGCGCTGATGACTGGCAACTCCTGCGTTCTCTTCCAACTGATGCTGGGAAGGTCATGTCTGTGGACATATCTAGTGATGGAAATTTGATCGCGTCCGGAACGTATAATCGTAATTTTCAGTTGTTTTCTCCCGAGGAAGTGTAGCGTCGGACGCGTTTCTGTTGTATATGATACAATTGCAGTGAGAAAGATGGGCACTGTTGTTATTTGTTAGATGACATTCCGAGCGCTGCTCAGATAATGCCATCCCGAACCTTGGAACATGGTAAAGGACTGATCTAGCTCAATAAGTTAAGTTACCTTTTGCATAAAGCCAGATACACGACCTATATCAACCACTTGAGCGTCGCTTTCTACAGCGATGACAAGGTTTTCGAGCGTCTATAAACAAGACATTAATTCAAGCTATATACATAAATGACAATATTATTACCTCCTCGACCTTGTCGACTGGTATACCTGTACAAAGAGACACGATTTTCTTACATTGGTATTCTTTTTCCGCGCTTGCCCCTTGCAAGTTTTGCAGCCGTTCTTTGATCAGATCTTCCGTCCTCACGTGCCACATTTTCAGTCTTCTCAATCTAATTAGGCTGGCAGGAGTGTCAATTGTTGGTATTGGGGGTTCTGGTTCAAGGTTGAATGTCATATCTATAGCTCCGCTCATTCCAGAAAGTGTTGAAATATGACCACGCCGCTTAAACGCAGGTCCAGCGTTCTCGCGTGCGTCTTTACCGTTGCCATTTGTGCGTCCAGTCCAGTCAAACTGGTCTTCGTCGGCAAGTGCTTGCTCCACATTCCGGATGCGCTGTTTTAGCTGGTCCAGCTCGCCACATTTGGTTTGCCATGCCTGGATCTGTTTGCGCTGTTCCGCTAGTTCGCGTGTCGCAGCTCGAAGATGAGCCTGCGTCACATCTAATGAATCTTGCTTTGACTTGATTTCACTTTGGAACTCAGCACTGAGGCCTTGAATCATAGTAGTCATGTCTAGAAAAATGATTGACCAATATGCACACATACACGACTGAGTGTATGTTGCTTACCTGCCACAACATCCTGGCTCTTCTTGATTGGTGCTGAAGGTCCTGAACGCAGTGACGCTAGTAGATCTTCACCTCTCGGTCCACCGCTTAATTCCTACATAAACATATCAGAGCCCAGATGAGATGCGTGTTCAGATCCCAACGAACCTCGCTTTCTACACCAAAATCGCCGGGTCTCAAACCTAGCTTATTCGGTAAAAGCCGATTTGCTCCAACATCCAGCAGCGTCCTGACCAAGCTACGGTTTCCTACCCTAGCAGCAATATTGAGGGCGGTATCTCCATGCTCATCTTGAAGGTCAATAATTGACTTGAAGTCACCTCCTTGATGCTTCGCAATCCAGAAAAATATTTGATCCAGGTAATAGCGGGCTGACACTGACCTGCCTTTTACGCCAGCCAGAGAAACTATATGATGAAGCACACTCTTACGAGATGTGTCGATAGTGCGGATAGATTGATGCAAGCCGACCACGAGATGGTGGAACATCTGCTGATCCGCATTATGCGTTGCAAGACAAGCTCGGATTAATGGCGTCTCTCCAAGATAATTTCCGCGATGAACATCTGCGCCTTGGGACAATAGCGCATTGACTATCTTCTGCCGAGCTAAACTGGCAGCCAGATGGAGCGCAGTGTGCCCTTGCTCGTCCAAAACTGCGTCGATATCAACTGCGCCTGGGTTATTGCCTACCTCGGATGAAATTTCACGCAAGAGGTCGAGAACGGGATTCGGTTCGTCACTTTGACATACAGCAGCTACTACTGCCCCCCTGCGAGTATCCTTAAGAGCAATGGTTGGATCTGGCATGCGAATTGGTGAAGGTTTTGTTGCAAAGCGTATGGTATGTGTATCCAGGCTTGGAGAACATCGGTGCTGATCGCTACCATTATACACGGAAAGGACGCTAGGTGTCCGAGAGATACCATTGGCACCTGGCTGCATGTGAGGTATGGAATCACGCTGAACAGGCGCCATGTGAGAGTTGCGCGGTATATGCCATGATGGTTTCTGTGAGGAAAGGGGAGGTGAAGCAGCGTCTGTGCGTGGTCGTTTTGTCGGGGGTGGATGATCATCATTGATTGTCTGCGATGTGAACAAGTTCGGGCGCGCGCGACTTTTTATTTCCGGTGCAGTATCTAGGTGAAGGGGCTGAGAAGCAGGTCCTTCAAACGATGACGCATAACCACCAGTTACGGGCCCAGGAACTGCATCTACATCTGCTTCAGAACGATTGCGTTTCAGAGACGTGTGTGGAGGTGGCGTATTTGCTGGAGGAGAAAAGGGGGATTGCCCATAGGTGGTAACATACGGATTTGGCGAGCTGATACCAGGTCGCGTCGAAGCAACGCCTGCGGTAGAAGGAGTGAAGAGACCTTGTGCACGGCCCTGATTCAATAAAAGGAGCGCCGAACCTGGCATTATTGGTGGCGGACCAAGTGAAGAGGTCACAGGGGCCATATAGTTGGAACTAGATCCAACGTTAGAATAGGAAGACGATGCCGAAGGTGGTCGCGGGGAGGCCGTTCTTGTGGACGCCCCGATAGCCAATGCGCTCAAAGCGCTTGTTGATGGAGTGAAGTCAAAAAGTGGCGCAAGTAATGACGCGACACCATATTGTAGCGCAAGTTCACGTCCTCTGTCCAGAGGAATCCTACAAGTGGAAATTGAGCTCATCTCCGGACCAAAGGCATACACGCGCACCAGGTTCCTTGATACTTTCCATAACCGCCCTGTACGATCTCGTGTTTGCCTGGTAAGATCTCTTTCTCCAAGATTTTTGTGCGACGCCCCTTGTCCACTCCAGCTACTTTCAAAATTTGTGTCGCATTTACATAGGAGTCGTTTCGTCTTCGCATAACGGCGATCCCTCTGACCATACATTCGTACACCTTTATAATGACGCGACCGTGTCAATGTGTCACGTAAAAAGTCCACGGCATGAGAACACACCTGTACAGATGAGTAGACAGCATTATATATCTTCACCGGCGGTTGGTTGTTCCCCTGTGCTCTGGAGCTTGATTGCATCCTTGAAGAGATGTGGCGGCTTGTGACGCGACAACGCGTCGGAGATCGAATGGCATCGGCAAATGTGACTTGTGACGCACGTCAATATATTTGTCACATCTGGAAAATATACAAGTCTCAACAACGCGCCAAGCGGAGCTACAATAATGACGCGCTGAAAATCAATTAAATTATGCCACATCCGTACCTAGTTCAGACCCTTTCTCCCAGCCATCATGTCCGATTCTGAGCGACAGCCTTTGTTGCAATTGTAAGTCCAATGTCAGCTGCAACGTGATGACAATGAGGCTTCGTTCCAATTAGTAATGCCGAAGTTGAGCGGACCCCGGTCTTCCCTATCATAACTATGATACGTTCGGTAAGGATCCCTGCATCTGCCACCGCCGTCGCTCATGTCTGATTAGGATGCAATCGTGAGTATAACCTCAATTCTTGCAATCTTTCTGACTTAGGAATACTGTTGCAGTTGTACATTGGTCCGTGATAATATCCACCACCCTAAAATGTTAACGTCTGATATCTCATCTGAAAGATACTCCATTATCGTATGAAGCTGTGGGTGTGCCATTCTTTAATACCTTTCGCCTCTGACTCATTTTTACAGCTGACGGCATCAGACTCGACGTACACCGTGATACGTCCGCTTTTTGACAGGTATTCTGCTATACAACATAGCGGAAATATGTCAATCGTATTTTGTTGCCTTCTCAATCGTATATACTTTATGCGAGATGACAATTTGGCAACCGTTGCCGTGTCCTCTACCCGGGCACTTCTTTGCGAGATTCTTGCAATCCAGCTTTTCAAAGAATATGGAAATGACGTCTTGGCGCTGGCACGAGTCTTGACAACGACCTGGTCAGTGTATAACGGAGCGGATTCTGGTCTGTTGGCGCGTGCCCGGGAGGAAAGAGATGGCGATTTGGACGACCGCGTCGGAAATGCCATAGAAGTGGCTATTCTTGGCAAGGCAAGGAGATTCATAAAAAGTTCGCCATGCCAAAAAGTTATCAAAAGCATCTGGTCGTAAGTACAAAGCCTTGGCAGTGCTGGCCCATGTACACATTTCATTTATATTTATCAGAGGGAAATGCGTCTATCAGGCTGAGAGTAGTCATTCTATGCTTTCAGATGTGAGCACCAATCTGCTTCAAAGACGCCGCTAGAACCAATTGGCAGACCTATAAAAGAACACCAGTTCACTATTATGATCCCCATAAAGCCCCACTGCTAGACCATTATCGGTAAGACTTTCGCCTCACCCCGTCAACAAACTAAAGCCATTTGTACTAGTTTGAAAGTTCCATCAATACGTTCAGTGTTGGAGTATCTAAAGTGAGATATCGTAGCTTACACTGAAAATGACTAACAAGTATACAGCTTCTTGATTCTTTTCATTCTTTTCGTAATTGCCCTCGAATTCAATGAACGTGATAGGCTGAACACAGCAGAAGTTGCGTTTATGGTATATTCCCTTGGGTTTTCACTGGAGAAAGTAGCTGCAATGCAGGAACATGGGATTCAAGGTGAAATTAGAAACTATCTTTGAAGTTGCTGTTTTAACTTGTCTATCAGTATATTTCAATGGAACATGGGCAAGTTGAAATTTATTTTTCTACTGGATATCTCAATTTCCATGAAGAACGGTTTTGATCTAGCATTTGGTGCGTATATGCCAAAAATCATTTGAAGCTTGTTGATTCTTCATAGTTACTTTCTACTCTATTTATGCATTTCTACGCTTGTATGGAACATATCACCCTCATGGTGAGTCCACAGGTCCCATGTAACAGGATACAATTGATGTTCCCAAGGTCGTTGGGCGCGGTTATTAGGGATAGACTTCATGGCCCTGATCGCCTGTATCATGTTTCCGAGGTGTGTTGGCAACTATCCTATTAAGTTCCTGTCTCATGGAGTTCAGGCTGGCATTCGTCACTTTGAAAGATAACCTCATGGTTTTGTCATTGCGAGCCATGATGATGCAATTTCTGTTCTTATTACTCCTCGCTGCCTTCTGTTTTTGTGGCTTCTTATATGCTTTGTGGACGTAAGCACGGCCTCATCTTGCTGCAAATTAGATAATTGACTGTTGCAGCTTGAGTAGAAATCAAGATCAGTGAGTTATGAACTTTCCATGAATCGTCCTAATTTGATGTCAATTGAACCTAGATACAGCGTCGGGTTTGTCGTGACACTCTATCGATAACTGCATATCAATGTTTTTGTCAGAACTATCGCATGGTGGATGCTTGACCTGTACTTCGGGCTGGATGCAAGTGGATTTGATCGATCCAGTGCGTTCAAAACTTGTCGAATATATCCGATTTCTAGCGACTTTCAGGTCGATTTCATCCCATTTTTGGACCTATTTTGATGGTGACCTTTGCGTGCTTGAGTAACACATTGCTGTTAACCGGTAGGTCTTGGGACCCTGACAATTGAAGCACGGTTAATAATTTGTTTTTTGTTTAGTCCTTGTTTCGGTATTTTATATATCCGTCAATCGGCTGCTGTCTCTAACAGTTAAAATTGGCGTAGATTCTAACCAATACCTTCGCTCACATCAGTGAAGATGCTGCTGCCGAAGTTCATTCCTACCCTCTTTGTCATCCAATGAATCCTGATCATAACGCAGGCTATGTTCCGCAAAGCGGTGTCGACTATTGAAGGGTAATGTAACGAAGGAAATGAGGTCACCTTCTGACGCAATTATAGAGTTAAAGCTGACTTCGTATTCTCATACCAACCGCCGATCAATCTTGTGGCATTATGTATATTGTTGCCGGCAAGCTACGTCCTTAGCCCAAGATGGTTTCACAAGGTACTGTGCTTTCTGCTGCGTTGGATGCTCTAACTTACTTGGATAGGTTAATGTCTTCCTCATCAGGTAGACTATCGCCGTGCGACTGTACAGCACCACTTATCCTCTACAGATTGACCAACTTTCCATTTCTTCTGCTAATTGCATTTTATGAGCGTCAGGTGAAAAACGCTGAAACAATTGGATTTTCCGAAACTTTCCATGCTATATTTGAGAAGTTTCTGGATGCACTTCCAAGGTCTATCAGACGTCTCGGTAAATGACTGTCGCTGTTTCATGCGGTTTTTGCTTACGCTGAATTTCAGCATTGTTTGAAGGATTGGTTGGACCTGATAGCGATATCGACGTTGTGGGTGTTGAGAGGTTGTGGCTGTCAATAAGTCAACTCAATGGTCTTATGCAGGTATTCGAGATTGCCGAACTTACTGAATCAGAGGGCGTTCACGGAGAACATGAGGCACGCCCCGCTCAGCGACGTCTTTCTGTCAAATCTACCGTAAATGCAGGACGCTCTCCGAGTCCACTGCGCATACCGCCTCGTCTTCGTACGAATTCTTCGCGTCCATCAGATAGCCTCCATGCACCCAGCCCCTTGGCGCAGTTATATCAACCCCTGTTAGTTGACAACAACGCGGTGGATGATTACGACGAGGATCATGGCACTCTAGCACCTAGCGTCGTGAGCTATGGTCCAACCACGAAAAGGCGCCTTACATCCACGATACATACCCAGAGGCGCAACATTCCTGATTTGACATTGAACTCCAGACAATTTCCGCTCATGGAGAGAGACAAGTTGTCCCCTCCAAATGTGCTTTCCCAGAGCCCTGAACACTTAGAAACGCTTGGAAACGGACAAGCTGAGTCTAAGAAGAATGGGGGTTCTGATGTGGGCAAGGCATTGGAAGATATAGAGAAGAGACAACGTCGTATGGAGGAGTTGCTGAATGTCATAGCTCACAAATTGGAAGGCAGCATGGTACAAACTAGATAATCAGACGATTTTTGCATATGCACCACATGATATTACATTTCATTCACGTCATGACAAATAAATTTTTGTCGTAATAAAACATGCTAGTTCGTACTAGAACAGTAGGGGTTAAACGTCGTACTGTATTTCCGGCGTCAAAGGCAGCAGGAAATTTGGTTTGGGCAAGTCTTACCTGAATAGTCAAGGACGAGGGCCATGGAGTGGGAAGCTGATCTACACCTAGATATTTGTAGCGCAATTGTTTATGATCCGCATCTTTAAACCTGGGAAGGGCGTCAGATCAATGGCTGCATATCGGTTGATTGCCGCACCTTTGCAATGTGCCGGAATTGCCAGGCGCACGACGAACATTTTTGAACGAGTAGACTGCGCGCAGAACCTCGCTCACGATCTGTCAAATCCATTAATATCTCATCTGTGATGTATGAATCTGTATGTCCAAACCTTGACGGTCAAAGGTAGTCCAAGACAGCTATTATTCAAACGCCATAAGCAATGCAAGTCATTGCAGAGTTTCTTATCACTCACTCATTAAGGCCATCGGCGTAGAATGCATCCCTGTCTTTTCTAGAGAGATTAACAATGTGAGGGTTAGGGAATGCTTTCTCCTGATTCCTTAATGAGTGTAATACTTTAATAGGGGATTGATAATGTCACTGACGTTAGTATTGGCGGCATGTACGTCGAGGAAGATGCGTTCGTTCGCTTGTGCCTGGAAGCCCGAAACATCTTTGTCGCCCTTGCATATGCCTTTGGCTCCTGTTAGTATACAGGGCACGAATTCATTAAATGCACTCACGATACACTCCCTGGAATGGTGGATCAATCCCTGAACAAAAAAAAAGATTACTATATTCTTGTAAACAGTGGAAAACTATGACGAACTCAACGCTTCAAGTGCGTAGCCTTCGAGGTCGTCCTTCGCGTCGCTCTTCGTCGACAGTGCTGCGATTTCGGCGCTATGACTAGTTCCGAGATACAAGTTCAGCACATTCGTCAAGGCTGGATCACATCAGTTCAGTTCGCCCCGAGTCATTGACATAATTACCAAGTGAAAGTTCAGCGGTAGCGCTGATCATCAAAGCCAACAATGTGTTGGTAAGTTGATCGGTAGACCGGCTGATTTCGTTGATCCTGTTCACTACCTCACTCTGGGATTTCTTGTTCTTACGCAGAATGCTGGCGAACTTGCCGATGATGGAAAGCTGACATAAGGCTTGAATGCTGGTAAGCAATCAACCTCAGGATGTGCTTACTCTTTTGGGTCCAGCAGCCTGAGCGTTGCTCTTGATGAGGGGTATAAGATCGTGAATATGCCCAACGGCCTTCTCGCCGAGGAGTACATACTTGGCCTGATCAACTTCGAGGAAGATGAAGCTAGAAGCCTATGAATTCTTCGTTCTGGAGTGCATGTTTCAATTACTCACCTGTATATATCCGCTAACATATCGTATAATTCGGATGGCGTATACTTCCCATTATCATCAGGGCGAAGTTTCAACTTGATCCCAGCCTGAGCAATTCAGGACGTTGAATGAGCGCCAGACAAAAAATAGAAAAGCAAAGAAACAAACTATTTCCGCGACCCAGTGTACAGGAACAACTTTCACCACATTACGAACAACGTCAACACCGCATTCTTTGCCTCCCACGAGTGTGAACGAGTTTTCTTCAAACAGTTTACGCGTAGTTGTGTAAAAGAACTTGCCAACCTGATCTGCAGGTGAGAGTTCGGACGGAGTTTCAGGGTGGACCATAGCATAGACAACAGCCTCTTGCTCCGTCGAATTTTCGACAGTGTAGAAGCTGCAAGACATCGTGTAAACAGATCTCTACGACAAACATTCATAACTCACCCTTTGCCCTTGACGACTCGGGCTGCACGTGCTGCGTACTCTGTGGTGAAGGCATCCTTGTCCTTCAAGATATCCCCTACTTGTCCGTACCCAGCTACGACGCGTGTGTGAGGACGAGGCTGAGGTCTGGACAGGTCGTAGTCACTGAGTCTGCGCAATTCTGTGAGATGGGTTTTCATAGAGTCAGGCGTCATAAGCGGGAAGAATGTGTAGACGCTGTTTTCGGTGAAATTGTTCGGCAGCGTGCGCAGTAACAGACGACCAAGTGTGCTGCCGAATCCAAACGCGTTCGGGTCCCGCTGGCAATCAGCAAAACCCCATGCTGTAAGATTGCGTGGTGTAAAGTCATGCGTGAAGAATCTATCACCGCGAGTGAGCGCAATGGCATCGCTCAGAATGGCCCGACTGATTGTGTAGCCTTGCAAGGGTGAAATAATCAATAAATATAAAAGAATCCGTACGCCCATGCATACCTGGGCAAAGACCTGCACCTTCCATGACTGGTTTCGCTTCCTCGGCCTGGAGACCAACGTAAAGCTCAAGGTTCTCAATGTTACCGTAAAGCTTCTCTGCAGCGCTAGCAATCTCAACATTAGAGTTCCATTCCAAAAAGCTGTTATACGCTGTGCTCAAAAATCAGCATCGATAAATGCACGTTGTCCAGTAGGCTCACGCTTGAGGCCGATAAACTGATGGTGCCAATGTAAACCTAACATGTGACACGAAGATAGTAGATCATACCTTTCTGAAGTCGTTGAGCGAGCAGACACCCCATTGCCTGTTCTGTTCAATGCCCATGATTTCATTTAGACGCATGATGGCTATCCTGGCTGTCAATAACTGTAGCCATTATGACATCACCAGACTCACGAGGTGTACCGCGAGCACGGAAGGCACCTCCGGGATGTTCGGTGCTTTGTGGCTTCGCTTAGATGGCAAGGTTGTATATGGATAATGGAAGGCTTACGCATTATGGAGTGCATTAGCCAGATCATCGTCCTTAAAAGTGTCATCAGCCTGGCGTTGCATACTGTCGGTCGTGTTAGTTCAACGAGACTGCAATGAAAAAACGCGACGTGCCCTCCAAAAGTCCAGTGGGTAACATCAGGTTGCAGTGCTTGAGCCTTTGCTGCCGCTTGCTTGAAGTCGTGAACCGTTATAGTTGTGGGATCCTTTTCACCAAACAGTTGCCTGAATACTCTCTGAGTCCATTTCTCATCTTCAACGCTTATTGTTGCATGCCAACGATAAAGGCAATTGAACTATCTTTGGAGTCAGTAATGATATTAATTCAATGGGAAATTTATATATACCTCAGCACTGCATACATTGCCCCTCCCTCTTTCGAAAATGGTGTGGTCGGAATTTCGGATTTCCTGTACGTGAGGCTTAGAGTCTATATACGAGTTCAAGGCTTAGGCTTACGCCGAACGGGATCAGACTCCAGCTGTTTCCTGATCTAACAAGACCCAAGATGCAAGAAAAGTAGTCGGAGAAAACGACTAACGAAAAGAAAAAAATCAATCAATCAAAAACAAGGACAGTTTTACGATGTTTTGCTTACTCGATCCAAACCAGCCGCAGTTGATCAGCCTCGCCGTCTGGAAAATGTATTCATCCTGAGTACCCTTTTTCTCCTCCGTTAACGTTTTTGGGTCCTTCAACGTTCCTATCTCATTGATTTCAAAAAGTTTCCTGGCAATATACTATCAAACCGGTTAGCATTGCCACGAAACATGAAGTGAAACCTACATTATGATTGCGGCTGAAAAGAACGAGAAGGACGCAAACAGCAGGGGGGAGAAGAAGCAGCCTATCTTCTGCGAAGGTATCAGGATAAAGTAACCCATAACCATCAGAGACTCGAATGCGATTCTGCGATGCTTGACTGTTCCCGTACAAAGGAGCAAGGTCAACATAGGAAGAAGTCTCGTTGAAGTTGGCATCTCGATGAGAAGTGCGGAACACTCTGATTTAGATGATATTCAGAATCTTCTTTTACAATTAAAAATATACTAACGTGTGAATGACTAGGGCCGCGAAAGAGAAGAACAATGATGACAATCCAGCAGGATGCTTAACGAACTGAGGGTGTGTCAACAAAAGCTATAAGGATATATGTGAAATGAAGTTCACCTCTTCACGTCTCAAAAGACTTTGGATGGCCGATCAGTTAGCAGAAAATGACAATGATCACGCCTACAGACTTACGTATCAAAGACTAGTCCAGGATCTGGAAGCTGGTTCCTTGGTAAAGGATGGGCTTGTTGAACGGAACGGGAATACGGCGTTCCAGCCTGCCTTGAGTTAAATTTCATGTTCGAAAGGATAAATACTCCCCGCACCTTGCCCATGTCCGGAGCATCGATATTGTTATATGAACCATCCGCAGTCCTATACGAATATCTATCCCCGATCCACGTCGTTGCTGGGTGTGGGAGGTCATTATACACTGCGCAATTCGCACTCAGACTTTTATTAATTAGATAGGCAGAAGGGTGACGTACATAGCTTGATGATGTCCTCCGATACCGTATTTTGTATGGGGCCTTCGTTCAAGCGGGATACGAAGGTCAGCCCGTGTTCCAACTAACATTTGATGTTAAAACGATTATGGGTATCTCGTGAGACTAGGCGTACGAGGAACTTCCTGTCATCAATCGATTCTTTATGCCTAATGAAATCAACCGCAGAGGACTGGACAATCAAAAAAAGTTAAGACGTGATTTATACCAAGCGAAGATAGAGCGCACCACTGTGGACAGATCAAAGTTTAAGGGATTCCCTTTCTTGACCTGAATGGACTGTTCGAAAACGGGAACTAAATAGAGCGCATTATATGCGACAGACCTGGTCCCTATAGTCGCGGAAGGTCTTGCTTGACTCTGGTGCACCCTCCTTCCCAGCTGTGGAATTGGCCTGCGCCCCATTAGGCTGAACGGATAATGAGCCCTTTCTCGACGCGTACGCGATGAAATGCGTTACCGTAATCATAACAGAGGCACGCTTCATGATATTCGACATGATGGAAGACCACAAGGAGGTTAGGTGGTGGATACCAGGAATTTAAAGAAGCGAAGCGCCTTCTGTTCGCTTCAATTACAGCATGCCGGTTGTCCTAATCCTAATGGAGATTAGGGGACATTTGCGGCGTAAACGTCTGAAAGCCGGAATTCACGGCAATCTCGTAAATTACACGCACGTACCACGCGGTAAGTATTCATTAAAGTGACGGAGTGGTGACTGCATGAATGGAAAAGGCACGTGCAAAAATTTCTTTTGTCAAAACAAAAATCACAAGACGGAACCGACTGCGCTATGAATAAATTTATATTTTGGGGGGAACTAGCCGAATATGCTTATGCTGGGTGGAACATTGTATTTGGCAGCCGCATGATCAAAGACCTCGCTTCTAGTCGACACGTCAACGACCAAAGGATGATTAGGCTGCTCCGTCGACAAGCGCCTGAAAATGAAATTGGTGGGTCAGTTGAAAAGTAGACATTATTAAGCTGAGACTGACAGCCATAGATCCTCAGCTTCTTGCCTTCTTGAGGTAGCCAATGATGCGGCAACACACAAGGCTGCCAGAGTCTCGGGATCGCCATTTTGTCGCTCAAGAGATTCCTCCAAGTCGGACTTGGCGTCTTGAAACTCGTTCCGCATAATGCGGGCGATTCCTCTGGCAGTCAATATATGAGGTGAAGTCAGCGAAGGATTTGCCAGTTGCTCCGTATAGAAAGAAGATGAATTTGAGTATCCATCCTTCCCGGTCACAAGGCCGATTGTTGATTCGATCAACTGCAAAAGGAGGTCATCCTCTGCCCATTTCTTTGAACGGTCAAACTGTTTCCTCGCCAGATCTGGGCGATTTATTGCGAGATATATTTGCACTAGCAGTGCAACGCTGAAGAGCAAATCAACATTGAGTGGCTTCTATGCAACGTGTGGCTTACGCCTCTAGATCTTCGGTATCCGTCCCTAGCGTTTCGAGTGCCTCCTCCAGTTCGCCAGCTCGCACACAGGCTGTTGCGACGAGGACACGAACAAGCGCTTTTTCTCTTGCACTACCTTCTGAATCGTCGCCTTCGATTTCGACAGCGAGATCCCTTAACTCCTCCAGAGCAGCATCGTTGCCTGCGTTATCTTCGGCCGCGATATACCTAGCCAAGGCACTTGTAGACCTTACAGCAAGATTTTCCTCGTCTTGCGCGGTCAGTTTCAAGGCCGAATGGGGATCATTGAGCGCGATGTATGCGCGGGCCTTGTAGAGTAACATGGAGGTATAATCGGACGAGGATGGATCAGGCAAAGGCAAGTCGACAAGCGACTTGTATGCGCCTGTAAAGAAGCATTGAGTTAACAGTACTACTACGGGGAGGATATCTGCATGTATACCGAGAATAAACTGTTGCTTGAGATGATAAAGCTCGGCAGAGTCCATGGAGGAGTAAGGTGGATTACGTGTGGGAAGCGGTGTATTGGCGTGGGACTATTGGCGTGAGGTGAGAGGCGGTGCCACCTGGCGCATCGCAGCGACCGAGTGGTGCCAGTTTGCGAGCATTCTCGCAGTCAATCTTTGGCTACCAGCGTGGGTCAATCGTAGACCGGAAGCTCGAGAAATGGCGAGCGGTGAGTGAATCGGTTTTTGCGAACTCCCACTCCATCGGAGCCACCGGCCCATTAAGGTATGAAGGCTGGCTGGTCATCTGCTGTTGCAATGCGGCTAGGCTGGCTTTCATATTATCCCTTACCCCGCTTCTCCTCCTCCCATGGCAAGCAGCACGTCTGGCACCAGCTCAGCCTCCCACTCATCTTCTTCAACTGTCACTTCCTCTACTTCCTCAACTGGTGCGCATTCATCGTCTGACTCTTCTTCATCTTCCGCAGCACAGTCCACCGCATTGACCTCCGCAATATCAGCTCCCACCAGCGCGCCGTCCTCCACTACTTCCTCATCGTCTACGAGCACGACTCCGACGACATCGCCCACGACAACAACCCCAACATCTTCCACTACCTCCTCCACTACCTCCACTACCTCCACTTCTAGCACTACCTCAACTACCGTACCGGGTTCTACTACGTCCAGCTCTTTATCGCACACATCGACATTGATTGTGCAGTCGACTTCTCTGTTAGTGTCTTTTCTCTCCTCAATAGCATTAACCGCATCCATATCCTACTTCCCTACTCATTTCACCTCTTTTGTAGTGGGGTAACCAATGGTGTAACTTATACCACTGTCTTTACGGAGACGACTACAATTGGCGCTGCTGGTGGTGGTGGTGTCGCAACCAGAACTTCGTCTGCACAACAATCCACCAATACTGGTGCGATCGTTGGTGGTGTAGTTGGAGGTCAGTGGCAATCCATCCTCAAGAAAACAAATAGTTTAACGATTGACATACGCGCGGTATAGGCGTCGTTGGTGGACTTGCAGTGTTGATTGTTGTCATCCTTTTAATCATGCGCTGGCGCAGGAGGAAGAGACTGGACGACGAATTCGATGGAGATTTCGACCCTCGCCGTGTGACCACTGCAGGTGGTCGGGCGGGTGGCCCAGCATTGGGAGGCACTCTGCCTAATATCCAAGTTGCTGAAGAAGATGACGGTATGGGTGGACGATTGGCGGCTAGTGACCTAGGAATTCGAGGCACGGTGACTCCATTTTTGGACGTGGGGCAAACCTCTCCGCAAATGTCAGAAAAAATCCGGTTGATGGCGCCGCCTGCAGACAATGGTGGTTACCCGCAAGCAGGTCCTAGCCACGCCCACAACCCAGTCACTTTCCCCGTACCGCGCGCTGCTTCTGTTATCGGTTCATCGTCTAGTGAAGCTGGTTATGCCCCCACAGCTGGATCATCGTCTGTGGCCGGTTACTATTCACAGACCCCTCTGCAGCCCCAGCAACAGCAGCAGTATTATACCTCCGCATCGAGCGATGTATCCTCTTCTCGTGGAGGAGGCAAGAATCGCGAGGCTCGCCCTCTTGTAGCGAATCCTGAGGTTATTGTGCATCAAGATGGTGGGAGGGTAGAAGAAATACCACCAACGTATGATAGCTTACCTCCTGAAGACCGGAGGTGAAAGAAAAAAAACTTGTTGCCCTTTTGGTGCGTTGTTTCGTCAAGTAGCCACGATGACGATGTTGATCTTGTCATTCACGATCTGTCATGCTACATATTCTCTTCTCGTTTAACTTTATTATAATGATACGAACAATTGCAGCATATCATTGTTATCATCGTCTTGTAAACTTCAATTGACCGCTCGTCAGATGTGTAATTAATAAATTCCATGCGGTCATTTTGGCTTCTATATTAGTAAGAAACAACATGTACGCGACGTTCGCTAATCCTGACTCAACCTCAAACATTGTCAATCCGGCACCGAATGAACAACCTCAGAGCAGTGCTCGATAATTTGAAGAGTGACAAAATCAAGGAACGCCAAGAAGGTCTCACCGCTATACGTACCATTTTCGCGCAGGATAATGTTGTCGCCAACTTCCATGTCGACCGTGATGGGAAAGGCGATCCACGAATGTGGCTTTCTGTATTTCAGGCTCTTTTCACGACGGTTTTGACAGAGAAGACGGCTTGCGCCAAGAAAAGCGCGTCCAATACGGCTGAACGAAGAGCGGCCGAGGCTGCTGGTGTTGTTCGGTGGCTCACAGAACGGGCCGTCACCGTGATGAATAAACGCGTTGCAAAGGCGCTTTTCGAACATCTAACGCAAACGTTGGTGTACAAGGGCGAGCTGTTCATGCCAATAGCGTTGGACTATGTCAAAGCACTTCGGTGCCTCGTGAGCTATACGCCACACTTGGAGCATCTCGAAGAAGACATGTGGGTCAAGTTGGTAGAAATGGGATTCAATGTCGTGCTCGGGGACCCCCTGACGAGGCCTTTCTGGAACGACGATATGTCAATTGTTGAGATGCAGGAAGACTTGTATGAAGAAGATGGAGAGGACGAGATGCTAGTTTCTCCGACCAAGAAAAGACGATATGGACGTGAAGCAAGCGAACCCCCCTATCCATCGAGTTCTAAGCCGCACAAGGGATGGGGCCGTCGCATCGTGTCGGTGTCACAGCATCAGATTGAATTCACGTCTCTCCTGGCCATTCTGTTGCGATCACCGTCAGCTCCAGTCTTGTCATATTGCTACAATGAGATGGATAACAAAAATCACCTTGCATCTTCCATCCTTGATCGATTGAAGAGGTTTCTGGTTTTGTATCCCGCAGATTCCTCGCTGCTGCACGACTTTCTTTCAATGTTATCAGCAACTCTCTCTCATCTGGCCCTGAACAAGCGGCACGAAGTCGAAGATTTTGCACGCGTGACTTGGGATGCGTTGGTTGGCCTTTGGAGCGTTAAGGACCGGCGCCTGAAGGAGGGTGTTGTTGCTGTCCTTCGCATCCTGTTCTATTATATAACAACCGAAGAGTCATCTCCAAGCCGCAAGTCAAGTGGCAATTGTATTGACGGAATTCGACACTTATGGAACCTCCTTGATGGTGAGGCGGAGAGTAGACGGGGTGTTGACGGGCTTGCATTCGACTCTTTGAGGCTCGAACTCTGTGATAGCCAAAAAAGCGCTGATAAGATGGATCATAATGCTTTCGCGACAAAAACTTTTTGTGCTGGATGGCATTTTGATGTCAGTCAAGCGCTTTCTTGGGCTATCCTCGAACTCCAGGCAGATTGCGCTAGCCAAGTAAGCATCCTCGTTTTGTGTTTTAATATCAATTCGATGATTGGTAGTTGTATGATTATTCAGAGTCGATGCAGACCTCGGTTTCCGGAGCAAGTTCACGCAGTCAAGCCAAGCGACCTCGGTTACAGGAGAACCCAATAAAGTCATTGTTGTCTTCCATCAAGACAGCTACTCATGATACCGTTCGTGTATACCATCTTCAAGCCATCTTATTCATCGTCGAAAGGCACTGGTATACCCTGCATTCCTATATGCGCGAAGAAATCATGAATACCTTGTTTCATTTCATCTCGTACGAGGATGGTAACGTCCAATCTTGGGTACTGCTGTGCATGGCATCGGTAGCGTACGCAGAGGCAGTTCAAACGCCACGTAAAAGGTCGACATCAACGTTACTTTCTGTCATGCTAAGCTCATGATCATAACTAAATAGCAACAGCCTGGATTCTTTGTTGGATCCCACTATCTGGGACTCTGTCTGGTCTCACGCCATTCGGCGAGTCAACGTTCCATCGGTCTCTCGCGCGGCTTGTCATGCTGCATACGTGCTACTATCATTAACGGCACAATCGGATGGTCCTGCACGGCTTCCCCTTTCTAATCAACGCATTCTGAGTGAAGTCGAAACTCTGACCAAAGATATTGATGTCCAAGGACCTCTTTATCCTTACGATTCCGTTTGCAAGTTTCTTGCTCTCTGCCTCAAAGTGGCAAGCCAAGATGTACGACTCTATCGGATGCATTTAGAAGAGAAGGTTCTCACCTGGCTCGTGGATAACTGGAAAATGGTCGGCATAAGTAGAGGGCGAATGCCCTTACATCAGGTTGTGGATATCCTACTGCTCCTCGAAAACATTTGCGGTTTCAACCGAAAGAGCGATTTTGTATCACAATTCCTCCTTCCTGATTCACTCATTGTCCATACCCTCGTCGAAGAAGAAAGGAGCAGGGTAATCAGGGACTTTCTGTTACATGCCAGAGTTCCACAATTTGAAAAGTCCATCCTGGATGCCAACGAGCATGCTACTATCGATCTTCCTGACGTTGACCTTGTTCAACCTCAAGCACGAGAACGAAAGATCTCGGCGTTCTTCCAAAGGTCTCTCGAACTTCTCAATTCAGAATGGGAATCAGCCAAAGACGACTATACACGTCTGACAGCCGAGATGGCTCGTCGTTTGCTTGACTTTGCGGTTGTGGCACTCAGTTTTGAAGCTTTGCTCATATTCAACGGAACTAATTCTGATAAACGCGCGACACAGAGCGCAGCAAAGCTCGTTACTTCAGTTACCCGTGCACTCAAGGAAGCGCCCTGGACAGTAGCCGAGAAAGCACTTGTATCTCTCGGATTTGATCCCCTTGTTTTCATCGAGGACGAAGATGAGACAGTACCTTGGCAAGTTATGCTATCGCCTAATAACGGGACGGGTATCAAGAAGCACGTTATACACCGCTTGACTTCTCATAGGATCAAGAGACTGGAGCAGCGGAAAGTCAAGCGAATGGATTTCCTCCGCATCATATGGCAGATCAGCGACGTTAGTATAACCCAGTATAATACATTGCTTCCAACATCGCTGACATGTCATCAAGGTCCAAGAACAGTTCCTTGGGGAGGCGTTGGCAGCTTTACGGCATGTACTGTACTATCTTGTTGGGGAGTCTCCCGATGAGGCAAGACCACGTTCTGGGAGAGCCGCAAACGGCAAAGACGATTTTGAACCCATTTCCACTCACCGATCAACAGAATCTCTCAAGCGACGCGATGACGAGGCTTACTTACGCCACATATTGCATGTGTGTGTGGGCTTCCTGACAGTCGGACCTTCCTTGCAATCCGCTGCTGGAGAAACTACACGTGATAGAGATCTCATAACTTTTGTCTTGAATTGCGCGGAAAAGCAGCCAGACAACTTCCTTGTCGTTTGCCCCATGTTGCTTTCCAAAATACGTCAACGAGTCCTGCATCTTGGAGAAAAAACTCTAAACCTTTTGCTGGACGAACTATCCAGATTGTTGCAACTATATGCATTTGCAAGAAGCTGTCGCCTCCAGCAGTTTGCCATTCAAGTATTGCATTCCACTACCGACATTTGGCTAGCCCGGTCTGTTGCTGCTGGTGAGGTAGGAGACAAGATACGACAGATATGTGATTGGCTTTCTGGGGCATTACGGAAGAAGAAAATCAATGCATGGCCAGCCCGAGATGCCTTTGCCATGTTCTTGGACGAATATCTGGAAAAAGATCCAGGACAATCTGCTTGGACAGTTTTAGACGAGAATGAAGATGAGGAGGAACGGGCCGAGCGTTCTGCGGGACTGCCTACTGCTTTGCTAATGCTAATGAACTCAGACGAGGATATCCGCGTACGTTTTCGAACTTCCACTGTCATTGGACGCCTGTTCTCGGCCACGCGACGGGCAAGATACGACCCAATGCTTATGTACGCTGACCTGCGAGAACATTTCACAAAAAATCTAGACAAGTATGTTCTTGCTATTTTGTGCCACATAATGATGTATCTCAACAAACCTAGTTTTGAACACATGTTAAGTCGCACGTTGGCACTTGGGAATATCATGATTATAAGTTCCGAAGTCCGCCGCGGGGCATACTGGCACATTTTGGAGACTTGCTTCTATGTCGACCGATACAATTCGCATATCGAGGCCATTCTGAAAGGCGTATCTGAACGAATGGGTTTGGCAAAATTCTCGCAATTGTTCGATGTGTATGCTTCACAACTAGCATATTCCATATGTAAAATGGAAGCTGACATACATCATCTTGCTCCGAACCTGCTTGGCTATCGGGACCGACTGGAATGTGCTCAGGCCACGTTCCAATCATTTGCACCGTCCATAATTGTACAAAGCCCCCATTTATTTGAAGGTCATTGCGCGGTCCTTCAAACGACAGTGACGGAAGGCATTCGTGAATCTTTTGGCGACATAGTTGGTTTGCTCATCATCATGTGGATGGCGGAGCCAGAATACGCTACCAGTGATCTTGAATCGTACCTGAGGGAGCATACTGTAATGAACGATGTCGAATTTAACGAGGCGCTCCATCTCAATGTTGACCGCATTACGACAGCAGTGTTAAAATCTCTTGGTGACCAAAACTTTTCATCAGGTGGGCCGATCGTCAGGGCACTGCGCGATTTCGACTCGACTGGTGGAAGTGCACTTGCTTTCAAGGCTTTGACTCACTTTCGAGGAGCGGAAGACTTCCATTCTCCAAACCTCCCCGCACATCCAACTCCAGTTATTCTCAAGGCGTTGGACTGGATCGCGAAGCGAATACCAGAGGCAGGCAGCAAAGCGACGACGTATCACATAATGCAGCAAATACTTGCTGAACTTCAATCGTCGCCCCTTATCAATGAACAATATCGTCTGATCAATGCATTGACTCTGTGGATTGCCCTGCACCACTCTGACTTCAATGACCTGACATTATTACATTCCTTGGCTCATGGCGCGACGTCCATGCTCGCACAATCCGATCTGGCCCAGGCTGCACAGTCTTGGCTTGACTGGGCCTTCCGTCGTTACATGAAGAAGAGGGTGAAAGACAATCGACTTTCGAATATTCTTATACGAATCGCTTGTTATGCAAATGAACATGCACGTAATCAAGATCCCGCACTCATTCAATGGATTGATGAAAAGATTCAAGATTTCGAGAAAAGTGATCAAAAGGCGCTTTTCCATAGTCAGATCCAGCGAGCTCTGCCAGCTTGGTCACATCAGCCATCGCCCTACGTAATTGAGTTGTCGAGTCAAATCAAGGCAGAAACATTATCAAAGCTCTTGAATGATCAGCGCATTACCACGAACAAGTTTCGTATTGTACGCCGGCTGCTTGAAGAGGCTGATTGTGACGAATCTCGGTTTGAAACAAAAGATTTCTGGAGATTAAAGGAGTGCATACCACCTCTGAATGACTTACAGACAGAGGATGCAGATGCGTTTGCAGCATTGCTATACCTCCACAAGGGCCAGATTAACAGCTTTAATGCAGAGCAGGCGACGACAGACTCGTTGAGGAGTTTTCACTTGCACGATGACAATGTAGACGATGGTCAATTGAAAGTGCAGAATTCGATTGTGCGCGCATTGTGGTCGATGCTAGATGGCGATGAAGCTTTCAAGGTTCATCTTGCCTACCAGACACTGCGCTGGATCATGTCAGTCATGCCGGAAGACCCTTTCGCCCTGATTAAATGGCCCTCGGAAATCAAAGACGAACTTCGGTTCCTGCAGAAATACAAACGAATATCGAGGAAGAGACCCTCGCGGGATCTTGAAGAGTTGCAGAATCACAGCTCGTTTTTCGATTCTGCGTGTAACTTTTCTCAGTGGATCTCCATGTTTACGATATTACTTGCGGATGTTCTCTCGTCGACGGATGACTTCTTTGCACAGCTAGTTCCAATTCTCGAAGCTTATGCTGATTTTGCCGAGGAAGTACTTCCAGTATTGGTGCACAGGCTTCTTCAAAATGATGCAAATGCGGGAGGACTGGCGAGTCAAGTGCTGTCTGACTATTTCACAAAAGTACTCGAGCTCGCGTCGTCGGATATCTCTTGTATCCGTGCGATTGTTGATGTTGTTCTTCATTTGCGTTATTTCTCTCCCAGCAAGGACGATGCATTGGCTTATAACAAATGGCTAGACATCAGCTACACACTGCTCGCACAAAATGCCCTAAAATGTGGTGCTTATACTACAGCACTGCTTTTCTTAGAGCTTGCCTTTGAATTCAAGAACGATGGGGCCGAAGAATCGTGGGAGGAGATTCTATACGAGATCTATAGTCATATTGACGAACCTGATGGATTCTATGGAATCAAATCACATGATCTCCGACGCTTCCTCATAAAACGTTTCCACCACGAAAAGCAATGGGACAAAGCACTGCGCTTCCACGGTGCAGCACTGGAGGCAGGGAGCAGAGAGGGGTTCGCAGCCGAGGGTCTTTTGGAAGCCTTCCATGCTTTTGGCTTTGATCAATTAGCAATTGACACATTACGCGGGCCTTCGACACTGGGTAACAACGTCCCGGCGACATCATATATGAACTATCAGCTTGCATGGAGAACCGAGACTTGGGATCTTCCTGAAAGAGCGGAAACGACAAGTGGCGCTTCGTTATATCATGCGCTTCGCTCCATATACCGTGAGCGAGATGTTGAAACAATTGATCGTATCGTGCGCTCTTCGCTTTTGGACCAAGTTTCGCAACTGCGACCTTTGGGTGCGGAAAACGTTGCAGAAATACGCAAAGTCACTCAAGATATCATGTGTCTTGGTCAAATTTTCCGTTGGAGATCCAGTGATATACAAGAGCAGCTTTCCTCGAAACGAATTGATCATACGATATGGAATGAGTTTACGACCATACCGGAAGGGTTTGAGTGAGTAGATGTGACCTTGATCGATGCCTAGGCTCACATCTTCCCCAGCTTTCATGATTTCGAAAGCATAATGACGACCCGTCTCGCCCTCGTTCGTTCTGTGAGGCGAAAGGAGGAGCGTCAACAAATCGGAAACATGGCAACTCCCTTTACGCAGTCCCTCGTCGACGTCGAAAAACGGTGCCTGATTCGTTTATCCGAGGCGGCTCGCCATGATGGTCAAATTCAGATAGCCTTGAACGCAGTTGTACGAGCGCAGCGCCTGGAGAAAGAGGCTACCTTCGACGTATCTCAAGAGTTTGCCAACGTTTTGTGGCTTCAAAAAGAAGAAAAGCCCGCTACCGAGTTCCTCTCAAGTCTGCTAACGGAGGGTAACCAAGTCGACACTATCGGACCTAACCATAGGGCTACCTTACTTGCACAATTAGTGGGTGGTGGCTGGATTGTTGATTGTTCCGTATTAAGATGTGTTATAGGGTGCATGGACCGCCGAAGCGTGCCTGGAAAAGCCGACTGACATCTGTGATCGGTTTTTCGAACCTGCTATTACTCTGCTTGGACAGTGTGCTAATGACCGCCGGACCCAAGCAACTGTATTTCACCAGTACGCGGTATTCTCAGACAGGCAATACCACGCCATACTCAAATCGCCAGACGCTCTTCGTTGGAAAGTATACATGCAAAGGAAAGCTCAAGAAATTGAACGGCGAGACCAGGAACTGCGACAAACTCAGAGCGTGTCCAGGCAAGAATCTCTGCGGATTGATCAGGCTCGGGCCATGAAGTTGCTGCGGGAAGACAGCGAACTCTTTAAAAAGCACACGCGGGCACGCGATAGCTTTTTGAGACAAGCTATTGATATGTATTCCCGTTGCCTGGAGTCATCTGATGAGTTTGACAACGAGGCTATGATACGGCTATGCTCTCTGTGGTTTGCCAACTTTGACGATGACGCGGATATTCAGACCGAAACCGGTCTGGCATTGGATCGAATCCCTTCCAGAAAAGTGGTTTTCCTTGCGGTGAGATCTCCCTCATGATGTTGTGCCACTGAAGGCTAAGGGAATATATAGCATCAGCTCACCGCTCGTCTCTCGAAACCACTGACGGATCAGTGGCCCAAGAATCAGGAAAATTTGCAGCGCCTTGTGTTTCGCATGTGTCAAGAACATCCATTTCATAGTCTGTATCAAGTGTACTGCCTACGCCCGGACCTGGCTGCCTCTTCATCGGGCAGGCGATTATCGGGACGACACTCTACGCCGCAGGTACAAACTGAACGTGCGGCAGCGGCAATGGATATATTCGACAAGCTGAAGCAAGACGGGAAATTGTCCAAGGTTGTTTGCGATGTACAAGTGTTATGCGACGCCTGCGTCGAATGGGCCCAGTATCCGGTCAAGAACGACCATCGATTCAAAGGACGAACGGGGACGAAGTACGAAGTTCCGAAGGAGGTGATGTTGCGAAACTTGAGCGAGATCAAGGTGCCTGTGATGACGTGCCACACGGCTGTCGATGCCTCGATGCGGTACGACAATTATGTGTGGATTCAGCGATACGATACGAAATTCGAGATCGCCGGAGGGGTCAACCGGCCGAAAATTATAAGCTGCATTGGAAGCGACGGTCAGCGATACAAGCAATTGGTGCGTGGCCGCGCTGTTTTTCGTGGCTCAGAACTGAATAACCGACTGGGGTGAATAGTTTAAGGGGAACGACGACCTGCGTCAAGACGCGGTGATGGAGCAAGTGTTTGATCTTGTGAACGACGTGCTTGGACGGGACCTGGAGACCCGTCGACGGAATTTGAATATCCGGGGATACAAGGTGATCCCGCTGAACGCGCAGGCCGGGGTGATTGAATTTGTGGCGAATACGACGCCGTTGCGAAACATATTGCTGGCAACGCATGAAAAGTACCGCCCTGAAGATCTGAAGCACGCCGAGATATTCGAGGAGATTGTGCAGTTGTACAAGCAGAAGGCGCGGATGGCGGCGGAGATGGTGGTGAGCAAGTACGTGTCGGTGACGGAGCGGTTCCAGCCCGTGATGCGGCACGTCTTTACGGAGATACGGCGGGAGCCGATGTCGTGGTTCAGCATGCGGCTCATGTACACGCGGAGCGTGGCGTCGAGCTCGATCATTGGACACGTGCTCGGGCTGGGGGACCGACACACGTCCAACATTCTGATGGACAGCAGAACGGGGGAAGTGGTGCACATTGACCTCGGGATCGCGTTTGGGCAGGGGCGGCTGTTGCCTACGCCCGAGTGTGTGCCGTTCCGGCTGACGCGGGACATGGTGGACGGGATGGGATTTTCGGGGACGGAGGGGGTGTTTCAGCGGTGCGCGGAGGAGACGCTGCGGGTGCTGCGGGAGCACTCGGAGGTGGTGTTGACGATACTGGAGGTGTTCAAGCATGACCCGCTGCATTCGTGGACGGCGAGCGAGATCAAGGTGAAGCAGGTGCAGCCTGAGACGACGTCTGGGGCGGGGGCGGGGGTCGGGATGCATGGGATCGGGATCGGGATTGATATGAGCAGCGGGACGGCGGAGGAGGCGGCGGATAGGGCGTTGAGCTCTGTGGCGCGCAAGCTGGACAAGGCGCTGAGCGTGCAGTGTGCGGTGAACGAGTTGATTGCGGAGGCGGGGGATGTGGTGAACCTGGCCAATATGTTTTACGGCTGGGGGGCGTACTTGTGATCCAAAGTTGTATTCAGCATACAGAACATATGTAGCACTACAATATTTCCTCTAGAGAACTGCATTCTGGGTTTATTTCTCTTTCGCCCCTCCCCGGGTAATAAATTTTTTTTTTTAAAAAAAAAAAAAAGAGGGATGGGTATTAGACGAGGGGTAAATAAAAGAAGAAAGAAAAAAAAAGAGAGGTATCGAAAAGAGCGAGGCTACTTTTTCGCCAGCTCTCTCGCGGCCTTGATCAAGGGTGTGAGGGTGCGCAGGGGCTCTGAGAGCCTGAAGAAGGGATGCTGGAGGAGCTCTGTGGCTGTGGGCCTCTTGTCGGCGTCGACCTCGAGGGTCTTTGCGAGATAGTCGGCAAAGACCTGGGAGAGGTTCTCCGGGTTTGCGATCTGAGGGGTGCCGTTGGTGGCGATGAGGTAGAGGGCCTTGAGTGGGTTCTGGTTCAGATAGGGCGGTTCCCCCTCGATCATTTCTGAAGGACGTTATGAAGGGGAATGGATGGAATGAGAGAGGACAGACCGATAGCCATGATGCCCAAACTCCAGATGTCGACCTTGGGACCGTAGGCTTTCCGGGTGACGACTTCGGGAGCCATCCAGTACGGGGTGCCGACCATGGTGGTTCGCTTTGCCTGTGTGGGATCTGATATCTGGGCACAGAAGCCGAAATCGGCTAAGGGGGAAATGAAGAATAAGAGGCGGGAAAAGGAAAGAGTTTCTATAGAGGGACTAACTGAGCTTGATGTCTCCCTGCATGCTCAAGAGGACATTGTCGCTCTTGATGTCGCGATGGATGACGCCGTGCCTGTGTAAATGTTCGAGGCCCTGAGCGGTCTCCCTGGAGACGGCGGCGATCTGGCCTTCGGTCATGAGGTTAGCGGTGACAACGTCGGTGAGGGAACCGCCCTCCATGTATTCCATGACGACCCAAAGGTCATTCTTGTAGAGGAACGAGTCGATGTAGTTGACAATGTTGGGATGGCGGGAGGAACGCATAACGAGGATTTCGTTGATGATGAGCTCCTTTTTGGGCTGCTTGTCGAGATCCATTTGCTTGATGGCAACGGAGAGGTTAGATCCGACCTGGTAGGCGGTATAGACGCCTCCCGATGCGCCCTGACCTATCTTGACGAGGTTGCGGTAGAGTTTGGTGGGATCGGCGTCGGTGCAGATGGCCTGCAAACGCTTGATGACGTCCTCGTCCTTGGTCTTGTCCTTTGCCCTCTTTCTTGGGGTGGCCACACCTGAAACTTTAGCGAGGCTGGTCTGAGCGTGGGTGGTAGTGGTGGTGGCGGTGGTGGTGGCGGTGGTGAGTTGGCCTGTGGAAAGGGTGCGAGGATCCTTGTGCTTGAGAGGAAGATCAGGATTGGAGGAAGCGGATGAAGGTTTTGAAGGTTGCTGTGGGGCAGGAAGGGGAGTTGCAGGGGCAGGGGAAGGCCTGTCACGAGTGGTGTTGGCTCTACCGAGGTCAGTGGGTTTGGTAGAACGGGAAGGGATACGGGCAGACGTGGAGCGATCGAGGGAAGGGGTGGCGACGGTGGCGGGAGAAGGGGCGGGACGGTAGGGCTGAGGACCGATGGAGGACGGGGGAGGCGGTGGGGAGCGCTGCGGACGTTGTTGGGTGGGGATGGGAGCGACTGCGCCGAGTTTATCCCAGACGTCGTTGACGGGGCCTTCTTGATAAAACTTGACAATGTCCATGACGGCCTGTGGGTTCTTCTCCTGCTCCTGGCGAGAGATGCCACTCTCCTGTAGAAGCTGTTGCCATTCCTTTGGGAGACCGGTGAACTCGCCCGTGGAAGAATTAAAGCCGACATGGGTGAGGTGGACGGGATCGTACGGGGTACTGATTTCTGGACGTTTATTGGAGTTGAAGACATCAGACATGAAACCGAGGACGCCCTTTTTTGGCTTTACAGAAGTGGTAGCGCTACGTGACCTGAGCTGGGGGATGGGAGGGAGGTCGTTGGGAGGAAGTGGGAGAGGAACAGGGAGATCTGGAGCGGCCTGTGAGTATCTGCGACGGGCCAGCTGGGTAGGAGAAGGAAGGAGATCTGAAGGAAGAAATTCATTGAGGTTTGCGGTGTTGGCTCTGGAAGGGCGGGGGGGAGCGGAAGGCATTGAAGAGGCAGCGAAAGGATCAGTTGTAGAGTGATAAGCGGCGGCTTGAGCAGCGTAGAAGTCTCTGTCTGCGATGAGAGCGTTGAGCTCGCGAATCGACTGTCGCGAAGGGCGATGATACTCGACGCTGTATTTGCGAGCTGACGACGGCATGTGCACGTGGTGATTAGAATTGTATAGAAAGGTATTACAATTTCATTACAATAGTACTTGGTAGATACAATTTCATTACAATAGTACTTGGTAGATACAATTTCATTACCACCACCCTTTACTCATGTAATTCCGTATCCCATCAGCCAAGATCACAACCACATTCGCTCCTCGCTCTTCTCCAACCCGTCGTCCTTCCCCTCCAAGCCATTGCAACGCTCCACTCACCGCACTTCCACTACTCCCTCCCACAAGCAATCCCTCGTGTCGCATTAAAGCCCGTACTTGCTCAAAGCTTTCCTCGTCCGTCGTCTTCATCCACACATCCACCTTCTCTCGATCCAACACGTCCGGAACAAAATCATACCCAATTCCCTCCACAGCATAGCCCTTTCCCCGTCCTTCCTCATTCAACCAGTCTGGCATAGCCAGGATGCTCCCCCGCGGATCCACCCCAACCACAATACACTCTGCATTGTGCTTCTTGACTGCCCGAGACACTCCCGTCACAGTCCCACCCGTCCCTGCTCCCGCCACCACCACGTCCACCTTGCCCGACGACGGACGAGAGACGCTCGACTCTGTCCCCACCACCGCCTCGATAATCTCTGGCCCCGTCGTCAGCTCATGCACAAGTGGATTGTGGATATTCCGGTACTGGTCCAGAATCACGGCATGTGGGATTTCCCGCTGCAGCCGCTTGGCCACCCCAATCAGGCTCTCGGGCGAATCCCATGCAGCCTCGGTCGGCGTCCGCACCACTTCCGCTCCCAGTGCTCGTAGAGTAGCTTCTTTCTCCCTAGACATTTTGTTGGGCATCGTGATAATGACCTTGTATCCCTTGATGGCGCCCACCATCGCCAATCCAATCCCTGCGGTGTCTCAGGTTCAAGTCCATATAAACACCCCCACACCCGTACTCACCCGTATTGCCAGATGTAGGCTCGATAATCACGCTCTTGCCAGGCACCAGCGTCCCGTCCTTCTCTGCCGCCTCAATCATGGCCACGGCAATTCGATCCTTGACTGACCCGCCGGGTGAGATAAACTCGGCCTTGGCCACTAATTTCAATTTAGCATGAAATCAACCACAGCTACAGCCACGAAGATTACTAACAGAGATTGCATTGGAGGCCGTGGATCTTGGCCAAGCGGTCGAGGCGAATGAGGGGCGTTTTGCCCACAGCACCGAGGGCATCATCGAGGATGTGAAGAGACATGAATTGGCTCACGTGTGGCAGACGCTAGTGGTAGTGATAGTACAAGTACTAGCACGCCCAATGTCAGGGATGCTCATCATGGACTCCCGCCTTACTCCCACCTCCCTCCTGCACTCCCTCTTCCGCCCCCGCTCGACTGCCATGCACTCGGCTCCCATCCCTGTCGTTTCTTCATACGACCCTTCAGATGACGAGAACGACTGCCCGGTTTGCCTCGAACCCCTCAGTTTCAGCTTCAGACTCCCCGGAGAGAAGCCTCACGTCGTCCCAGAGTGTCGCCATGCCCTTCACGAGGTCTGCACCCCCTCGTCTTTCTCTCTCTCTCTCTCTCTCTCATCTCTTCCCCAGGCATGCTTCACTGCTGTCTACGGTCCTCTACCCAACCAGAGCAGACCCCACTCCCCTCGCAAGCTAAATTTAGGCGTCTGCGGCGTATGCAGGCGACCCATGAAAGTTTCCGATGGCGATGGCGGCAAATCCAACAGTGAGCCCTTCCTTGCCATCGCGTTTAGAGTCCTCTTTTTGAGGCCCGGCCCCCATCAGAGCTTGCCGCCCTCACTGGCATGGCCGCCTCAAAGTCCAACAACACCCTCTATCCCGGCAGAGACACTCCCACCTTGGGCAGGGCCGCTCCCACTCCTCGTCCTTACGACCCTAACGAAGACGATCCACTAGACCACGTCGCCCTCTCCCGGTCATCATCCTCCGGTGAACATTCCCAATATGTCATCGCTCCCTCCATCCAACTTCGCTCAGAATTCCCCACCATCACCCGCACAAACGATCCAAGTCAGCCTTTGACCTGCATCGTCATCGTCGAACTGCCAGGAAAACGTCCTTCTGGTAACGTCCCTGGTCCTGCTCCCACTCCAGTCTTACACGACAATTATGTCCTCAGGAGCAGACCGACCCCAGATGAGCTTAGTGACTCTCCCAAACCTGACCCAAAACCGACCCCAACGATCATCCTTCGCGAGGAAGACTCTCCCTTTTCCGCCATCACCGAAGATTTGAGAAGCAGAATTATCGACTGGAAAGGTCATCCCCTCTCCGATCTCGGTCCCCTGCAAATGTACGATCTCTTGTCTGTCCGACGCGAGACTGCTATCCGTGAATTCTATGTATATTTATTCAAAGAGGCCATCATCTGCGCCGTCGAAGAAAAGAAACGCGGTCTCGGCCGTCTCCTCTCAGACCAAAGCTCTATCGCCACCAGCGGCTCCAGAGGCGTCCTCAGACTCAAAGGCCGCATATACGTCCGTCATATACGCAACGTCACCGCCTCGTCCGCCGCAGGAGAAATGAGCCTCACCATAGACATGGAAGATGAACTGGCATCCTTTATCCTCGTCTTTAAGGAACGCGCCGCTCTCGAATCTTGGAAAAACACCATCTTTGCTCTCGTCAACTTGTTTCGTCCACAACCAAAACAATCCGATCCACAGCCCAACCTGGAAGAGTTTGGCGGAAGCCAAAAAGCCATGCGCATGCTCAGCGGTGGCACCATGACCACCTTGAGCACCATCGACAGTCTGCTCAACAATACCTCCTCTGGCCGTTCCATCACCTCCTCCCTCACCTCCCATTCCCATTCCCAAAAGCCGCTTTCTTCTTTACAAAAACTGGCCCCGCTCGGGGAAGGCGACGAGTTGTGCGCTTACGACCATCCTTCTGTCCTAGTCACTCCCTACACCTCCTCTGGCCCTTCCAACTCTCTCACTCCCCTCCCCCACTCACCACTGGACCTCATCATGGTCATCTCTGTTCCTTCCTCAGCCGCTGTGCCTAGCACCGCCCAACTCAAAATACGCGTCATCAAAGCGACCCTCGACTTTGTCGTCGCCTCTCTTGGCCCAAGAGACAGGCTGAGCTTGGTCACCTACGAAGTGGGACAAGGGGGAAAGGTAAAAAAGACTCCCTTTTTATGTGTAGGTAAAGCCCAGAGCAGGAATCGCTTGGCCAAGTTTATTGACGGAATCGGTTTACAAATCTCCGAGGACGAGTTTCTAGTGCGCGGCATCAAGGAGGAGCACACGGATGTCGTCAATGCCGTCAATCATGGTCAGTTCTCTCTCCCTCTCTCTCTCTCTCTCTTTCTCTCTCTCTCTCTCTTTCTCTCTCTCTTCTTACCCGCCCTCCTCTCACCTCCGTTTGATAGGCTTCGATGTGGTGTTACAGCGCAAAGGCCGCAATCCGATCAGTGGCATGATTCTCGTCTCGGACACGAGCGAACACACCCGCCGTGCCCAGCTCGATCTTGTACTTGCCCGTGCCGAGGCGGCCAACATGCCCATTCATTCCTTTGGCTACGGCCGCTCTCACGAACCGAGTTCAATCTGGCTCATGTCCAGCAGCACAAAGGGGACGTACACTTACGTCAAGGACTGGTACGATCTCAGGGACTGCGTCTCAGGCTGCGTGGGCGGGATGATGTCTATCGGGCTGATCAACATGCGCCTGCATATGCGCGTCGTGGACGGCCACCGGTTCAGGGTGCGAAAGGTCTCTGGGGGGCCGACGGCTATCGTCGCTTCGGACGGCCAGAATGTGGACGTGGATGTGGGGGAATTGAGATATGGGGAGAAGAAGGAGATGCTGATCGAGTTGGAGCTGGACAATACCGATACGTACCGGAGTGCGGTGCAGCAGCAGCAGCAGCAGCAAGCAGCGCACCACCACCATATGCAGCATCAATGGGCGCGTGCGGGGAACGGGAGCGTGGGTGGGAACGGAGGCGGCGTTGCCAGCAAGCGGGCGATGAATGCGACGGACCAGTTTGTGCAGAGTCTGGGGCTGGATTCGCTTGCCATTGACGATGGGGTGGATTTTGCGTTTGGGATGATGGATCGCATGATCGACGAGATCCCGGTGGTCGAGGTCGACGGCTCGTTCTTTGACCCGGCGGCAGGCAAGCATGTCTCGCGTCTGGCCCACCCCGTCTTACTCACCGTGACGCTGATGCCGATGACGCTGGCTCATGGCGCGGGGGGCAGTGCGCCGCGGCCGCCGTCGTATACCTCGGACCCGGTGATTGTGCGGCGGAGGATGGAGCTGCTCGCATCCGAGATGATCTCGCGTGCGCTCGTGCTCGTCACCAAGGGGAACTATCAGCAGGGGCGGGTGATTTTTGCGGAGACGAAGCGGATATTGCATACGGTCCTGCAGACCATCTCGCAGTCGCTTCCGCCGCCGAATGTGAACGGGAGCACGGTTAGGAACCGCAAGGAGGTGCTGATATTGGCAGCTGTGCGGGCGATGCAGAGCATCTCGCAGGATCTGCAGTTGCTGGCGGAGGCGTTGGAGGATAATGTGGAGATGTTTTCGCATGATCATCGAAAGTTTGGAGCGCAACAGGTACGTGTGACGGCTGTGGTGTGGGTACTGACTGACGTCTGCAGGCGATGATACTGCGTGAACAAAAAGCTTGGACGGGGCGTAGTGCGACCGAACGCCTGTTTTGGACGTCGGATAATTCGATTGAGCTCGTTTCCCGTAGTGCGGACTGGATCCAGCGCGAATGAATAATGAATTCTTGTGCCATTTATTGTCTAGTCTATTCTACTACCCTACTTGTACCAGTTTTACTGCTTATACCATGGGATTTTTCACTCGAGGCTTGGCAAGCCTATTTATCAAAATCTGCAAAAGCCGTCCAACTGACGCCCCTGCATGATGGACTTGGCCACTCCCCTTCCAGATTCGCCCGTCCCCCACCTCCTGCGCACCAACGCCCCTCTTCCAGAACACCTCGCTGCACAAGTCAAGGCCACCTTCACCCCGGTCCAGGCCGACATTACAGAGCTCGACGTGCGCATATCCCGACTATCTGCCGTGCTCGACCAGCTCGTCCAGAAGCGTGGGCAGCTGCACGAGTACCTCGACCAGCACCGCGCCCTCTTTGCCCCCGCACGCCGCGTGCCCCCAGAGATCTGGGGCGAGATCTTCCAGCACTGTCTTTCGTCCGACGCGGCCGTCGAGGATCTCAGGTGCACCCGCGCCATCGTCGAGGACCGGTTCAGCTCCGCGTCGTCTGACGCCGCGGCGGCCGTGGTGGACGACAACGACCACCGTGACGAGTCCGAGAGGCGGGCGCCGTGGGTGTTTACGCGGGTCTCGCGGACACTGAGGCTCGCTGCGCTGTCGTGCCCGCCGCTGTGGACGCGCGTGAGCGTGTGCGTGGACGACCACGCGGTGCTGGACCGGCGCAAGCTGTGGCCGCTAGCGCAGGTGCTGCGGGTATCGGGGAGCCTGCCGCTGTCCGTCACGCTCTTTGGGCGGTCGTACGACCCGAACGCGTTCGAGGAGTTGACACACTCGCCCGCGGCGCAGCGGCTGGCGGCGACGTGCCCCCGTTGGGAGAAGCTGCAGCTGAGCCATGTGCCGTGTCCGACCGTGAATGGGTTTTTCAGCGCGTTGCGGAACAGGCTGGACACGCTCGAGGTGCTCGAGATGCATTTCACGTCGGAGCTGCCCCGTACTGGCAAGCCGCTCGCGTGCGACGTGTTTGCGATCGCACCGAGGCTGCGCGCGCTGACCGTCACGGGCGCGGCGTTCCCGTACGACGCCCTGCATCTGCCCATGCGGCAGCTGGCGAGCTGCTCGATGCACAGCGTCTTGTACTTTCCGAGGCTCGTGCAGAGCTGTCCGGACTTGGTCCATCTCAATCTCACCCTGCCCGCGCCGGGCGTGAGGGTCGAGTCGTTTGGCGTGCTCAGGTGCGAGCGCGTGCGCTCGCTGCGGCTCGACTTGCACACGTCCGATCGGTTGTTGACGGACCAGCTGCTCAAATCGCTCGTCCTGCCCGCGCTGACGACTCTCCATATCGAATGCCATCATCTGCCGGGCGATGGGGCGGCCGAGTTTTTCAAGAAAAACAATACCATCACGCATCTCACTTTTAGGGTCGACAAGTGGTCCGAGGAGAGCCTTTTGCGGAGTCTGCAATCCTTGCCCCTTTTGGAGCACTTGTGTGTGTCCATCTGGCCGGGCTCGATGAAGGACACGGAACTACTGCTCAACAACCTCGCTCGGAGGGGACGAAGTGTTGAGCCCATGTTGCCCAGGCTTCAGGAGATAGAGCTGGTCTGCAGAGCGGCCGACTTTCCGGTGGAGACGTTCGTCAGATTGGTGCGGGCGCGTTGGGCTTTTGGGCGGCGCGGAAACGAGATGGAGGGCGGGGTGCTTGTCTCACCGCTCAAGAGCGTGAACGTGTTTTTGCACGGTTCCGATGTGGCGGACCATGTATCGGCGACTCTGTCAAAATTGAAAGACCTGAAAGCAGCTGGTCTAGATATTCGTGCGTATGCTAAAGGACTGTTAATGCGTGGACTTGGACGACGTATTCTGTGATAATGTTGCCATGGTAGAGAATCTAAAATTAGCAGACACGCTTATGTAATCGACTGTTGTTTAACTAAATTGCGCCAAGTTCGAGCCTTGCTCCGCGACTGCGCCCACTCTGACCAAAAACTTGCTTTCTCTCCTTCCTACGCCTATCACGATGGAGGCGTCGACATCGCAGCTGCGGCGCAGGCAGCAGGCAACTAACCCAGAACCGTCCGTCTACGAGGAAGAGCAGGTGCAAGACGATGAACATGTTGATAACATATACCAAGACCCAGTAAGACACCTTGCGAATGACACAGAGAGACATCTGACGTGCCTTTTTGGTTGCAGGCAAAAAGGAACCCAATAGAGCAGATTCTTGAGACGCCTAGAGGAAGCGCTATCGTTGTAACGGTTTTGACGACGCTCGCGTTCGCGTTGCGCTTCTACAAGATCAACCACCCAGACCAAGTTGTGTAAGTGACGCGTCACGGACGTGCAGAATGAAACTGAGCGCTCCCTTTTTCTTTTTTTATATATATAGTTTTGACGAAGTTCATTTTGGAAAGTTTGCGGCCTACTACATTTCGGGCCAGTACCATTTTGATGTTCACCCTCCGTTTGCGAAGCTGCTGCTTGGCCTGGCTGGGTGGTTTGTTGGGTTTGATGGGCAGTTCCTGTTCGAAAATATCGGAGACAGTTACACGAAGAACCATGTTCCTTTTGTCGGGATGCGCGCTGTACCGGCCATCTTTGGCAGTCTGACGGTGCCTCTTGTATATGCTATCATGAAGGAGAGTGGTTACTCTACTGTCATTGCCGCATTTTCCGCTATTATCATTCTTTTTGGTGAGTGGTGTAAGCACCAGCCTCTCGGGTTGTTTTGATGATCACTCAAACCAGACAATGCTCATATCACTGAATCGCGTCTCATCCTTCTGGATGCGATACTAATCTTCTTCATGTCAGCGACCATCTACGCGTATATCCGTTTCAGGAAGCTCAGGTACAAGTATGTGTTCGCCTATCAGCGATTGAGTTTTTTGCCGACGTCTTTCCAGGAATTTCACAATTGAGTGGTTCACATGGCTATTTTTGACTGGAACCTTCATGGCTTGTACTTGGGCATCCAAAGTCAATGGCATTCTGATGGTCTTTACCATTGGTATAGCCGTACTGATTGATTTGTGGGACATATTAGATATCAAGAAAGGCCATTCGATGGTGCGTCGGAAATGTATATGCCGATTCGTTTTGACATCATGTTCTCAGGAATACTTCTGGCGGCATTTCTACGCTCGTGCCACTGGTCTTATCGTGCTCCCCATCATCTTGTATCTGATCTTCTTTTATATTCACTTTTCTGTCTTGACAATTTCTGGCCCCGGGGACACCTTTATGAGTCCTGCATTCCAAGAGACCTTAGTCGGAAATGACGTACTCCTGAACAGCCACGGTAATCAGACCCCATACCCCTCTAAATGAACGCTGACCGACGATAAGAGATTCACTACTACGATACCGTAACCTTCCGGCACAAGGATTCCAAAGTTTACCTTCACTCCCATGTCGAAAAGTACCCACTCAAGTACGATGACGGACGGATCAGTAGTCAAGGTTGGCGGATTTTGGTGTGGCTCAATTAGCTATAGCTTACTCAATTGCATCAAAGGCCAGCAGGTTACTGGTTACGCACACAATGATACAAACAACCATTGGCAAATAATTCCGACCAAGGCTCTTCCAGAGACTGGACGTGGGAGGATTGTGCGGCACAAGGACGTCGTTCGCCTCCTCCACGCCAACACCGGCAGCCACCTGCTCACTCATGACGTAGCCTCACCGCTTATGCCTACGAACCAAGAGTTCACCACATGGGCAAAGGATGACCAATCTAGATATAATGATACCCTCTTCCAAGTTATGCTGAACAACGGAAACGATGGCCAGGTGTGGAAAAGCAAATCTGGCCACTTCAAGCTGGTTCATGTGCCTACAAAAGTGTCGTTGTGGACTCACTCTGGGCAACTTCCCGACTGGGCATTCCAGCAACAAGAAATCAACGGGAACAAGAATCCGGTCGAGAAGACGGCGACATGGTTCGTGGATAACATCATCGCTGACCAATGTAAGTGGCTTTACTTTCATTTCGCTCTCTAGTCTATCTGACTGATGGATTCAGTCGGCGAAACCGACATCAGCGGCCGCAGCGAGAAACAACCATTGAAGCAGCCAAAGTCAATGAACTTCTTTAGGAAGTTTGGGGAGTTACAGCTCTTGATGTTACAGCATAACGCGGGCTTGACTGCATCCCATCCTTATGCGAGCGGGCCGATCAACTGGCCGTTTGTCCTGAACGGCATAAGCTTTTGGACAGAGTCGGAGACGCAAAAGCAAATCTATTTGGCTGGCAACGTCATTGGCTGGTGGACCTGTGTCATCGCCATGTCGATATTCGTTGGTATTCTTGGGGCCGACTTGATCGCAAGGCGTCGTGACATGGACCCGATTCCTGATGGTAAGGCTTTGTTTTGAGATTAGCACGAGGCTAAGGATCTTTTCTAGCGCTCCGCAACCGTCTGTGGAACAATACGGGTTTCTTCTTTCTTGTTTGGGGTGTGCACTATGCTCCGTTCTTTTTAATGGGCCGCCAGTTGTTTATCCACCATTACTTGCCATCGCACCTTTCCTCGGCTCTGGTTGCCGGCGCCGTACTCAACTTTATCCTTAGCGAGACAATCAACTATCCAATTTCTCATGCTGGGGCCTCCACCAGAAGGCGAATAAGGCAATACGCCGATCTCGGGTTGAAGGGACCCATCGTTGTATTTTTGTATGCTCTTATCTTGATGGTTATGTTTGCTTTCTTGGCCCCGCTGACGTATGGCACGCCTGGGTAAGTGTCAGGATTTGACAGCTGCTGGCCCGCCCTGACGGATTGTTATAGGTTGACTGGAGAGGAGGTGAATGCAAGGAGGCTGTTGTCGACTTGGACGCTGCACTTTGCGGCGAAGAATACGTGATACTTCTTAATGTAGTAGAGTATATGACATGCACAGCCACATTGCTGGCTCCTCTTCCTCTCAAGCATGTTCAATGCCCCTCGTCCTGGCCAGCGATACGTAGCTACCTATCCAAATGGCCTCGGAGGCAGCTTTGTAAACGACAATCCTCTCGCCAGCTCCGTGTACGACGACGACGGGCTGGATCCATGGAGCGCGGCACCAAGTCCTGCGCCGACACCCACTCCGCGCGCTCCCTCCACGTCCGCTTTTAGCTCTGTGATTGGTATGTCCATTCAATTCTCCTCTTCTTTGCAATATCTAACCAATGCCAGGCGATGCCACCATCCCGCTGTCATACAACAGGGCATTCCTCGTCATTGATCCGACCAATTCCGGCGAATTATCCGTCAATGCTTTATCTCGCGTCCTTGCCACCTCATCTCTGCCCGCCGCGACGATCGACAAAGTGAGTTTGACTCTCGGTCGTCGACCTGACCGCTCACGCTTGCTATAGATAGTCAACCTCGTCAGCTCGCGTTCACGGGTGTCAAAGGTCGAGTTTTTCATTGCGCTGGCGCTAGTAGCGTTGGCACAAACCGGAAAAGGTCTAACCAACCTCTTTCTTTTATGTGTATGGTCACTGACACGTCTCTCCAGATGTCAGCATTGAGCAGGTCGCAGCCTTGGCTTTGCAGAACACCCTTCCAGAACCCATCATCGAACTCGACAAGCTACCACCATCAGCGTCGACGTTGACTACACCCGTCAGAATGCCGACGTATTCAGAAGACCCGTGGAGTAACACCAATACGCGATATACGTCCGGTTTAGGCGGCACGTCTGCTCCTTACACGCGGCCGCATGTCGGAACGAACGGCGCTCCATCAACTCTATCCGGTTCTGGACTGCCAAAGGATTGGTGGAAGAAGCAGGAGACGGTGAAGGTTAACTTTTTGGGACACCAAGGGTTTATCCTCAATCGTTACATGGTGTATGAAGTTTCTACGGACGTACGTTGTTCGGTTTATGCACCGTGTTCTGGTCTGACGAGTTATGTGCAGAGAGGAGCGTCAGTGACAAGAAGATATTCGGAATTTGCTTTTCTTTGGGATTGTCTAATGCGCAGATATCCTTTCCGCCTTTTCCCCGCTTTGCCACCCAAGAGGATAGGTCGTGAGTCTGTCATTGGATCCATGATTGTTTATTAACATCGATCAAGCGGATGAGCACTTTTTGGAACAAAGAAGGTACGTGTTTGACACGGCTTGATGTAGTCGTGCTAAATTATCTTCGTAGGCGAGGTTTGGCTCGAGCTTTGAATTTTGTTGTGTCAGTCTCGACTTTTTTTGCTTTGAAACTCTCCTCATCCCTGATTTCAGGAACCATCCAATAATAAAAGATGACGGCCTGCTCGCGGCGTTCTTGACTGAACCATCCTTTGAGATATGGAGGAAAAATAATGCTGTATCAGTGGAAGAGGAATCTTCCTCTAAAAGAGTGGACAAGGTCGAAGAAATGGCTATCCCAAGTGATCTAGAAGATAAAATCGCGTAAGTCGAGTGTCTATTGCTTATGCCCTAACGGACTTCTTTCTTTAGCATTATTCGAGGGAGACTGGGTCCTTTGATTGAGCAATGGCAGAGGATATGTATCCTTGCTGAACGCATAATCAGACGCCGTGAAGCAGCAGCGGTACGAAAGCCTTCTGTCTTACGCCGAACGTTCTTGCCAACTCATTTCCCATTACCTCCTGTGTCTCCTTCCCATTCCGCCTCATCGATCGCCGAATCTGCTTCATCTGGCGATTCAATGATTGGTTCGGGGTTTGGGTCTATGATGGGATTCTCCAATGTGCCCCGTGTATTTCCTTCGGAGCAACAGAGTGACCTAGCAAGGCTTACAAACACGTTACGAGCTGTTGTTGAAGTTAACGAGAGATGTTGGCGAGGTGACGAGTGTGAATTGTCGAACGGAGTGAATGCTGGGCTCGAGCAGCTCGCTCTTCACACTCAAAGAGCTTCCGAACTCTCGGAGGCCAGGGTACGTTGTCCGTTTTATGTGTGGTGTCTATCGTCTTGACGCCCCTTCCGCGTAGATCCAGGATTTATTGAACACAACGCTCGAGTTGTTGAAGGTAATACAATTTCCGCTAGATTTCCCTCCGTACTGATCAATTATTTTAGAGCCAAAGGGATCTCTATGTTGCAACAAGGGATTTGCTTATACGTCACGATCGTTTGTCTGTCGATCATGTAGACAAGTTGAAGAAGCGAGTGGAAACCATTTCTGTCAAGTTGGATGGCATTCGCGCTGCTCAGACTGTTGGATGGCAGGATGAAGTGGAGCGCCTGACTATTTTGATTGAGAAGGATCAAGCTGCTATTGCCACCCAACTGAGCAGACGATTGTTTATTCGCGCCTGGTAAGCTCCTCATCCTATGCTCAGCGCGGAGGTCTGAATTAATGTATCCCCATCCAGCATATGGCATGAACTGCGCGTTGTGTTACACAACCGAGAAAACACTTTGCTCACACAAGCCGTACAAAAGTTTGCACATGACGAGCAGATACACACAGAAAGAATTCTCCACAACTGGGTGTCACTAGGAGAAGCTGTGGAGAACATGCCGTTCGACTGATCCTTGTTTCTTTCCTATGCATCTATGCCTGTCCCACTCGGCGGATCTGGCTTCACGTTGATTTATTTTGACCTTGTTATTTTGGATAGTTGTTGCAATAATTATACCCTGTATGGTTAGCCCGAAGAGCGAGTGTTTTCCATGGAAGAAATCAGTGGGTTTCTTCCTCGAGGCCTAATCGAAGTCGTTCCGCCTTCTCCCGTTCAAGTCTCGTAATCTTATCCTCTGCTTCAGTCAACGTATCGTCCCAAGCAACGAATAGCTCCGACAGCGCATCGACCTTTGAGATGATTGTATCACATTATCCACAAAACTCGGAACCTGCTGGTCATACCTGCGTTGCGTTACGTTTCATCAAAATGGCTATCCTTTTCTCCAGTGATACAACGAGTTCGAGATCCTCTTCATGAGTTTTTATCAAATTGTTCAATCTCGGTTGTAGTTTTTCATATTCTATCAAGGAAGAAAATGAACAAGAACATAAAAAAACGGGAATCGGTCGATATACACACCTATGAGCTTTCCAGCACCTGTAACGCCTTTCCTCTCCAGCATTTCAATCTCGCGCATATCGCGGTCCGCAGCTCGTATATCAGGCTCCATCTCCAGTAAGAGCGCTTCGAACTCTTCAGGAGACAGGTTTGCATATTCGGGCGCTGCTTGGTGTGTGCCTTGCCGCGAATCGGTGAGCATGCCTGTCAGGGCAGAAGCGGGCGTCAAGAGATGGGCATGTTGGTCATCTGCACTGTTCGTTAATTAAGATGATTCATACACACAGTGAGAGAGAGGGAGAGAGAGAAAGAGCAGAAGAAGGGGCCGCCTCGGACTCACACATCGTCATAAACCGTTTTAGCCCTTCATTCGCTTCGACGATAACGTCCAGACGGCTCTGCACGTCTTTTGCAAGGCGGGCCAGAGTCTCTCCGTGTTTCAATAATGTAGCTTTCCCTTCGACGTTTGAGGTGCCTCGTTTGCCGCGTACGCTTCCCAGCTTGCGATGCGAGGCGGCGCCGGCGGTGGGATTACTTTCTGGAACGCCGAGCACGATGGCCTCGAGCCACCGCAGGCGCAGCTCTAACGCAAGCATGGGGTCTATCGTCGTTGTCTGCAGGGGTTTCACGTCAGTCCCCGAACGATGAGTGTCGTCTTCATCGTCCTCTACCACATTGAAACCGGTGAGAGGCGGTGGTGAAGGGATTTTAGTGTAGATAGAACTCGCTGGAGGCGAGCCTGGAGGCGATGTTGAAAAGACGCGGTAACGCTGTACGTCGCCTAGAAAAACACTGCCGATGGTCGCCATTTCCAACTTGAAGTGACTGCGTCCATAAATTATTGATATTGATTAAATAACAACAGAACATGTATAACAGATACAACAATGTGTTTCCATCCCACAGGAATACCCAACTTATTCATTCATTCAGACACGTCGAGGTCCCAGTTCCATCGAGTCCATGGGTAACTGGTTGTACCCATCTGTCCGCGAGGATAAGAATCCACGGACGCTCTGCAACACTGCGCTCGCTTCATCTGTAAACATACCTGACCATCCTGCACCGGTTGTGCCCACCAACGCATGAACGTGATCCCTTTCATCTGGCATCATGCAATCGTCTGGTCTGCGCCACCGCCTGAGCATCAGCGAACTAGTCACCACGCTCACGCTGGAGAAAGCCATGGCTGCGCCAGCAAGCATTGGGTGCATGTATAATCCAAAAGGCAGGAAGAATCCCATCGCCAGCGGTATTCCAATGATATTATAAATACATGCCCAGATCAAATTGCGTTTGATGACGGAAAAGATACTGCGCGAGAGATACAACGCAGCGACGACATCCAAAAGGTCAGACCGCATGAGGACGATATCAGCGGCTTCGATGGCGACTGACGTTCCCGAGGATAGGGCAATACCAACGGATGCGGCCGCGAGGGCAGGGGAGTCATTTATGCCATCACCAACCTAAGAAACGTCTCACTGAGCATTTGTTTCGAATCAAACTTTTGTGCATTCACATACCATCGCAACGCCTGCCCCATTCTTCTCTATCAACTCTGTTACCATTGCTGCCTTGCCCTTGGGTGACATGTCTGCCCATACACGCTCTGGCCTGATTCCAACCTGCTTTGCGACTGCAATAGCTGTTTCTTTGCTATCTCCCGTCAACATGCTGACTTCTATACCCATTGCTTCGAGCGATTTAACAGCAAAATAGCTTGATGGCTTCGGCGCATCGGATAACGAGATGACCAGGAATGGTATGGCACGACCGCCGCTTATCATTGCAGCATAAATGACCGTTCGGCCAAGTTTCGTTTCCTGCTTCTCGTATGCGAGCAGCTGGGAAGGAATTGACGTCCTGTCCAACTTTTCCGAAGTTTGCGATACGAATCCAGCATTCCCAATCATGACATTATGCTTGCGACCAGTGCTTGTCACCATGGCTTGGACACCCTGTCCTGTAAAACTCTCAAAGGATTCTATGGTTGCCTCCGGTACTGTCTCAACGACGTCTGCCAGTGTCTCCTTGGCATAAATGGAAACTGCCTTGGCCAAAGGGTGCTCCGATCTGCTCTCCACAGCGCCTATCATGGACAAGAAAATACCTCTATTGGTCGCTCCGTCTGCGCACAAGCCGTGTAACCCAGTATCTCCACCATAAAGCTCCTCGGGTGCAGGTACGTTGTTGTTAAGATTAGGTGTCCAGAGCACACCAACAACGCTCATTTTACCCACAGTCACGGTGCCCGTCTTGTCCACGATAATTTGGCGTATACTTTTGCTTGCTTCAAGGGCACGACCACCTTTGATGAGTATCCCGTTCTTAGCACCGACGCCGGTGCCCACCATGATTGCTGTCGGAGTTGCGAGCCCAAGGGCACAAGGGCAGGCGACGACGACGACACTGATGCACATCTGCAAACATATCGCCAGTTTGCTAGCGCCGTGCCGATGAAACATTCCCGGGAGACTATTTTCGTCTACCAAGTGTGACAGAGCTATCCACGCAACAAAAGTCATCGCGGCAAGTGAGATGACTGTAGGAACGAAGTAGCCCGCCATACGGTCAGCATACGCCTGGATTGGTGCCTTGGAAGTTTGTGCCTCTTCGACCAACCTGACAATTTGCGCCAGAGCTGCATCCTTCCCAGCACGCGTGACAACCATATCAAATGTGCCAAGACCATTCACGGTACCTCCAATGACGCTATCCCCTACTTGCTTGAGAACAGGTAATGCTTCGCCGGTAACGGCGCTCTCGTCAACACTGGAAGAACCTCGAATGACAGTCCCGTCTGCGGGTACTTTGTCGCCCGGAACAAGCTTAACAGTATCACCGACCTGAACGAGTTCCGTTGGGATCCGTTTTTCTTGCGTGCATGTAGGCGCATCTGTATATATTGTTGCCATTGAAGGAGCTAGAGCCATCAGGTCCGTGAGGGCAGCACTTGTTTTTCCTTTAGCTTTGTTCTCCAGATACCGACCGAGCGAGACAAACATCAGGAGCATTGTGCTGGTCTCGAAGAACAGGAAAGGACGGAAGCTGGGATCTGTGTTGAAAAGAGCGAAAAACAAGGAAATGACGGAATAAAAATAGGCGGCAGTAGTACCGAGCATAACAAGCACATCCATAGTTGCGGAGCCATGTTTGAGCGATTTATACGCGCTCCGGTAGAATTTTGCACCAACCCAAAACTGTGACGGTGTTGTGATAACCCATGCAAGCACGTCACCCATGTAAATACCATTGAAAAAATGAAATGAAAGAAATGGTTTGATGAAGGGTATCTTGGGGCCAACCATGTTGATAAAGAAGACAGGAATGGCGAATATCAGACTCCACAGGAAACGCCGCCGCCATTCTAGGACTTCCTTGACCCGTGTTAGGGACTGTATCTGAGTTGCGTCTTCTTGGTCTGCTAGGATAGCGTCGAAGCCCATCTCTTCTATGCGTTCAACCATTTCGCGAGGGCCGACCATAGATCGGTCGAATTGAATGGTACATGTTTCAGTAGCGAGCGAAACCGCGACACTAGTAATTCCAGGTATGGAAGAGAGACCAGATTCAACTGTAGATGTGCAGGATGAACACGTCATGCCGTATATCCTCAGGGTGATGGCATCTGAGCGCTCAGGAGGAATAAGAGACGAATCAAAACCGATGTCCGATATCTCCTGTGATTCATATATGTGAGGTGCTTTTGTTTAAGAGGTACTATGAGACACGTACGCTGACAAGCTTCTCCGGCGTCCAGACGCTAGGGTCATATTCAATGACACCTCGTTCTGCAAGTAGGGCAACCTTGATGGAATGAATACCCTTCTGCTCTCTGAGCATTCCCTCTATAGCCTGGAGGGAAATGGGTTGATGACTACAATGCAGTTACGAAATTGAAGCGACGCAAACCTCTACGCATGATCCACATGTCATTCCTTCGATTCTAAGTTCGCATTTATCCAGCTCAGATACGTCTGTTGAGCTGCCAGCCAAGAGGGACGCCAGGGAAGAGGCCATGACTGTAGTAATGGGCGTCCTGCGCGGAGTCGTAAATGTCCCGGTCTTTCACATCAGCGCCAATTCATCATGTCACGTCCGTCACATGAGTCACACCTGCCATGTTTGTATCGCGCGTCCTACGCGCCAGCCTCGGCGCCGCTCAGCGGTCCACCGTCAATGATGCCGAGATTGCCCATTTCTCAAGGCTTTCTTCCCAATGGTGGGACGAACAGGGCGAGTTTAGCCTTCTTCACAAAATGAACCCAGCCCGGATGGAGTTTATACGTCAAAAACTGCTCGAAACCGCGTACGACGACGGAACGATTCCCGAAGATACTCCCAATACACATAATCCGCTCCGTGGATTGCACGTTCTTGACGTTGGCTGTGGAGGTGGGCTCCTGTCTGAGGTAAATTGTTGTCCTCAATCACGCCCGACAACGAGTATAATGACCGAGGTGTGCAGAACCTCGCTCGCTTGGGAGCCCACACACTCGGAATAGACGCGTCGCAATCCAACATCGCCATTGCACAGACCCATGCTTCCGCTGATCCGAAACTGGCATCGAGGCTATCTTACCTCCATACACCTGTAGAATCCATCTTGTCTGAACCGAAACGATACGACATGGTCTGCTCGATGGAAGTCATTGAACATGTCGACAACCCCGCTTCATTCCTTGAAACATGCGCAGAATTGGTGAAAGTAAGCCTCTCATTTTGCTCCCAGTTTCCAGCTCACTGACATGGTTGCAAAACGTTAGCCTGGTGGCCACCTGTTCCTCTCCACCATCTCACGCACACCCCTCGCCTATCTTCTCACCATTCTCCTTGCGGAACACATCCTCCGATTTGTCACCCCTGGAACGCACACGTACTCTAAATTTATCAAACCGACTGAACTTGTTGATTTTTTCAAGCAATACCGCTCACACTCCACTTCTGGAAACGGCGAGCCGCCATCCCGGCCCTGGATTAATCCACGACTTCCGCATCCTACACGTACAGAAGCCGAAGTCCGAGGTCTTGTGTACAACCCCTTCCAAGCCCGATGGACCCTTGCACCTCGAGATAGCTATTTTGCCACCGAATGTAGCTATGTGTTCTGGGTCCGGAAGCCGAAACTCCAGCAGTAGAAGTCTTTATGCTTTCAAGGAACATATTTTTGTAATCTAGACCTAAGTCCCAATCGCGATATTATCTATCAACCTTGTCTTACCCACCCATAAAGCGCCACTGATGATGACCTCTCCAGAGCAGGACTTTGTGCTCGATTCGTCCAATTTGTCCAACGTCTCTGCATCGTTCATTTCCACGTAATCCAGCTTGATGTCGACGCTTTCGGACGCTCCACGCGCCGCTTCAACGCGCGACTGGATCAATCCCATTGCTTCCCCGACACTATCGCCTTTCGTCCGCCCCTGGTGCCAAACCTGCTCAGCAAGGCGCAACGCATCGTATAGAGCGGGTGCATAACATCGTTCAGCGGCACTCAAGTACACATTGCGCGAGGACCGTGCAAGGCCATCGACGGGATCGCGATCCGTGGGGATAATATGCAAATGGTCTGCATCCGGATGGGCAAAGTGGAGGTCTCGACAGAGACGGCGTAGGATGAGAGCCTGTTGGATGTCCTTCTGACCGAAATAGGCGTTTGTCGGCTGTCAAAGAACGGAGCGTTGGGAATCAGCATTGACTATGAGCTTAGTAGGACACAAACGCACTTGAATGATGTTGAAAAGCTTTGTGACGACAGTGGCGACTCCACGGAAGAAATCAGGTCGCGACTTGCCTTCCATTTGGTGATCGTAACCTTTGACCTGGACAAAGGTGCCTTTCTGTGACGCGACATTTTGAGTTATGCCAGACGGATAAATTTCTTGTGCAGTGGGAGCAAAAATGACCGAGACCTTGCGTGATTGAACAAGTTCCGAGGCGAGGAGTGATTCTAGGACTGCAACGCTCGTATTATCTGCTGTCAAATTCGCTCTTTCGGCTCATGGCGCAAGTAAGGTCGCGGTTGTCGGACATTCGCTAGGTATGTCCCAGCCTGTGAAAATTAGCGTCTTCTTAATCGAGTGACAGGGGCCGCCATTGCTTTGCTCGATGCAGTTTATCTGCCTCTTCACCTGCCAGGTATTGCTGTCAGGGCTGTTACATATGGCATGCCTCGTGTAGGTGCTTTTCATATCTGTGGCGCATCTTCACCATAAAACGCTGTAGGTCGGAAATCAAGCGTTCGCCAATTACGTCGATGCTCATTTGCGACTTGATCACATAAACAACAAGTCAGTTGGTGTACTGAGAGTTTACGATCGTATACTAATTGTTCAAACAGGAAGGACCCAGTGCCGATTGTGCCAGGTATGATGCATATGATTTGATGCACCAATAGTATTTGACCATCATCGTCAGGCCGTTTATTAGGATATCATCACCCTTCTGGCGAAGTTCACATCACCGAAACTGGCCCATGGGAATCGTGCCCAGGTAAAGTGGTGGTGACTGGGGTGTTGTATCTGTGTAACCGTTCTCTTTTCAAGGTCAAGATAACCCAGACACGTTATGCATCGTCGGAGATGTTCCAAATATCTTTGAGGGGAACACTGCTAATCACGGCGGTCCTTACAATGGCATCACTATGGGGTGCTAGAGCCGTTAATTATTGTTTCCTCTAGAAAGATGTACTGAATAAGAAAGATTGATATGATCATCAGAGTGAGCGCCACTGGACCTTCCCTCCTTGCACGTGCAGTGCAGGGTACGCCGTGGGACAATTATCTCAACACTGACCAGCATGGCTGCACTGGACCTAACATACGTGCTATGTGTGTTACAACATCTCTGTCTCGTCCATCCCGTCTAACCCCAAACAAACTAGACGATGAGTCCTCTCGCTTTTCGCTGGCATTGGCCCTGGTGACGTTGAGCCCAATTCTGCTCATGGTAAAGTTAGTCCCTTGTCGTGAGCTATACATGTGACGTCCCAACACATCTGGGCACATATTCACAGGCATCATATGCCGCGTTGGCGGTGCAGACGCGTGAATATATTATTCTAGTCATGTGGGCGGGTCAATTTGCAAACGAAGGGTTCAATTTGGTGGTGAAACATGTTGTGAAGCAGGACAGGCCAGATGGTGCGCCAATATTCTCTAGCTGCCGTATGTTACTCTTCACTAAAACAGAGCGGTGCCACCCTAGCAACACGTGGAGACGGGTATGGTTTTCCATCCTCCCATAGTCAATACATGGGATACTTCGCGGCGTTCTTGATGTGTCATTTGTACTTTACGCACCAGTTCTCGACCACTGGCTCTGCTGTACTTGATTTTCTATGGAGAGTTATTGTATACTTGGCCCTGTGTTCTTGGGCTGGTGCAGTCGCATATTCACGGTACGTTACTTCATCCATTGCGCGTTGTCGATTTTTAAACGTGTGATGGACACTAGTTATTATCTGGGGTACCACAATGAACACCAAATTCTCTGGGGTCTGGCAATTGGCGCGATGCTAGGCATCGTAGTTTACACATTGGCCATGCTTGTTCCAGTCCGAAAGCCATACTCCATACTTGGGCGATTCAAGACGTTCCTTTTGTTAAATACCATCTCGACGTGGTTTCAGCTCCGTGACGGGTGGGCGGTGTGGCCTGATGGAGGACGCGAGGATGAATGGGTCCGATGGCGAATTCGATGGGATCAGCAGAGGAAACGAGCCCAGCGCAGGGTAGATTAGACGTTGCTCTGTTTATCTTTCATCACTGGAGTCATGGCATCAGAGATACCGATAATCACCACCGTAGCATCATACAGGAAATGGAGGACAAGAGCGTTCCAGGCAGGCCAATCTGTAGGATTCGTCGCAACTATGGGATCATTGCACCAAGGCCATTTGAAACTCGGTACTTGTTGTCGTTTCAGAGCGTCGCTGGATTTGACACGGACCAGTGAGGCAGTCGCTTGCCAACAATGACCACACCGTCGTCTCCATCTTCGTCAACCCCGCCCAATTTGCGCCAAACGAGGATTTCATCACTTATCCTCGTACTTTGCCAAACGATGCCGCACTCCTCGCCTCGGAACTTGTTCAATCACGCAAGGTCTCGGTCATTTTTGCTCCCACTGCACAAGAATTTATCTCTTGGCATAACTCAAAATGTCGCGTCACAGAAAGGCACCTTTGTCCCAGGT